>CAKNXH010000033.1:84250-245106 GCA_932178445.1 Andricus quercusramuli | reverse complement strand
AAAAAATGTATTGAATTTAGAAGAATATTCATATGAGGAATGGAATTCTCTGAATAAAAAATGTGATGAATTTTTAAAAATGGAAACATGAACTTCAAAGTCCTGATGAGGAAAACGTTACAGTTTTCGAGACGTCGACAGAAATAAAGAAATTTTAACATCCAATTTCTACTTATTGGTCTGAAGTATGTCATCTCTACCATCTTAATATTATTTCTCATTAACTTATATCACTCAGACAAACAACAGCGCTTTAACAACATCATTATTCTAACTTAAAATACAATACTCTTATATTACGAATTGATGAAAAAAACTGTAAAGAAAAAAGTAGATAATTTTGTTAAGAAATTCATAATCGATATTGACAGGGTATAGTAGGTCACGAATGGTTTTTTAATTGGGCAATCAATGCATCTCGAAGACGCGAATAAATATACGTTATCATATACATCACTGTTGTACTCCCGATATTAAGAAAGTTTTTCCCATATCAACAAGATAAACAACATATTTTTTTAATATAAAAATATTGCTAGATGATGAGAAATCATAGAAGGTTTTTCAATAGGTCACTCGACGAGTCTCAAAGACGCAAAAAAACATATCAGATACAGTACTGTAGAATTTCCAATATAATCAACATTTTTCTTATATAAGCAGATACAATAATTTTTTTTCTAACTTTAGTAATTGGTACTGGTGAGTCATGAAAAATTCAACAATAGGTCAATCGATGCATCTTGAAAATGCGAATAAATAGACTGCTGGATATCGTATTGTTGTATTTCGAATCTGATGAAATTTTCTCTTCTAAAAACAGAATGAAGCTTTTTTTGGAAACTCCATAAATCGGTACTAATGAGTCATAAAAGGTTCAGCAATAGGTCAATCGATGCGTTTGGACGACACGAACTAACACTAGATATCGTATTGCTGTAGCTTGAATGTGAGAAAAAATTTTCTCATATAAAAAAAGGTGCCTTTTTTCAATCTCTTAACTAAAAAAAACTACTTCTGAATGGCCGATTCAGCTCGAGATCCTTTCCGGCCTGGAAATCAGTCGGAGCTACAATTCTTCCAAATTTCATGTTCATAGCTCTTCCGGTTTTCGATCTACCTCGTAAACTGAAATACCATAAATTTATATAATATTTTCTACAGCCGTTTAAGGCTACTGAACATAACTTTCATAACGATAATAACCCGACACGACAAAAGATCTCGATCTAAAAAAAGTTAATTTGGTGTGCATATTATGCGAGCGTTAAAAGAACCAATAAATCTAAAATCTCAGTTTCCCATCTCTCTAATGAAAAATAAAACTGCAATAGTTTATCTGGAATGATTTTTGTGGAGAGTCGTGAATTTTGCAGGTAAACCACTGAACAGTATTATCGTCAGCTAATCGGAAAGCATTATCGCCTAATCGACTTCCGGACATCGAAACACGCAGAACCCAGTCTATTATCGTTTAATCTCCTACGTGCTGCTCCCAGGATCGCGACATGTCGCTGCATGTCGACAAAAAAAAAAAGGAACGAAAAAAAACCAGTTGCAGTTTAAAGATAACGTTGGGACGAACTTTGATTCCGATCTGTGTCCTATTTACTGGGTGGATTAATATTTGCGGAATAGCATCAAAACGCGTACGTGGCTCAACGAATCAGTATTTGCATATTTAGAATTCTGCGGCTTCGGGGTTTAAAATCGAGCTGCCCGCAGCATTTGCCCCCGAGTGAACTCTATAAAGACTACACTATTAGAAATTTTTGAAGACGCATCACTGAAACTTTATTTAGGAACCGTTTCTAAATTTTCCTAAACAGGAACATAAATTTTTGGAACGATAAGTGCATAAAGCTTGAGTCACATGTTTCAGAAAAGTGTATTACAATTTAGTACCTTTCAGTTACTCTCTCAAAAAATTTCAAGGGATTGAACAAGTTTTTTGGTTCATTAATTTCAATATAAAATGTGTAGTCTATTTTTGTCGTGCCAGAGTGATTCTTCATGAAAATGAAAGAATGATAGGCAAGTAAATTCTTTTAAATAAAATAAATGTAAAAACCTGCTTATTGAATTCGATATGAACGATTCTCAATTCCAAAGATTTCAAGTCGAAATATATTGGATTTTCAAGAAAATAGTAGAATTTTCAACCAAAATAGGTTTTCAATTAGAATAGATGAAATTGTAGCCCGAAAGACAACTATTCTACTAGACAGATCAATTTTCAAATAAACAATTAATCAATGCTATCAACTCTTCGAAACATAGTTAGACTTCAAACCAAGTAGATTTTTTCAAATAAAAAAATACGGATTTTCAAGAAAATATTCGAATCTTCAACCAAAACAGTATAAATTACAACCGAGCAGTTGAATTGTTAACCAAACAGGATGAATTTTTCACCAATGAGGATACATTTTCAAATAAGAAACATGACTTTTCTACCAGAAAATATGAATTTTTAATCCAAAAGGATAAAATATTAACCATCCAGATGAATTTTCGTTCAGAAAAGATGAGTTTGTCAAAAAAGTTGAATTTTCAACCGACAGGGTGCAACCAAGAATTTAGAATTTTCAAACAAAGGTGAAAATTAAACTTAAAACAGTTGAACTCTCCAAACAAATAGACGATTTTTTCAGAAGACAGTCGAATTTTTAACCGGAGAAGTTGAATCTTCAACAAAAAAGTTTATTTTCAACTAAAAAAGATTTTTGCTAAACAGAAAATAGGATATTCAATATTCTCAATTGAAAAAATTAGTTCATTGAAGCGAATTTTTAGCCTGTTGAATTGAACCGAAAGTGATTAATTTTCTACCGAATAGTTGAATTTACAACGAAAAAAATGAATTTTCAACAAAAAAGTAAATTTTCAATCAAATACCTTAATTTTCTACCAAATCGTTAAATTTAAAATCCAGACAAATTTTTAACCTTGCCGAAAAAAAATTTAATGTTTCGCGGAACCAGAATAGTCGCGAGCCATACATTTTGGCTCGCTGAATCCGAATTCAAGGTCAGAACTCCGCCATCGCCATTAGGATTTTTTCTAACCTCAGAAAACATGTTATTTTTTACTATTTTTGCATTGAAAAATATGAAAAAACCGCCTTTTTTCAATCTCGACCGCAAAGTCGAATTCAGCGGCGAAAAATACATAGAAATGGCCTTTTTTGATCCGCTGTGACCAATACTTTGCGTTGCAGGCGGGGTGGAACAGAGAATAGTACCGTGAAATCTTGCCGAAGAAAAATGTTTCACCAAACCAGAATAGTCACATCTTACGGATTTGGGTCGCTGAATCCGAATCCAAGGTCAGAATGCCGCCATTGCCCTTAAGTTTTTTTCTAACCTCAAAAAACATCGCTTCTTCTTACTTTTGCATGATAATTTTGGCATTTGGCACTTATTTTGGCATTGAAAAATATGTGAAAAAAACGAATTTTTTTCAATCTTGATCCTAAATTTGGATTCAGCGGCGAAAAATACATGGAAATGGTCTTTTTTTGTCGGTATAGCCCAAAACTTAGCGGTGCGAGAGGGGCTGCATAGAGGAGAATACCATAAAACCTTCCCGAAAAATTTGAGAGAAAAAAAGTTTCATCGAAAAAAATAACTTTGTTAAAAAAAAAAATCAATTTTCAATGAGACAGTGTCTGTTTTTCAGTTAAAAATAATTTATCTTTTTTAGTGAAAAAATGGTATTTTTGTTTTGAAATTTTCTTGTTTTTGGTTAAAAATGTAGCTGTTTCGGAGAAAATTAGCCTGTTTGTTAAACATTTATATTTTAGGGTTGAAAATTCAACTCTTCGGTCTGAAATAGTATTATTTGGAAAAAAAATTTCTGCAAATAAATTTTTCACTCCAAGTTTTACTTTTTCATTTTTTGTTGAAAATGTATCTTTTTTAGTTTACAATTCAACTATAGGTTTGAAAATGTCTGTATTTTTTTGAAAATTCGTAGTTTTTGGTGAAAAATAAACCTTCTAAGTTTTGAATACATCTTTCTGATTTGAAATTTAATGTCTTTTTGTAGAGATATTATTTATTTTTTTGATGAAATATGAATTGTTACAGTTGTTGTTGATAATTCATATTCCTAAGTTGAATACGTTACTCTTTGGTTGCAAATTTATCTTTGTAGGTAGAAAGTTAAAGTATCTGTTTCAAAAATCAACTGTAACGTTCAAAAACTTAATTATTTTGTTGAAAACGAAACTATTTTTGGTTGAAGTTTTATTTTCTTGTGATTGCTAAAAAGTAGACTACTATATACAATAAGATTATTAAGAACCAAAAAATGTTCTAACTACCTCAAAAATAGGTTTCAACTGGGGGTAACCCAAGATTATGATGAAGCAATAAAATCTTCTTCAAATATAGGCAGAACAGATATTGATATTTTTGAAATAATGTGAAAAAATGGGTTTCTTGACAATTTATTTCATTTTGACTTCAGCGCCGGACTTAGTCAATCGACACAAAATTAATTATAGGATTACAGGGTTCTGATACACTACTTCTCAAAAAAGTTTAATTTTTATTTCTATAATTTTGTTCTTTATACTCATTCCATTAAACAATTATGCTATTCATCATCAAAAAATTGTCCATCAGCCTTTAAGTGGAACTTAATCGATGGTACCTTGATTGGTATATTCCTACCCTTTGAATATTTTCTTTCATTCATATCATCTTCAGTTAACATACTTTCCGGGTAAACATCCTCTAACCACCAGAAGTTGGACATTCTTCTGACCCAATAATTCATTCAAAAAGGGAAAACCTCCGAATCGATTTTATCGCTTGCATCTTGCAATAACATCCCAGCTTCTGCTCTGCAATTACCCCATTCGAGCTATCCTCGACGGATCTCTGGCTTTCGTATCTTAACAAAGAAATAAACAAACCGCAGGATGAAAATCACTGAAGCGAGAATAAGATAGTCATGAACGACGCCCACGGGCCGAAGCTAAATCTCCACTCGCTACCTCTTTGGGTATCTCTTGAGCCTCAAGAGGGTCCTCTTGTGGAGGCGGAGAGACAAGAACAGGACGAGTTAAAAAGAGATGCAAAACAAAAGTAAGGATAGGCAGAAATGATATAACGACCAGTATGCACGTCACAACGAAATCACTGACTCGTTTTTCAGTTTATTTTTAACTTTCAACTCCCTTCGTCTTTCTTTGGAGGGGCCAGAACCCTGTTTCTTACTATAAGAAAGATAGAAGAAGGATGATGACAGCAAAGTTCCAAGGAACTCTTTCCTTCCACTTCTCTTCATAAAAATAAGTTTCCATCTTTTTTCTAAAAAGCACATCCATTTCGGCCAACTTCATGCGTAACAATAACGCTAACTTTATGCGATACCGATATCTTCTGATCTTGCGAAAGGAAGATCAGTTGTCGAGAATACTCGAGAGCAAGAGTTTTGATGAGTTGATAATGTGAAAAAGATTCGATAACTCGATAAACCACGTAGGCACAAATTTGAAAAAAATTAATGACCAAAATAAGTGTGTTGTCCAGTTAGTCAAAAATTAGGTGGAATTCATTGTTAGTTTCTCTAAGCACAGGGGGAAGGGATGAACGTGTAAAAAAGAGCCGGTGAAGAAATTTTCAAAATTCAAAATAAAATCAAAACTTTGATGTATCTCGAGAACGTTGTGATACGCAAACACTGACATTTCCAATATTTATTAAAGGGGAATGGTTTTGTCCACCCCGAACTGAACCAGCGAACTGATTTCCGAAATTGAAAAAAATGCACACTATGAATTGTTTCCGAAACGGTAAAAATACACAAAAACTGACAAAACTTTAAGGATTTTGACTAGGGGAATTGTTTTTGGTCAACTCGAATCAACCCAATAAAAAGATTCAAACAATTAAAAGAATACGAATATTGAGTTGTCTTGAAAACAGTGCGAGATGCGCGAAAACTGATAAAAAGCAAAAAACAGATTTCCAGAATTGAAAAAATCAAAATTCTCAATTATATTGAAAACGATCAAAGATAGATGAAAGCTCAGAAATTTTTAATTTTCTGCAGAGCAGGATTGTTTTTGAGAAACTCAACCTAACTGAATGGAAAGATTTTTTAAATAGATAAAAGTTTTTAGTTATCTTGAAAACATTGATGGATACGCAAAAACTGACAAAATTGTAAGGGTGTTATGAAGACACCCTAAGATTATACAGTTAAAACATTTTCAAAATTCAATAAAAAAAAAGGATTTTGAATTATGTCGAAAACGATCGAAAATTCATGAAAACTCAACAAACTTCAAGGGTTTTGCATGGCACGGTTGTTTTTGGAGTGGAAATTTTTTTTAAAAACATTATGTAATTACTTAAACAATCACTGATTGCTTATTCTCAAAATTTCTAAAAATTGACCCAGAGATGTCCAGTTTTTTTCCCGAATTGGTATCCTATGCTACTTTTTGTTAAATAATTATATAATAATTATAATTATATTGTATAGAAAGAATATATTAATCGTTTTTCAATTGTTCAGACAAACACCATTTGTTCAAACAATTACTTTTCCAAAAATATTTTTCAAATCGTATTTCCTGAATTAAACATAATATTGAATGATATCAAGGAGTAATAAATTCTGCTAAAAACTTTATGTTATTGTTTATACAATTAATTAATGTTTTTTTCTTCAAATTTCACTCAAATTGAGTATGAATGGTTCTTATCTTCTTTGGCACATTATTAAATAAATCGTCAAAGTCATAATAAAATTTGAATTATAAAAGTGTATTTATCATCGCTTTCTTCATATTTCTTCCTAATTAGACTGCATATGAAATGGATTCAGATTATATTTCATTATAGCATTTTAAAGTCTTATGAATATCAATCTGACGTACTGGAAGACACAAAAAATATATATTAAAATATATTCACGAAAATAATTCCATGTTTAATATTTCATATTATTGATCCACAATGTTTTAAAGAAAACTGCTTGAACTAATCAAAATTGTTTAAACAATAACACCACCTTTTTGACAGAATTTAATACTCCTCGAAATCATTCAATATTATGTTTAATTCAGAAAATATGATTCAAAAAATATTGTTGGAAAAATAATTGCTCAAACAAATTACATTTGTGTAAACAATCGAAAAATGGTTAATGTACTCTTTCTATACACTATACAGTCAGAAAAATAATTATATGTATTTTATTTTATTCTCTTAAGGTTATACAAAAAAACTGCTCAAGCAAATCGAAATTGTTTAAACAAATAGAGAAGTATTAGACAATAAACGATATGTATGAAAATTATATAACTATTTAACAACAAGTAGAATATGATACCAATTTGAAAAAAAAACTGGACATCTCTGGGGCAAGTTTTAGAAATGTTGAGAATAAACCATGAGTAGTTGTTTGAACAATTACTTATTATTTGTTTTAAAAATTGCTGCTCCAAACAATGACAAACTTGTACATTTCAATCAGGAAATACGATTATTTTTTACACTTTTTGGGAATGAATGATTTTTTAAAGAAGTTACATTTGTTTAAACAATTAAAAATTGTTTGAAAAGTCATCGAAAATATTCAAATTGTCCATTAGAAATTATTTGTATGGAAAAGACGACGGAAATTGCTAAAAAGTAACAATAATACCTAAAAATGTAGTTTTTTTTATTTTTGGGTCATATTTGGGGCGCTGGGGGGAGGGGCAAAAATAAAAGGTATTGGTATGCTTTTATTTCATAGGTACTCATCTTCAATCCCTAGAATGTTTCGCACGTTTCGATCAAACCCTGAAGTATGAATTGAATTTTTCGAAAATCCAAAATTTCCATATTCGAATTTCGAAAAAAATCCGGGTTTTTTTTCCCCCCGAAATGGAACCTTTTTTTGGGGGGGGGGGGGGCTTGCCCTGTAGCTCGAAAAGCATTTTTTGGACCACCCTAATGCCCCATATAAAAAGAATTTTTTTCAGAAAAGTTAAAAGTTTGAATGTTTTTAAAAATTCGCCTTTTTGGGTTAAAAATTCAACTATTTGGTTTAAAATTATCCTTTTTGCTACAAATTCAACATTTTGGTTATTTTGTTTTTCTTTTCTTTGCTAAGAAATTTTTTTTGGTTCTAAATTCAACTCTCTTGTTGAAAATTCATCTCTTTGGCTAGGAATTTTTCCCTTCATGGTTTGAACATTCAACCGTCTGCTCGAAAAATTAATCTGTTTTGGTTTAGGATTCAACTATTTTGTTCAAATTTCATTCTTCTCTGTCTTAATTCAACTGTTTTTTGACTAAAATCGAAAAGTTTTTTTGGTAAAAACATCGACTATTACATTTTTTGTAGAAACATAAATTTTCTCTTCGAAAATGTAACTATTGCCTTTTTTGGATCAATGTTTGCCTTTTTCAGTTGAAATTTTAACTACTTGAGTTTAAATTCATCTGCTTCGTTGAAAACTTACTTCTTTGGTTGGAGATTCATAACTTTTAGTTGAAAATTTAACTTCTTGGTTAATATTTCAACTATTTTGTTGAAAACGGTTGAATTCAAGTGTTATTGATATAAAATAAAAATATTTTTTGGTTGAAAAATCAGCTATTACTTTCTTCGTTGCGATTTTATCTTTTCTGATTTTTCCACTACTTTGTTGGAAATGTGTTTTTTCTTATTGAAAATTAATTTTAACTGAAGATGTAACCAATTCGGTTGAATATTTCATCAATATAGTAGAAAATTCATTTATCTGGTTGAAAATCAATTTCTTAACTGAACATTTAACTAGTCAGTGTTTAAAAATTGGTCTCTTTCAGCAGAAAGTTCCTCATTTAAGGTGGAAAATAAAAATCAAAAAATTATCTTCTTCGTTGAAAATAACTTGATGAATCATTCATCTTTTTGATTGGAAGTTCAACTAATGGGTTCAAAGCTACACTTTTTTATTGAAATTTTGTTTTCTTTATGATTCATAATTTAAATTGATAATTCATATTTCTGGTTAGTAATGTAACTCTTTTATCAGAATTTTTTCTTGACAATAAACTTTTTTGACTAAAACTTTAACTGATCCATTTAAATATTTCACAAACTAAGGTGAAAAATTCATTTTCTTTTTTGAAAATTATTTTTTTAACTGAAAATTTCACTATCCAATGTAGATAAAAAATTTTCCTTTTTACTAGAAAAATCCTCTTTTCTTGTGGAAAATTAATCTTCTTGGTTGAAAGTTCAAATAGTTGATTCAACGCTGAACCTTTTTGTTACATTTTTTTTCCCAGGTTTTTAATTCATCATTCGAACTGATAATTCATCTCTTTGGTCGAAAATGTAACTATTTTCTCCAATATTAGTTTTTTTTAATCACCTTTTTTAATTGAAAATTTAACTATTCCCGTTTTGGTAGAAAATTGATTTCTTTTACTTGAAAATTCATCTCTTTAGTTAGGAAATTCACCTATTTTGGTAGAGAGTCCACCTTTCTTGGTTAAAACTGCAACTGTTTAACTCAAATTAATCTGTTCCGTTTGAGGATTTTACTATTTTGTTAAAAATTTGTTCCTTCTTCGTTTAACAATTAATATCTTTACCGAAAAATGTAACTATTAGATTTTCCGTTATATTTTTGTTTGATTTCCTCTGTTATCAATACAGTTAAAGAAACATGTTTTCACCTTCTTCTAAGTATTATTTATTCAACTATTACATCCAACTTTGTGGAAAAAATGTAGTTACGATGCTTCATTTAACCCATTTGCTAATTTCCCGTAATAATGAATAACGTAGTAATTTAGAGAGAAGAAAATCAAAAGCACGTTTAATTTTATAGAATCAACCATAATGAAGAAATATTATGTTAATATATTTTATTTAATATTTGAAAGATAAGAAAACTAATACATAATTTTTAAGTAGTAAAGATTATAAATTCGAGATCAACTGCTGATACAAGAACCCCGATTTACGATGTTCATAGAATTTAAGTACTCGGCATTTTAGTGATGCGAGGACCGCGGGACTGAGAGAGATAGACGGTGCTCAGTCAAGCGTGACAAACAGCATAGGTTCCGCACTCGCAGCGTGTTAGTTTCATAAAGTTGCGTCATACGTCGAAATGCAACATAAATATTTCTCGCGAGCCTGCCTGTTGACGTATGTATTCCTCCGGTTTCGGGTCAAGGCCACTGCAAGCTATGCTCGAAACCGTTCTTATATCGGGAGTTGAGTGTACCACTTTCTTTGTTTGTAAGACAGTAATCCGGATTACCCCGTACAGGTTTTTGACGACTGAATTCCCCTTTGATTGGAATAAATCTTTCTCACGAGCAGTCTTCTCTCACAATCGGTCTTGTCTCACAAGCAGTCTTTTCCATCCGCCTCCGGCTCGGGCCCTCTCTTCGTGCAATGCGGTGGTTTTTCAAGTAGAATCTGGCGCTGAAGATCTAGCGGCGTACGTTCCAAGTGATTTAAGTAGTCCGAGTAGTCGATGGGGTGCCGCGGTGCATGCACTATGAGTGCAAGAGTACGAAAATATCTGGCTGGCTGGGGGCCAACTCGCAGCCAACGCTCTGACCTCACACCACCCCTGCTCCTGCGAACCTCTGAGTAAACGTACACCAAGTATTTATGGATCGCCATTCATGGATTTATTGGTATCTACTGTATTTATGCGGTTCTCATGCCACTCTATTATACATAGATATACTCACTATCATTCTTCCTTCGCTCCGTCTCGACTCTGAGACCCAATTTGGCAAGTCGATGGACATGAGTTGCATGTTAACCAATACAACCTGAACTTCAACCAATTTTCTCATAATGCTCGACATTTTAACACTTTTTGATTATCTTTATTCTCGCCGATCTTTTCTACATTTTGTCTCTTTCAAGTGGAATTTTAGACTACACCACCCATTTTAGGGATTTGTAACAGTTTTTTAACCAGCATACCCTCTACTTACGTCACATTCTTAACTTTTTACCTAATATATCAATAATAAAGTGAGAACTTTTTATTATGAAAATACTCTTAACCTCCAATTATGGACGTGCGGTCACACAGACCGCACCATGCTTCTGATATGTGGTTCCATCCCACCTGCCTTTACTTAAGACTGTTTTTATTAGTAGCTTTTCATTTAGTTGTGCTTTTACCAATTCAGTCGCCAACGTGTGCATAGAAAAAACTGAAGTTAAATTTTGTTGCATGTAAAATGTTCAGCTGTTAAAGATTACATGCTAGGGTAAGTGTGGGTAATACAGCGGGAAAAAAATCAAGACGACTTTGAAGCTGAAAAACAAGTGTTTGAATGGGAAATTCGTTACGCCTTAATTCGTAAAGCAATATTTGGTATTTAATCAATAGAATGCAGTCTTTAAAACGTGAAAAGAAATTAGATTTACGAGAAAAATGCGAATCTAAAAAAAATGTTCCATGTAGATATTACCGCGGGCTGCATGAATTACCGCGCGCCAACTACCGTGGAAACCCAATTACTGCGCTGGTAATACAGCTATTTGATTTCAAGTGAAGTTACCAATAATTTAGGAGATTTAAAGCTTGTAATTATGTTTTATATTTTTGATAACATGGATTAAAAATCACTGAGATGAAAGACACACTGAGACACTGACAGGCATTATCGCACTGGCGACTAAGTAAGGTTAGTTTTGAGGTTATGATATAGCGCCTGTTGACGTCTGAAAAGCCGCGGTAAAACATGCAACAAGGCAAGTCGTGTGCCAAATACGAAGTAATAGGAGATTCAAATTGCAGCAAATTAGTTAAAAACATAGTAACTGCAGTTTTTTTGTTGATAATAATTAAAAATATATCACATAATAATGTTCTGAATTGTTTCAAAGCATTATATACATTCAAAACATTATAAATAATTATTTATCTCTGACACCGCAATAATAGGAGCATCCACGGTAATACCCACACTTACCCTATTTGGCGAAAGATCTTACGATGGAATAAAAGCTGTCGTCTGCTACGAGTGCGACGTCCTTCGCAGCAATGGAAAAACGGCAAAGTATGAGTGAAAAGCTATAAATCAGGACACTAGATTTAGAACAAATTTTTGCTTACCTAATTGTTATTTTAAAAATAATTAGACTTTATATATACTTCCTGCCACAGGCGGTATTTTAGGTTAGGAACAAAACCAAAAAGTAGCAATCGAATTTTATTTGAAGTTAGAACATTCAGTGGCGGATCTAGGTATTTGAATTCAAAGTAACAATATTTGAAAAAAAATTTGAAGGACTGAAAAATCGCGGAAAATAAAATTCCCGCATTGGGAAATTCCCGAATAATAAAATTTTCGGATATGTAATAAAATTTCTGATCAATAAAATTCCCGAATAATGAAATTCCCGAACAGTTTATGATATCACCGAAATGGATAATTCCCAATAGTTTATAATATTCCCGAATTTAAAATTTGTCGACAGAAAATTGCCAAATTATAAAATATCCGAACTAGAAAATTTCCGAATTCGAAAAAATATAATAATGAAATATTTTTATCAACAAAAAATTTTTTTTTAATGTTTAAAGTTTCTAAAATTATTGGTTAACTTTGAAATAACGATTGAAAAATATTTTTTTTAGAAAAATATTTGATTATTGTATTTTTAAGAAATAAATAATATTTATTGAAACCCAATTTTTTTATTGTTCCGGTACCTTTATAATGCAAGAATGTTCCAGTTCGTATATTTTATAATTTGGCAAATTTCTAGCGGGAATTTTAAAATTCGGTAATATTATAAACTGTCGGGAATTTTCCATTTCGGTAAAATCAGACACTGTTTGGGAATTTTTTATTCGGGAATTCCATTATTTGGGAATTATATTTTTCGGAAATTTTATTTTTTAGGATTTTTCAATCTTCCAAAAATTTTCATTCAAAAATATATTTTTTCAATCATTTTTATTTTGAATTTAAACAATAATTTAAGAAATTTTGATTCAGAAAAAAAAAATTTTTATACAAATATTTGATGATTGTATTTTTAATAAATAATATTGATTGAAAACCATTTTTCCATTGTTTCGGGAGTTTTGTAATTCAGGAATTTTCCAGTGTGGATATCTTATAATTCGGCAATCTTCTATCGGGAATTTTCAAATTCGGTAATATTATAAACTGCCGGGAATTTCCTATTTTGGTAATATCATAAGCTGTTCGGAAATTCTTTATTTGGGAATTTTTCAGTTAGGGAAGTTTAATACATATTCAAAAATTATATTATTCGGGAAAATCTCAAATCGGGAATTTGAAAGAGTCATGAATTTTATTTTCTACATTTTTTCAGTTGTACAAAAATTTTCGTCCAAAAATATATTTTTTCAATAATTGTTGTTTAAGATTCACGCAGTAATTCCCGAAACTTTAAACATTACCATTTCTTTGATAAAAATATTTGATCATTTTATTTTTAATAAATAAATAATATTCATGAAAAAATTTTTTCATTTATCTAAATTCGGGAATTTTATAATTGGGGAATTTTCTAGTTATTTGGATATTCTAGAATTCGGCAATTTCATGTCGGAAATTTTATTATTCGGGAATTTCCCAATTCGCTAATATCATAAGCTGTCGGGAATTTCATCATTCGGGAGTTTTTCATTTCGGTAATATTATAAACTGTCCGGGAATTTCATTATTGCGAAATTTTCCCATTCGGAGATTTTCTAATTCAGGAATTTTAGAGTCTCGAGAATTTTTCAGTCTTCCCGATTTTTCAAGATAAGTGTATTTGGATATTATTTTTCATTTCGAGAAAGCTATTTAATTGAATAATAAATACATTGCACATTTTTTATGGATTTTATAATTTAATTCAAAAGTTTTCAGAAAATAAAGAATAATATCCAAATAGACTCATGGTGAAATACCATTTTTTTCTGAGTTTTGAAAAAAATAAAGTTTTGTCCCAATGCAATTGGTATTATTGTTCATCCCTTAGCTTGCAGATATCTTTAATTTCACCTAACTAACCTGAAATACCTGATAGAATATACTCAAATTCCCATCAAACAAAATTTTAACAAAAATTCTGAGTTCAAGAAAATTATTCAAAAAATGAAATGTTAAATAATAATAATTTGAAGCATTAAATAAAGTCGATAGGAGTTGTAGTTGTTCAGAAACCATCTTTTAGCCTTAAAATTTTACTTCGACGGATCTCGAAACTTTCAAAACGGAAATTCATATCTCATAACTTGTGAATTATGGTTAAGATCATAGTAAATATGGCGACTTTTTCAAATGTTGTCGAGTGCTTTATTGACAGTCATCAAAAATGTATAACCATTCGTCCGCGATAAGTGCAATTATTTTTAAAATACAATGGTAATAAGTACAATGTTTTTAAAAATCTCGTGTCCTGATTTCCAGACCAATTCCATCCATACTTCACACTGTTCTTTGAACTGCTGTGAATTTTAAGGTATTTAAATCGTAATGTGTCAAAAACACAGAAACTTGAGCTTGATACAGGTAACCAAGATTACGGAAGGAGAGTCTGTCTAAGGAAAATTGTACGTCCCGATTATCCCTCGTTTGTGCAGAAAGTGGCAAAATATTAGTGAAGTATGGACGTGCGGTCTCCCAGACTGCACCATGCTTCTGATATATGAGTACATCACCTTAATGGTTTATGAGATTGTTAATAATAAAAGTTGATAGAATTGATTAATTTCATACGTATTCCAATGTCCCGCCATATAGTGGTATAAGTTACATAACGAAAACTTCTCTACTAATTTAATTGGATAGACATATATACAGCGGTCTGTGGAACCTCAGGTCCATGTTATTGCAAAAATGAAACAGCGTCAATACTTAAAGGTTGATAAAATTCTACAGAAATTTTTTTCATATCAGAACATTAAAATTAGTTAAAGAATAACGTGAGAGCAAGCGTAGTTAAACAAATTAAATACCGTACATAAATACTTTTTTCTTTCCTATAGAATTCGTGTTTTTTCTTTCTGTTTTCGAAGAAACTTTTCCTCTTTCTCTTCTTTAGCTAAAATATAAACTGAATCAATGGTACGCAATAAGGATATTCAACTATTCTTGGTTCAAAGTTAATTTTATACTGCCTCTGGTTGAAAATTTAATGATTCAACTGAGAATACAACCATGTTGTTAAAAAGTCATCGTTTTTGGGCACAAATTCAACCGCTCAGTTGAAAATTGAGCTTCTTTGGTAAAAAATAATTCTTCTGTATAAAATTCATCTCTTTAGTCGATAATTCAGCTATTCCGATTAAAATTAGTTTATTTTTTTGTCGCAAATTAATTTTTTTAACTAGAAATTTAACTGTTCCATTTTTCGTTCGAAATTTATTTTTCTTCTTGGTTGCAAAATCAACTTTTTGGTTGAAAATTCACCTCTTTGCTTGAATGTTGAACTATTTTCTTGAGAATTTAACTTTTAGCTGAAAATTTATCATTCTAGATCAACATTCACCTTTATGGTTAAAAATTGATTTATTTTTATGAAAATTTTATTTTTTTTTATTTAGAAATATTTCTTCCCCTGAAAATTCAACTATTCCATTTTTCATTTAATATTGATATCTTGAACTGAAAAATTACATTTTTTGAATAAAAATTCCTGGAATTTGTTAAAAATTCACATTTTCTGGTAGAAAATTACTCTCTTGTGGCTGAGAGTTCAACTTTTGAAAATTCTCATTTCTTGGTTGAATTCGACTTTTTCTTCTTTGAAATTGGAATAGTTTTTGTTGAGAATTTTGTTGGTTGTTGGTGATTAATAATTTCAGTTCAAAAATCAAATAATTGGGTCTGGTAGAAAATTGAACTATTTATTTGAAAATTTAATAACTTTGTTACACAAATGTCTTCTGGTTAAAACATTTCTTTTTCTGGACATGTATCTATTCCATATCTGGTTATAATGGTTTCCTTCATAAGTTAAAATTCAACTATTTTGCTAGAAAGTTAATCTTCTTTGTTGCAAATTTGTCTATTTTGGTACGATTAATCTTTTTTTTTTCTTCAAGATAATATGGTGTTGACCAGGGTAATTAAAAAGTGAAAAAGTTGTTTTGAAATTTATCAATGCTGTTGATTACTGGTCCATATTTAAATTTAAAAAAAGCAACTGCTAGTAATGAACATTACTGACAAACTTCAAACCACCATCTTCACGTATTGGTCTTCTTTCTTGAAAATTTTTCATTTTGGTTGCGGACTTAATTATTTTGTTGAAAATTTGTCTTCTAGTTGAATTTAAATAGTTGGAAATTATTTTTTCAACTGAAAATTTACCTATAATATTTTTGGTTGTAAATTCGTTACTGGTAGTTGAAAAGTCAACTATTGTGCTGAAAATTTATGTATTTTGTTGGAAATTCGTATTTTGGTAGAAAATTGATCTTCTTCATTGAAAATTTATCTTTATCAGTTAAATGTTGAGCTATTTGGTAACAAAATTCAACTATTTGGTTAAAATTTTTATTATTTTCTTGAAAACTCAACTATTCTTCCGAAGAAATCATTTTGGTGAAAAATTAAACTGTTTTGTTGGAAATTTATTAGTTCTTTATAAATTGTAATGTATTTAAAAATATTCCACAAGATTTCAAGAGACGCGGAGCGATTGTAAAGGATTTTAATAAATTTCAAGAGATACTAATAGATTTGAAGACATTTCAAAATATTTGAAACTAAGTCTCGGAATTTCGAAGTATCTGAAGCGATTTTACGAAACGGGTTTTGATGATTTCGCAGGATTTCAAAAGATTTTTAGAAATTTTGAAAGACGAAGAAGTATGTTTTAAAAAATATTCCAAGGATTTGAAAATGTTTAGAAGGATTTGAACGGATTTGAAGGAATTAAGGGATTTTAACAGATTTTCAGTTTTTTTCAGTGATTTCGATGATTTAATGGGGTTCCTGAGGATTTTAAGAGTTTTAGAAAGTTTTCCAATTATATCCACGGAACGTAGAGGATTTTATGAGATTTCGATGAATTTGAATGGCTTTTAAAGAACTAAATTAGACTTAAAATATTTAGAGAGATTCCAAGATATTTGGAAGGTTTCTGAGGACCTTAAAGATTCAAAGATCAGTGGATCTAAATGATTTTTCACATGAATTACAAAATTTTAAGACAGTAGAGAATTTTGTGATGAATGTACAAGATTTTGAGAGTTGAGAATGATATTAAAATCAAGGATAAATCATTATAGGTAAGAACTGTGATATCAATAAAAAATAACAAAAATTGTCCCATTACTCACGAGAAACATAAATATTTTATATAATCAATAGATACACTGACAAGTGCAACCATTGTGTACCGAAACGTTTGACTTAATTACCAACTAATGGAATTTAATTATTTTAAACCCAGGTTACGAATCCATTAACAACCGTTTTAAAATTGAATGTGTTTCTCTTCTTTTAATTTTTCGAGTACTGGTTTTCTAATTCTTGTATTCTAGTTTGAACGTTTCGGAATTCGCAAAAGTGATCCAAATTCAAATGTATAAAAATAAAATAAATTTCTGAATAGAAAATGCTTATCAAAATTGGTTTTCAAATATTTGAAATATTCCTTCATTTCATAGAAATAGATTTCCTTGATTTGAATTCCGTCCAGTAGCCTCAGAACTGTAATCTAATTTATTCCAGACTAATTACGTTAATAACTCTTCCATATACATTAGAGAATCAAAAATTGTAATTTCAAAGCTCATGAGCATTAGCCACATTCAAGATTTATTTTTGTAAACAAAATTTTGTATATCTTTGGCGGCTAACTGCCTTTTCCTGTAGGATATTTATAAAGATATTTATATCCTCACACATAAACTGAGAGAAAACGCATTACGATCCCGCCCAGTTTCATTATTTTTACAGACAGGCTTCGTTAGACTATAAGGGACAGCCCCTCGAAAATTTGACAAATAGCATGATAGCCAAGACAAAAAAAGACAGATGTTCATAGCAACATCCAAGAATAATTAAAGTTTTCATCATTCAAGTTGTCAGATGATTTCCTGCGACATATAGAAAAATTTTATTTCTGGCCTACTTCTTTTCTACTCAATTGAAAGATAGGAGAAAACAACTATTATATACATGAATAATAATTAATACTTTTGCTATTATTATAATTCATTCGAATAAAAGTTATTCTAGAATGACTCATTAAAAGAAATTGTTCTAGGATAATTCATCAGTTATTTATTTGCTTTCTATTGATTATTTATTTATTACATTGCTGGAATTATCGACGATCAGGCACTTCTATTTCTGTTTCTGCATCAATTTTTTTTGTTTCGATTTTTCTGATTGAATTTTTAACTTGTTTAGTTCTTTATTCTTATTCGCTTAATTAGTTGTTATATTTGTCAATTTTCCTTTTTTTCTGCATTAGCAAACGCTGCTTCTATAGTTTCTTCATCTATTTCGGACTTTTATATAAACCTTCTATTACTTATTTTAACCGTTCACATTTTCCAATCAATCCAATTATAAGTATTTTTGTATTTTCATGAAACCTCCTTGGTTATATGATGAAGAATTATTATTAATGACATTATTATGTATTATTATAATAAAATAATCACTTTTGACAATAATTTAATTCATGAAAAATTGACAATGTTTCCTAATAATAAATGATCTTTCAGATCTAAACATTAATAAAAAATGTTCAAGTAAATAGAAATACAAAAAGAAATAGAAAAATAAGATTTTTCTATGAAAAACTTTTCATCACCGTTTCAGATACTAACGTTTTTGTAAGGATTTATAATTTATGAATAAGAGGAAATTTATCTGACTTATTAAGATTTTAGTGTTAACTGTAACATATTTCCAATCCTTGATATTCTAATATTTGCAATAAATCGATTCTTGAATATTAAAATGAAACAAAAATTAGTCAAATTCATTAAATTAATTCAATTCTATGAATATTCAACTTTATTAAACTTTTTGTTCGATTTAAATTCCTTTCAATAATATACATTTTTCTTGTATTGATTCGTTCTGAAAGTGGTTTAAAAAAAAGAATTTATAATAAAAGAAGAATTCAGAATATTCAAGGAATGTAGGAAATTCATAGAATTTCAGTGCATCTAGGAAATCAATGGAATTCAGAAAATTTGCAATTTTGTAGAGCAATAAAGGAATTCAAGAAATTCATCAAATTGAAGGCATGAATGCAGTTCAGAGACTTCAGAGAATTCCAAATTAACATTTTTTGTATCAATGTACACTTAATTTTGAACATTCTTCAGGATAATTCAATTTTAATTGTTTATCGTTTAAAAAATGTCTATTTTGTTTTTCCATCCTGGGAAAACTTGCCTAATTAATTTTAATATCAAGTAACAATTTTTTATGTGATAACAATTTGAAATTCTGAAGTTTCAGAAGCTTTGACTCCAAAACATTCAAATCAGTTGTTCAATTTCAAATTGTTAAATAATTATTTTAATTCAAAAATATCCAATTTGATCGTTATCAATTAGAAATGACACAATTTTCATTGCATTGATTTTTGAATGATCCACATTGCCAATTTCTAATTCAGAGTCATTTGATTTCGAAGATTTTGAAATTGTCGTATTTCCGCAATTTTAATCTGTTTTCATTCAATTTTGAGATTCTGCATTTGAAAATTAAGCAGTTCAATTTTGAACGCTTTAAAGCAGAAACGATCAATTCCTTGCCAAATCATCTGAAGAATTTGAGCTATTGTTAATAATTTCAATGAAAATCATAGTATCGGTTCTCTTAGGTATTAAAAAAAAAAACCTAAAATAATTTTTGAATAATTTCAAAAATTCAGGATATATTTGTAGGCTATCTATACCAAAAAATGAAGAACATAAAAAGTGGATTTATTTCACAAATTTAGTTCAAAAATTTGCTTCTGAAAAATCCAATGAGTTTTTGACAAAATCTGTTTTCAATAATTTTGTCGTCAAAACTGCATCTTATTACGAATAATTTTGGTAAAATTTACCTTAATAGCATTAGAGTCACAAATTTTTCAATTTTGAGAGCCGGATTTTAAATCATGGAATTTTAAACACTTACAATGTCAAATTATACAAGTCAAAACGCTTTTATTTGACAAAATTGTACTTTGACAGAAATAATTTCTAATGATAATAGAAAACTCAGTAAATTTTATTTGCAAAATTAGAAATTTGTTTAAAAACAATTTTTTTCGATGTCATTTTCCACATTGAATTTTCATACAAGGAATTGAAGAAAAAAGTTATTGATCAAATATACGATGGCATAAAAAAATGTCTCAAGAACATTTTTGTACTGTAATGTTTTTTGTCAAAATGTATTATTAATACATTGTCAATATTTTCATGAAATGTCCGTCCATAAAAATTTCTTCCAAGAATATTTGAGTTATTAGTTAAGTACAATGATTTTAATAATTCCGGATTTTTACTACAATGTGATTTTGAAGGGAAAACATTTTTATTTCACAGATATAATTATGAATGATAACTGGAAATTCATTACATCTCAATATTAATTTTTTCAACGAAGTATCTTGTCCCGAAATTCAGAATAAGTAGTTAAGTTTTTTTTTGAGTTGGGCTAGTCGTCCCAAATTTTCGGCACTACTGGTCCATCGTCCTCTCCAACTCCCCCAATTTTTCGGGACGACTGTATACAGCTTCTGTTTAAATAAACAAATAAATTAAAATCTTAAAAAATATATTCGAACACAGAAAATTGTTTTTAGGGTTTTTTTTCATATAACAAGATTGTTGAAATAAAAGTTTTTAATCAAATATACGTCACAAAAATTATTTCTGAAAGACTTCTTTTACAATAACCTGTTTCAACAACTGTGGAATTTTTTTAACCACATTGTATTCTTTTTAATATATGTACGTCGCTATGAAAAAAATTTGGAAATACTTCGAGCTTTATTAATAATTAATAAGAAAATAAAATTTTTGTCTAAATTCGAGAATTAAGAATTCAAAATAATTTTACAACTGAAGCCAGCAACGAAAATCAGGATTCTCTAGAACATTTTTAATTAAGGGCCAATACGACTCCCGAGCGAATATTATTTCAGAAACCATACTAGTTAAATTGCTTTTATTCCATTCAAAATATTGTATTTTTTCAATTTCACCTAATCTCAACTTGTTTGATTTGAAACAATTTCAATTAAAAGCGTTCAATGTATTTTTTGTGCTTCCTTATAGATTGAGGTTTGTGATTAACTGAAATCTTCAAATCTACATTTTTTACATATTTCGATTTAATTCGACACGAGGAGCTTGACAATACAATTTTTTTTTAATGTTTCGTATGCAAATTTTTTCTGTTCACCACATCTCGAAAAGTGAAGTAGCTCCATGATCCCGAAATTTTGACAAATTATATATCGACCATTTGTGAGTAGTTTTTTTAATGAAGGGATTTAACAAAAATTCACCTTGTTTATATGAGAAAAACTGTTTTGATATTGAAAATACACTGATAATATATCTAGTGTAAATGTTCTAGTCTTCGAGACGCATTGATCAACCTGTTGTTGAAACTTTCATGACCTAGCATTACCGATTTATAAAGTTTTAAAGAAATTGTTAATTCTGTTTGGATGACAAAATCTCCTTTAATATTCAAAATACAACAATAAGTTGTGTATTGTATTTATTCGCGTCATCGAGCTGTATCGACTAACCTATTGTTGAATTTTGTATGACTCTACCAGTACGGCTCTATGAAATTTTGAAGAAATTGTTCATTCTGATTATGTCAGAAAAACTTTTTTTATGTTCAAATTACAACAATCTATATCTAGCTTATTTGTTCGCGTCTTCGAGACGTATCGATCGGCCTGTTGAACATTTGATGGCCTATCAGTACCAATTTACGAAGTTTAAAAAAAATGTGTATATTCTGTTCATATGAAAACACATCTTATGATGAGAATACTATAGAACTGTATCTAGCATGTTTGTTTGCGTCTTCGTGGCATGTCGACTGATCTATTGACGTACCTTTCATGAACTCTTATGATCTAGCAATAACGATCTATAAAAACTGAATATATTCTTTATCTTGCTTAAAATATTAACTCTTTTTTATGAATTCGATATTAAAAATGAAATGTGCATCTCGACAACAAAAACGTCATTTCCGTACGTGCGTTAAAAACCATTTTCGGACGAAAAAAAATTATAAAAACCATTCCGGTACTTGCTTGGCGGTGTTTTCTTTCATAAGTAGGTGACTTTTTATAATTGAAATCTGTAAATTTTTATAAACATAAAAAAAGTTTAAACTTTAACATTTTTCTCGCATCATTACCATACGGTACAATAGAACAGCGTACGACTGGTTATATAAGCGTGCACATGGATTCATTATTATTTCTTATTTTCATAACTGCCCCTTTTGGATTCAAAATTTTTACATGTGATAAGATCAATTTCCGTTATGAAATATTCAATTCCTAACAATAATAAGATTGCCACTGTAGGTGTTCAAATTTTCCTACAATTTGACAATTACCCAGATATGAAAAGCTAGACAAAAAATGTGTTATTTACCAAATTAATTATAATGATTGCAATGCAAGTTACAGAGGGCAGGCACAAAGAGCACGTAGACTTAGTAAAAATGAACATGAAAATAATTTCCAAAGAAGTCCTAGGTATCACTCAGTCCTTTCAATGTCATGAATTTAATTGGAATTATATTAAAATTCTTTATCATGAAGAAAAAAAAACAGAAAAAAAGATAATTTATAGAATTGTTATTTATAAAGAGAGAAGGTAACAAAGCTATAAATTTAAAAAGGGACCCCTAAGGATATAACACAGTATGGGATAGAGTAATTAATTGGTTAAAGTAATTATCTTTGACTAGATAATAGAAAGAATTCCTTTCTATCAAACAATAAATTTCTCAATTAATAATTTTGTTTATATTAAATGTAATCAATTTATAATTCACACCGAATGAAAATTTTTTTTTCTCCACAGGTATGTTAATTATTCTTACCTTTAGTTATTCCTATAAAAAAGTCCTTGATGAGGAGGTCTCCATTGGCCTCGGAACATGTTATTTCTTTCTCTAATGAGCCGAAAAGTTAGGTTGTTTTTGAATTTCATTTTTTTGATTGTGAATCTATTTTTCTTATATCAAATTTGAATTTTCGCAGAACTCGGAACCAAACAGATCGCGCAATTTGGTGAGTGGTAAGCTCCTCCATTGTTTATATTCTTAATGTTAGCAAATCGAAAACCAGGGGAAAAAACGCGTGCATCCACTGCAAGTTATGAAATGAGAGAGCTTAGAGAAGCATTATGTAATATATTTGAGAACAGTTCACGAGAGCTTATAGACTTATTCAGCTGCTGTCTCGATATTTATTGACGGATCAGTAACTTGTTATTTTCCCTACGTTAATGCTGTTACGAAACTAGCACAGTCGAAGCAATCAAGAATAGCTGATAAGATTTGGGGTAGCAAGCAAGCATTATATAATCTGTTTTTAAGCGGGCTTTAGAAATTGGGGCTCAGGTGTTTGGAAATAATTTTCTAAAGCTCTGAATGGTTGAATTTAAATTCTAACATCATTTCCGACGCGCATAACAGTTACACAATATCTTTTTCTTAACAACGTCAGAATCAATTGTGAAGACTAATATGATATACGCGATCGAAAATAAAATTTTTAATAACAAGAAAATATAGCCAATTTTCAAAATGCTGAAATACTCACTTTTTGAACAATTTGTTCCATGTTGAAATTCTTTTTTCAATGGCTTGAACGAATAATACGTACTAAAAAAATGCAGAATTATTCATTCAAAATTGTTATTGTTTGGATAAATTTCCAAAGATTTTGATGCCCCACGAAAGTTTAATTTTACAAAGCTCATTTACAATTATTATTGAAGAAACAATTTTGTCATTGTTTTCTTCTTCCAAATTGTTTCATTATTTATAAAACAATCTTGAATGAGCAAAACAATAATACAAATGAAATTTGAAAAATATATAAATTCAAATAATATCTATATTCAACAATTCCACAACTTTTTGTATCCCTTGCTTTTATTTCACACACAAAATTTTGAATTTAAATATAGCTTAAAAAATTCTAGATCAATAATCAAGATATAATTAAACTTTGAATTTTCAAACCACTTTGAATGAAAAGCTTTTGAGAAGCTTTGGAAATAGATACAAAATTTTTAATTGCAAAACTTTAAAACTACAATTTCAAAATAGTCACCAATAATGGAATCGGATTGTTCGAAATTAAATAATAATTTTAAACTTTTATAATTACAAATTTATTATTCACGGTCTTCAATACAATAACGTTCAGTATTTCCACATTTATGATTCTAAAATCGGACAGTAATTCTAGTGAATGCAACAGAAAATTTAGTACCTTTTCGAAACCATTTTATAATTCGGCACTTACAATTTTGTTAGTATTGAAAATTACTACTCAAGTAAAATTGATCAAACAAATTGTTCTTTGATCAAAAAAGAAACTCAGCGTCTCTATCGCCCTTTGCGATGAAATATTTCAAATTATTAATCTTCAAAATGTGTTTATTCTGGAATAGCTTCCGAAATAAAAAGTGATTTCGAATGGAAAATATTAAAATTAAAACAATTTCTACTACGAAACGTTAAAAATTGAACGAATCCGAACTTCATTCAAAACTGAAAAAAATGTTCATCAAGAATTGTGATATTCAAACATTTTTATACTCAAACCTTGAAACATCTCAATTGATTTAAGTTAATTTTAATCAATCAAAAATCAACAATTTTTCAAAATTGTTAATTACACTTTTCAAAATTCAACCACTCAATTGATTTTGAATTTAGCTTCCGACATGAGAATTGAGAACTTCGTTTAGAATTATTTTTTATGTTTGGGGTTTACCAAATATGCTTCAATTTAAAACTATTCATTTTTTGAAGTCTCAAATAAAAAATCGAACATATCAACGATTTCAAATTGAGAATTGAAAATTAAAACGAAAAATGAAACCAAACAAGGTTGCTGTATATGACTGCAATGTTTGAAACTGCACAATTACAGTCTTTCAATTCGAAATTGTTTTTTTTTTTCAAATTGATTTTCATATGTTTTATATATTAGAACATTTCCAAATAAAATATAGTTAAATTTTCGAATTCCACTTTTGAAATCTTCTCATTTTCAAGGTTCTATTCGAGAAATCATTGCCTGAATCTTTTATTGTTTTCAATTTATTCTGAAGAAATACAATTGAAAATTGTAGGTCTGAGGTCTGAACATAGGTCTAAACTTTACCAATTTTTTACAGCCGCAAACAAGATTAATAATTCAAATTAAATTTTGACTCGACCGAGTTAAACAACCATAAGAAGGGTTGTTTTCCTTTAAACATTTTGGCTTCAAAACCAAATTTTTCTTATTTAAAGTATTTTTTCTAAATTGAAAAATGAAATTTTTTTCTAAAAATAGACAGACCTGGGTTTTTCTTCCGGCCACAAGGACCAGGCCTCGAGAAAAGAGCAGGTTTTTTGAGAATTGTGGGAAATGTAGAACTCACTGAAATTGAAACCAAAAAATTTATAATATTTGGATCTAAAATAATTGAATTCAAGACTGAGTAACAAGGCTCATCATTCAAAATTTCGCAGTTCTTCAATATTTAGTAGTAAATTTTCTCAACATTTTTAATTTTAAACAAAATATTTTCATACTTTAGATTTTGAAGGAAAAAAACGTTAGTTTGAAGGCCTTAAACATTAAAATGTTTTATAATTGTGAACTTGAGACTATAATTCTAAATAGACATTTTTAAGATGATAACTATAGTACCAAAGTTCAAATTTGAAGAATTATTCTGAAAACTTGAAAAGAATGGTATGCTTTCTAAATGACAACTTTAAAAATAAGTGAATTCAAACTCGAAGCGTTAAAGATAATTAATTGTCAAATTTAAAACAACTTCATGTTACTCTGAGTGAGAAGAAAGTTTTATGAAGAGTTCAACTGACATGATGTATATTTTAAAACTGTCACATTGGCATGATAAAATAAGTCGTGAGACAAAAAACACGCGAAAAGCGTCGATGACGGACTCACTACTCCGGAAAAAGTCACATGCACCTTGAGGAAACGAAGCGACTCAAGGGCACCTGCCTTCTGCATTTTCCCCGCAAGTGCGTCAGTATTTCATTGACACATAGGGTAGTATTTCAGGCAATGAATCAGTAAAATTTTGACACCTCCGAGAGCATCCATTTCAGGGTAACTAGTTTTACAGAATATTCTGGGTATAACCGTCGCAACTTTCTTCTATAAGGTCTAAATTCTCTTTCCATTCTCCTTGGATGTGTTATTCCTTTTTTAATTCACTCATCTTAAGTACGTGGGTTTGGGAACTCAGTATCAAAGTGAGTCATCAGAAAATGAGCCTGAACAATTTCAAGATTTATCAGTTGAAAATAAGTAATAAAGTTTACTTTTTCTTCGAATGTCGGCGAAACAGAAGAAAAGATTAGAAGAAGAGCCATCGATTGGCATTGAGTTGGCTCAAACTTTGTGGACATTCCCGTAGACTAGCAGTCTGCTTGGCAGCCAATTCCATTGAAAATTCAATGACCGTCCGTCGCGTCGGAGGCTTGAAGTTGGACATAAAACTCGCGAATCCGGGGAAAGTGGACTCAAGAAAAAGAGAAAAGTGGTGAAAAGAGAAAAGTAGAGGAGGAAAGAAAGAAAGATAAAAAAAGAATAGCAAAAACGGCTTGTGCGATTGTCGTGTGATCGTATCCCGTTCCCAGAATCCTTTCTTTCAACGGCTTTCAACGGGCTGGAAAGGGCCGATGCCGGATGAAGGCTTGGAGTCGCACATCACGCGATCCCGCAATCATACGGGGTTGAGTAACATGCACTCGGGCTCTTATCGCCAACCGTAAAGTGAAATTATTCCACGTGAACCCCCACTGCTGATAGGGGGTTAGACGTGTAACTCACCCCTTTACGTCCCGCAACACCCCTTTCAGAACGAAGAAGAGAGATCTCGTAAACAAGAAACACTTCGAGCTTTTTAGCACTTTCGCGTCCAAAGTGGCGATTATGTGATTTCATTTCACTTTTGTTTCACTTTCACGTGAATTTCTAGTTCAGCTTATTTTCCTTTTTTTTTAAATTCATAGCGGATGTAAATTCATTTGACAAAAAACTGAAGTGAGGCGATTTTTAAATTCACGTCAGTTCAGTTTTTTGTCAAAATTCACAGCGAATGTCAATTCAAAAAAACTGAAGTGAGGTGAATTAAAAATTTACGCGAGAATAAAATTAAAGTGAAATGAAATTTCATAATCGCCTTCTAACTCTCAAAGATATAGTAAAATAATTATTCAGAATTGATCAATCATTTTTTTAAAGTTCCAAATTTTAATTTGAGATTAGTTCTATTCCAAAACAGGAAAAAAACTATATATAACAAAATACTAAAAAGTGATGCAAATACGGAAGCCCATTGCTGAAATTGTTTTTCTTTGAAGTTCTCTAAAAAAAAAAAAATTTAACGAAATTTTGTTACGTTCTTTTCGTTTTTTCTTCATTAATCATAATTGCCACCGAATTTTAACATAATGTCTCCGTTGCTTCATCATCATTCAATACTTTTTTTCACTAAGCCTAGTTTCTAGACAAATTATTCTAAATGTGTAGATGTAATTGACAATCATCCAAAAATGCCCCTTAATTTTGTTCGGATCCCTGTTATTTTTGTATCTTTTAATTAGCCTGTGATTTCGTGAGTTTTTAATTAAATTAAAAAATCAAGCGTAACGTGAAATTTTTCGTCATAAAAAAGACGGAGAAATAATATAAATTGATATCTCAGTTCTGGAGAAGTGTGAACATTTTAAAGCTAGTAGCAAAATGAATTTCGCTGCAAATCCCTATTCTACAGATTTGGCCAATATCGTTCAGGTGTGAGGTAAACGTTCCAGTAATCGTGACCCTTATCCCAGTAATAGTGACACCAATTTTTTTGCTTGTTATGTCATTTTGAGTAATTGAAATTCAATCTGACACTAGAACATGCTAAAAATAAGTGGATTATATCATTAAATGTTACTTGACACATATTTTTTTTAATATATTCAAACTATAGCCAAGCTTCACGACTATTGGGACCGTCACGATTACTGGGACATTTACCCCAATGGTTTTTTGTGCAAGGTCTCAGAATGTATTTCACAGTTTGATCTAATTTTTTTCTTGTTATAATCATTCAAAGATAAACTGAAAATTCTTAAAAACTAACGGAATTTTTTTCCAAACTGCAGTATTTTCCGAACGAGCGTAGATATTCTGTATTTCATTCTGCAGAATAATATCTGAAGATTTGGTATTAATGAAAAACACAATAGATACTTCTCAAAATATGTGAACAATTAAAATCCTAGAGAACTGTAGAACTCTACATATAGTAATTTTTTAAACTTATTCTGTGCTTTTGCAAAACCATTATATAAATCTGTATCTCACTTTATCGGTGATATCGATAAGTCTCAAATGATTTTGAGCGAACATCATTCTAAATTATTTTTTTGATTGCGCATACTTAAGAATCGATTTTTTGTCTAGCCAAATTCCGCTAAGAATACGCTAGTCCATCTTCTAAGCAGAACTTTAATTTCAAAAATATAATTGAAATTTTGAAGCGAAATATAAACTGAGAAATATGATAAGTTGGGGCTACTAACTTTGTATTAGTAAAGCACTCATTGCTTCTTATGGCTATTAAGTTAGTAACGCCGACTAAAAAAATAGTCGGTTTAGAAATCCGTTTATATTACTCGTGATGAATTTAAATTCTTAACGTTTTAGTATTTTTGACTTTATCAGGCGAAAGCAAATAGAAGACAGAAACCAACGCACTTAATCGATGGAACTTTTCAAAATATTTACACACCTGTAGCTGCTTCGCAAAAACGGAAGGAAATGGAATTCCGTTTGCACGAAAAATTAACACCCCGCCCACGCTGTCAAGCGAAAACTAAAGTCACAATCGTCCGCGTAAATTATGTCCATGTCTACAAGGGGGGTCCAAAAATTTTTTTTTTGAATTTTTATGGGGACACCCCTCAAATTTGTTCGAATCCGCACAAAAATAAATGGTTTTTTTGTGTTTTGAAAAAAAAATTATATATAGGGGTGGCGCAAGCCCCATGAAGTTTAACATGCATTTCCCATAAGAAAAAAAGACGTTTTTGTAAATCTCATTCAGAATCCTCAATATTATTTCCATCGAGTTGAAACTCAACACTTCTCTTCACAATTAGTCATAGAATACGAATAAAATATCACTTTTCAAATATCACCTCCATAAGTCTTTTTTATAGGGTCCCAAAGAAACCCCATAAGTGAAAAAATTAGGTTTGCGAGTTTTTCGCGCTAATTATGATTTTTTTGCGGTTTTTTTTAATGAGAATTGTTTCTAATATATTAAATATAACTTTATACTGAAAATTAGATATTTTATGAATTGTTTCAGCAATTTATTATTGTTTTTAGCAATTTTCTCATGAAATGTAGTTAGAAAGACGCGGGTTTTTCAAGTGATAGTTCATCAATGTTAACAATAGTGATTGTTTAAACAATGTATTATATTTATTAATAATATTATATTTGAATAATGCTAGAAAGATGCGGATTGTTTTTTGTTAATTTCTGGCGTTTTGTCCAATTTTCATCTGCAGTTAAGTGATAATAAATTCAACTTAACAAAATAATGGTTTAAACAATTTATTATAATTATTAATAATATTATATTTGAATAATGCTAGAAAGATGCGGTTTTTTTAAATTTCTGGCTTTTTGTTTAATTTTCATTTGGAGTGAAGTAATAATGAATTCAAGTTAACAAAATTATTGTTCAAACAATTTATTATCATTGTTGATAGTATTCTCTTTGCTTAAATCGTAGAATGTTGCGGTTTTTTCTAAAATTTTCCACTGTTTGTCTATTTTCTATTAGGCGTGACTTAAATAATTAGATTTAGCAAAAATAATTGTTTAAACAAATTATTGTTGTTTATTACTATCTTCATCTATATCAATTGTGCCTGATAGTTGCGGTTTTCCGGCCATTTTCACCATAATGTCCTTTTTTCACTTAGAGAGGTAATAATTAATTAAAGTCAACAAAAAAGTGGTTCAAACAATTTAATATTGTTCATAACTAACTTTTCTTAGATAAGTGCTAGAAAGTGGCAGTTTTTTCTGAATCGCCTTTTCATTTATGAACAAGCAATAAGTCAAACACAACAAAAATGATTTTCCGAAAGGTATTGTTGGTTTAAGTGAATTATTTTTGCTCTTTTCACAATGCTTAAAAAAATTGATTTAAAGAAAAAAAGCTATTTTACACGGAAGGCAGAAATCAATATTAAATTGTTCAAACAACTTTTTTGTTAACTTTAATTAATTATTACCTCACTAAGTGAAATAAGGACAGAAAGGTAAACATTGCCGAAAAACCGCAACTATCAGGCGCAATTGATATAGATGAAGATAGTCATGAACAATAATAATTTGTTTAAACAATTATTTTTGCTAAATCTAATTATTTAAGTCACGCCTAATAGAAAATAAACAAACAGTGGAAAATTTTAGAAAAAACCGCAACATTCTACCATTTAAGCAAAGAGAATACTATCAACAATGATAATAAATTGTTTAAAAAATTATTTTGTTAACTTGAATTCATTATCACTCCACTCCATATGAAAATTGAACAAAGAGCCAGAAATTAAAAAAAACCCGCATCTTTCTATCATAATTAAATTATAATATAATTAATAAGTAGAATAAATTGTTTAAACAATTGTTTCGTTAACTTGAATTCATTATTACTTCACTCCGAATGAAAAGTGGACAAAAAATTAGAATTTTCAACAAAAAAACCGCAATTTTTCAGCATTATTCAAATATAATATTAATAATAATCAAAATAAATTGTTTGAAGAATTATTTTGTTAACTTGAATTCATTATTACTTCACGCCAAATGAAAATTGAATAAAAAGGCAGTAATTAAAAAAAAACCCGCGCCTTTCTAGTATTATTGAATTATAATATTATTAATGAGTATAATAAATTGTTTAAACAATTATTTTGTTAACTTGAATTCATTATTACTTCACTCCGAATGAAAAGTGGACAAAAACCCAGAAATTAAAAAAAAAACCGCATCTTTTCAGCATTATTCAAATATAAAATTATTAATAATTATAATAAATTGTTTAAACAATTATTTTGTTAACTTTAATTTATTATTACTTCACTACAGATGAAAATTGGACAAAAAGCCAGAAGCTAAAAAAAAATCCGCATCTTTCTATCATTATTCAAATATAATATTGTTAATAATCATAATACATTGTTTAAACAATCACTTTTGTTAACATTGATGAACTATCACTTCCCTATAATTAAAAATTAGACAACAGATGGGAAATTTGTGAAAAAAAGCTTTCTAACTACATTCTATGAGAAAATTGCTAAAAACAATAATTAATTGTTTAAACAATTCATTAAAATATTTAATTTCCAGTATAAAGTCATATTTCATGTATTAGAAATAATTCGCATTAAAAAAAGACGCAAAAAAATCATGATTAGCGCCAAAAACTCGCAAAACCCATTTTTTCACTTATGGGGTTTCTTTGGGACCCTATAAGACAGACTTATGGGGGTGATATTTGAAAAGTGATATTTTATTCGTATTCTATGGCTGATTGTGAAGAGAAATGTTGAGTTCCAACTCGATTGAGATAATATTGAGGATTCTGAATAAGATTTACAAAGACGTCTTTTTTTCTTATGGGAAATACATGTTAAACTTCATAGGGCTTGCGCCACCCCTAAATACCATTTTTTCCAAAACAAAAAAAAAACGCATTTATTTTTGTGTGGATTCGAACAAATTTGGGGGGTTTCCCGATGAAAATTAAAAAAAAAAAAAAATTTCCAATGCATTTCTGTAGGCAAAAGTAGTCTTGAGTCTGCACAGTAAGAGTTTTTGTAAAAAATAGAGGGTAAACAGGGTTTAATGGCGGTTTCATGTCTTTGGTCAGGTACCACGATTCTTTATCTACAAATCTTTGTTATTCTGAGCAGTGTAAAGTGATTTTAGCAGTCGCAATTCAGCGTAAAGTGAAAAAGTCGATTTCTGCTATTTCTCAAAATTGTTGTCCTAAGCCGGCACCCAATGGTCATGAGTCAGCACATAATTTTTTCGGCTCGAAAGAGAGAAAAAGGGCAGGTTATGTAAGTTTGAGAAGGAAATTGAATAATTTAGACCATATACAATAAAAAAGCCTGTTGAATATTGTCAAACTATGTTTATAGCGAGAACACCTACCGGAGAAAAGCATAATGCGGTCAAGACCCAACCAAATTGAAGAAAAAACAACAAGAGATGAGTGACACTGAATTGCAACGCAACAAAATGAAATAACACACTGATTACAAAAAAGCGAAGAAAACGTAATGACTCAGAAACACCTGTTTATGCCAACTCAGGAGCGCCTGTTTGGTGCCGACTCAGGACCACTAATGATTTTCACACAATAACCAACTGGTTGATACCAACCAATCTAGTTGATACGGCTGAGAATGTGACAAAGGCACAAACATTTAGATATGCGTTTCATAACTCGCTGCTTATTGAAGTTGGGTCTGGTTAGGTTTGAGCTGATTATTCTGAATGTCTACGTATGAATGATAGAAGGTGACAAGTTCCACAAACTTAGGGTTTTGCTGATTTTAAAAGCTTATAAAAGTGCACCGATGCAGGGATTTATGAGTTCCTTCTTTCATATAAAGAAATCCAAATTAGGAAGATTCCGCACGGAAAAAAATGATTAGATGGGCCAACTACTTACTGAGATATCGTACTACGATATCTTAAAAACTGAAAGCTTGGCTCAAATAACCATCTTTTTAGATGCAGTGGGCTGAAATGATATCAACGTCCCAAAAGAAGATGTCACCACTGGGATATTTCCAATTCAAATTTGGATAGTATAGTATAGTGACAGCTATTTTGTTAGCTCTTGTAACAAAATGAAAATAGTCGTACCTACAAAGATGTTTGTAGACATGACTGCGTGTTTAGTAAGTACAACAACTGACATAGTCGTTTACCATACCTAGATAGAACTCTGACAAACTAGAGTTGTTAGGCTAGCTAATGAGATGGTTACAACTACTCTCAGAACTAAGTAGCAGTCCCATTACTTACTGACTGACATAGTTGTCCTAACAATTGTATCAGTTGTCCCAAATATTCTTTTTTTTCAGTGTATCAATGGTTTTAATTATTCTTCGGACTAGACATGGTAAAAGCAAACAAAGGTCGATCAGAAATGCTGTCATTGGTATATCTACCCTACAGTCTATACTCACACATGACACACTCTAGTTAAATTCTCTCTCTCTCTCCGTCTCTATCCTTCAGTCGCTTCTTCCTTCGTTCTATATCCTCTTGATATTGGTTTTCAACCTCCACGACCATGTATACGTCAGTGACAGAATCAATCGATAAATTCGAGCGATTGAATTCGCAATCATACGTACAGAGACCTCCGACGCGAGATGAAAATCTAAAAAGCGTCAATCTCCGCAAAATATTGCATGGTAACGGGTCAGTTTTCCCAGGGAGAATATTCTGTTACAAAAACTCACCGATTAACAGCCGCCATAGCATGAAACCTAAATTGAATGTTATTTATTCGACCAGAAGCATCGGTATGAATTCTTCATCTCTCTTTTATTCTTTCATATTTTTTCCTGGTCGCAAGGGTTTGTTTGAAAATTATTTTAATTGATAATTGGAGTTGGACTTGGAAACTTCAACTGGATGATTAAAAATATATTTTCAAATTGAAGGGTCTCCCTTAGGATTATTCAAAAAATCGAATTTGTAATTAAAGTGGGATTTTGAATAGGAAAATATTAGTTTTCGAAACAGTTGAAGAAATGAGGAGGGTCAAAGTTTCACTTCGATTAATGATATTTCGAATATTTAAAAACATTCTTGTTTCAAAATTTCCCAAAATTATCTCTAGACTTTTTGCTTTTAATCGACCTTCTCTTTGATAAAAAAACACTTGCCTGGAGAAGTAATTTTGATTTTCTGTGATAGTGTGTCAATGATTTCATATTGTCAATACGGGTAAGTGTGATGCGTGTAAGAAAACTAAAATCCAAATTTTACAAGAATGTACTCTTGTCATTGAAAAAATGAGGTACATGCACATCTCCAACTAACTTTGGACTGTTGACAGATTACCCTGTTCTAATTTATTTTTGAAAACATTAAAAATGTAAAATTTCTGGAAAAGATAACGAATATTTACAGAAAATATAATATCTCCCTTTAGTACTAAAATAAATCAACAAAAGGTGGTTCAAATAAAAAAATCAAATCAAAAGACCAAATTACGAATAAGAGTTTTGTAGAATCATCTCTATTTCTGTAAAAAGTAAATAATAAAACCAAGATCTAGTGAAAACCATTTTTTTCACAAATAATAAAAGATTCAATATCCATGTTGCAATGAATAAAGTTAAGAACTAATTTTTTATTCTTTCTAAATGTTCTCTTCATCAAACTAAACCCACTTTCACACTTACGTCTATCAATCGTTGTTATCAACTTTTCGTAATTTTGGATTGTTTGAATATTTATCATATATTTGAACTTTTTTCCTGTAAATAGAAAAAAGTTATTATTTTTCGGGACAAATGATACATAAAGTCGCATTTCTTGTTTGAAATATTGAGAATTTTTTTAAATGAATCGTAATTTAATTGTTTCCTAATCCTTCACAAACTAAATTGAATGGTATAATTTTCCAATATCAATTTAATCAAATTTGATACCATCGACCGAGATAATTATGAATCAGAATGCGAAAGTTTTTTAGCTCACAGCTTTGCCAAAAATCTGAAAATGTACTCAATTTTGTGTGCGTCATTCTTAGAGAAGTGTTCTGAAGGTATCCGGAAGGTTAGAATAGAAAATAATTTTCCTTTGAAGTTATCAATAATCAATGTTTTTTTGGGTGCATATCATAAGAAAATCTCTTCTTGGGCATCACAAAGTACAATAATAAAAATTAATTGACTTTTCAATTTTTGTGAAGAATACCTCGATGTGCTTTTAAAAAAATAATTCTTACATGTTGTGGAGAGAAGATTTTTTTGAAAATTTATATACAATACTTTTTATATTTTTCATTGAGTTAATATTCACAGAAAAAACTAAGAATAAAATTTCTTGCAGGCAATTTTTTAGAGCTATAAAGTTTTGTTCAGCCAACTTCGCGTCTTTCAAAATACATGTGTTTGTCATGGAATGTGTTATTTACATTATAGTTTATGAAGAACTCTTATTAACAGTTACAGATATATTAAATTTGTTATTCTATCTATATATTTTATATATTTTCCAGGCAAGAAAGCAGTCATGCATTGATCTATAACCATAATTTTCCTACTTTTTACTGCCTGACTAAAAAATATCAAAATATTCTGTTTTGAAAAGTTCGTTCTTAGCCAATACTTATTTTCATTTAGGATTGTGTGAACCCAAAATTTATATGAATCTATCAAATTGGTTTCTCTTATGACCATTTGATTTTGTACAGTTGATTGTTATAACAGATTTTTAATTTTTTAATGTATGGCAACATGTTCTCGATATGGATGTATTTCAGAAAAATATAACAACCTTAATAGGTCGGAAAAGTGTATATAATTAATCACTATTTAGTTTTTTACTTAGCCAACTTTCATTTCTATCATTGCAGCACAAATTTATGCTTTCCAAACAGGTTCATCAATATATGAGTTTTAAAGATTAACACAATTTCGTACAACGAATTTTTACAAAGTTGCGCAGTAATTTATATCGATGTTTTTAACCTTCTGCCATACTTGAGCATATATACCTGACAACGTAACATACGCCCTTTTAGTTTTCATAAATTGTACATACATGTATTGTGAATCTATACTATTCTATGCTTTTAAAGCGGATAAAACAGATTGATGAGATACAAGAATCTCAGAAAAATAAGACACTTTATTCAACCCATCTTCCAAGCGACGTCATAATTTATAAGAACAAATAATGTAGCGACAAGTATATAAAACTCAATATTTTATAGAATATTTATTAGTTACACCACAATCACCGTTAATTAGTTTTTTTGGCATAGGGAAGAATGAAGGTCGCTGGTACTTTTATATTCGCTTTCGCGCTTTTCCTTAATTCGATAGGTAAATACATAATATTACATTGATTCCACAAATGTATGTAATTGTATTTGGTTTTTTTTATTACACACAGAGAAAGAATATGTGTTGAACTCAACTGAAAATCGGTAACCTTTCACAGTTTTCCTATTTTGACATGGTAACTGCATGTTACAATTTCAGTAAACGTTAGTGTAAAATTTCTGTAGCGAAAGTCTGTAAATGTAAAAGGTTCAGTTTGCAACGATGAGGTAAAGTATCTGTAATCATTATATATAGAAATATATATATATATATATATATATATATATATATATATATATAATCTTAAAAAACCGAATTATTGAAAAAATTGACAATTACATTAAAAATTTTCAATTTAATTATGCTTAAATTGTTTAAAACGATTTATTCACTCCCGTACCCTCAATATAATAGTATATTCAGTCCATAAGACATGCCATTATTACATATGGTCCAAGTGACGTTTCAGAGGATACTTACAAAATGTCATAGTCATGCACGGAAAAAAAATTAGCGTTGAATTAAGAAAAGATCGGTACGAATACGGATGATAAAATATCTTGATAGTCGAAGATAATTTGTTTCGTTTCAAAAAAACGTACTGACACAGAAAAAAAAGAACAAGTATCCGGATACGTCACGGTATTTTCTTGATTCAATTTTAATTCTTTTTCCATGTGAGAAAGTAATTTCCACTTGAAAAATCTGGTATTAGTATATTTTTTCAATAACAAATACGCAAATAAGTGGTATCCCATTGGTGTATGTGTGTATAAAGAAAGATCAATTAATTGAATCATAGACCACATCCATTTCAAATCATACAGGCAGGCGGGTGATATGTGCAGGACTGAACCGTTCCATTTTTGCAATTTTTGAGATATTACGGTTTTTGTTCATTTCAGTTATTCCAGTTTTTTGCCCTTTTTTTGTACCCACAAAAATTCAAAAATTTTAAAAATTGTGAAGTAATTCCAATTTTTTCTATTGTTCGAAATGCTCCACATATATTTTCGATGAGAAATACGGAAAAATAATAAAAAATTTTGAAACCGTTTCGATTTTTTGAAAAAATAAGACATAACATTTTTTAAAAACAGCTACATTTTTTTTCGTTGAAATTTTCAAGAGTGATAAATCGTCAATTGACAATCAATTTTGAACCTAGAGTGTGATTGTATTTCGGGAAAAGCACAATTATATTTTTCTCACTGTTCCCGCATTTCTTGTATTTTACTGTTATTGTTTACTTTAAATCAAAAGAATGTTATTTTACTGGCCATAACCAAATAATACATCAAAAAGTCCACCTCGAATATATACTCTAAAAATTGGTAATCGAAAAAGAAGGTTTTTTCAAAAAATGTTTCGACGGAATTTCATGTTTTAGTTTTTCAAAAAATCAAAACACGAATAAAAATTCAAAAATTTCAAATATCGCAAAAAGGATAAAAATTAGAAAAACAAAACAATATCAAATGGAAAATTAATGATATAACGACGACATTAGCACCTATTATTTAAAAAAAAATTAGGTAAGAAAAGAAGCTGTTCAAACAATTTTTTTTAATTTTAATGACTTCACCGTTTTTCAATGGTCTAATTGTTCGTATCAGTTTCAAAAGAGTGCTAAACCTGAATGAATTTGAATAAGAAAAACCCTAATATCTCAAAGGTTGAAAAAATGGCACTGTTTTTGAAGTAAAATTGGCAAAAAGCTCATTTTACCCGTAAATTTGCTAATGATCCGTAAGAAATTAACAAATTTTGCTATATATATAAAAGGAAAGAGGAAGACAAATTTTTCACAATATTTGATCTATTTTAGAAAGTCAAAAATACAACTTTTAAATCACAATTTTTGAAGTACAAAAAAGGACAACAGAACTTCTAGAAGCTTCCCAAGAAGTTCAGCTGAATGAACTAATTCTCTGTATATTTTACATAACCTTCAGTAAAATTTAGTGAATTTGGATTTTCGATACACTTTTAGTTTTTACTGTAAATTGGCTAAAATGTACAGAAAATCAGTAGATTCAACGCAAAGGTTTGTAAACCTACTAAAAAGTCTTATTGTCCACATTCCTATCGATCATGTTACAAATTACAATTATCCTTATTTTGAAGTTTTTTTGTGTTGAACACATTTATGCTGAAATCAATCATTTTCCATAAAAATGGTTCAGAACAGTCTTTTATGAAACAGAAACTTTCTAGAAAGTTTTACGATTGGGGTTCAAGTTTGTAGAGAAGAAATCTTGTTTTGGCATCCCCATAGTTTACAATAATGATAATTATTATACTCATAATAACATGTTTATTAAATTATTACAAGATTTCATTTTTTTAAACTTTATCCTGATATTTCAGTTTGTCCCGGTCGCGATAAGCAGATACAGACAGATGACAAAGTATTGACTCCTAATTCTTATAAACGACCGTATAATGGTATTTACTTCAGAAAAAGAAATTACATTTTATTGCCACTTAACTGTGTGGTTAATTTTGTAGAAAGGGGTGATTTTATCTTTGGAAGGCTTGGTTCCCTCTTTAAAAGACGTTATACCATGATTAGAAGTTACATCGATACTGCTAATGAAGCGCTACTTGATGGAGAGGGCCATGTGATTCTATTGGACAAGTGGATTATTAAACATCAAAATCGCCAAATATGAACATTGCCACCACGAACATCATCACCACCAAATCGTCGGCGGTATTGGCAGTTGAACGGATTCTCCACTAAATCATTCTTTAGCCAAAAAATAAGTCTCCTCATTGTGATCTTCAGACGAATTTCAATATTACAACATGGAGAAAAATAATTTGAGCTGGCCATTGATACCAGCAGATTCCTTCACTCATTAACAAAACATGACTAAGATAGAGAACTATATTTTGATTTGAGACACCTTCACACCTTATAATATGGATATTTCGTTTTCTAAAATTTATAAGAACTGGGTTTCTATAAACCTGAGAAGTCATTGTCTTGACAACATTCGTTGTCAAGAATATCTTCTTTGTTCCATGATACACTCACATTTAACGGTTCTCATGATTTGAACAAAAATTTTGAAAAACAAATCAATTTTTCCCCGTGAAGTAATTGAAATGACATCAAAAATTGAATAAATTATGTTTCTCAATGTAATAGTAATGACTAATGATCAATTACCTATTTTTAATATTCGCATACATCTTTACAGGTAAAATTTGATTTTGAATTTAGGAAAATATACTATTGAAACAAATAATTATATGGAAAGAATAGTTTTTATTCCAGAAGAGAAGGTTCCACTTTGTCTATCGTACTTTAGGACATATGTGAGGCTTTGTGAACAATGATCATAGGTATCTATTTTGGGGGTTTGATGGGAAATCATACTTCCAAATATTCTGTATCTGGTGACCCTATTATTGTATCGCAGAAGTACTGTATAATGAGCGGCATAGTGTAAGACTCGTTTGAGTGATTTTTTTGTATGCGGGGAAATCGGTGTAATAATAACCATTGCGTGGAAAAATAGATATCGCTACACGTGCATGTAATAATCTGATGGGAATGGAGATAGACTCAGCAGCATTTAGCTTCCCCTGGGTTTATGAATAAAAATAGTACATGAATCGTTAATAAAATCATTTAAAATACATACTTTCTCTGATTTCATGAATAAATGACACCATTCAACAACAAAATTATTTTCAGTATTACAACATTTTTTAATTTTCATGATCAAACTATAATAGTCGAATCCTTGTCAAAATCCTTTGATGAACATCAAGTTGTTTATGGAAATTAGAAATTTAAATAAAATTGATTGACTCCGTTTTAATTCTTCTAACTTTAAAAGCTTTCTCAAAAAACAATAACTTTTTGCGATTAAGTGGGGAAACAAGTGTTTGTACGAATGAAAGTTGTTTTTATAGTTATTAAATATGTTAATCACGAAATATTTTCTCCAAATTTTTTTTTTTGACTGGTTTTTGAATAATGGAAGTTAAAGGTCTTCACACATAAAGGCCCATTGCAAAAAGTGAACCATTATAGACACTACGATTTTCGAAAACAAAAAGATGTGGAAAACCGGCAAGAAAGTACCAAGGCCAAAAAATTATACATCTAAAATCCTAAAACTTTACATAATTAAATCACGTTGAATAATTCCATAAAAATCATTCCTCTAGCATTTTCTCTTCTGTAAAAGTGAAAACACGATGTGTATTATAATATATTTCAAATTTCATCTTAGTAGTTATCAAGCAAATAAGGTTGCAAATGAGATGTACATCATTTTTGAATTTGTGACTAATTTTATTAATATGTCAGCCAGTTGTTTATCAAAAATTAGTTTGTCATAAGCTGCGCAAAAGCTGGGTTATGAAAAATCACACCCTTCTTTCCTATAGGTTAGTTAGGGTTAGTCGATGGGGTCGTTGAAAATCAAGTCACTTGTCCTGTAGATGAAAAGCTACGTATGAAAAAAGAGCATCGTTAAATGCTTCTCTGTCTGAAAAGTGGAATGGGACTGTTTCCAAATATGCCAATGCCTGAGATTCTTCGTGTTTCTAATATTTTAATTTTTAATTTTTGAACACACATCAAGATGAAACTTCTTCAATCGAAGACTGTTATTGTGACTCCTAACAATAATTCGATTAGTGCCGTCATGACGGAAGAAAAATGACTGGATCATAACGTGTACATTAGGGTGGTCCAAAAATGCATTGGAAAAATTTTTTTTCGAATTTTTATCGGGACACCCCCCAAATTTGTTCGAATCCGCACAAAAATAAATGCGTTTTTTTTGTTTTGAAAAAAAATGATATTTAGGGGTGGCGCAAGCCCCATGAAGTTTAACATGTATTTCCCATAAGAAAAAAAGACGTTTTTGTAAATCTTATTCAGAATCCTCAATATTATCTCAATCGAGTTGAAACTCAACATTTCTCTTCACAATTAGCCATAGAATACGAATAAAATATGACTTTTCAAATATCACCCCCATAAGTCTGTTTTATAGGGTCCCAAAGAAACCCCATAAGTGAAAAAATGTGTTTTGCGAGTTTTTGGCGCTAATTATGATTTTTTTGCGGCTTTTTTCAATGCGAATTGTTTTTAATACATAAAATATGACTTTATACTGAAAATTAGATATTTTAGTGAATTGTTTAAACATTTTATTATTGTTTTTAGCAATTTTCTCATAGAATGCAGTTAGAAAGACGCGGTTTTTTCACAAATTTTTCATTTGTTGTCCAATTTTCAATTAGAGGGAAGTGATATTTCATTAATGTCAACAATAGTGATTGTTTAAACAATTTATTATACTTATTAATAATATTATAATTGAATAATGCTAGAAAGATGCGGTTTTTTTTTATTTTCTGGCTTTTTGTTTAATTTTCATTTGGAGTGAAGTAATAATGAATTCAAGTTAACAAAATAATTGTTTAAACAATTTATTTTAATTATTAATATTATTATATTTGAATAATGCTGAAAAAATGCGTTTTTTTGTTTCAATTTCTGATTTTTTGTCCACTTTTCATTCGGAGTGAAGTAATAATGAACTCAATTTAACAAAATAATTGTTTAAACAATTCATTATACTTATTAATAATATTATAATTGAATAATGGTAGAAAGATGCGGTTTTTTTTTCAAATTTCTGGCTTTTTGTTTAATTTCCATTTGGAGTGAATTAATAATGAATTCAAGTCAACAAAATAATTGTTTAAACAATTTATTATCATTGTTGATAATATTCTCTTTGCTCAATTGGTAGAATGTTGCGGTTTTTTCTGAAATTTTCAACTGTTTGTTTATTTTTCATTAGGCGTGACTTAATAATTAATTATATTGAGCAAAAATAATTGTTCAAACAAATTATTATTGTTTATGACTATCTTCATCTATATCAATTGCGCCTGATAGTTACGGTTTTTCGGCTATGTTTACTTTTCTGTCCTTTTTTCACTTAGTGAGGTAATAATTAATTAAAGTCAACAAAAAAGTTGTTTGAACAATTTAATATTGATTTCTGCCTTTCGTGTAAAATAGATTTTTTTCTTTGAATTAATTTTTTTAAGCATTGTGAAAAGAGCAAAAATAATTCACTTAAAACAACAATACCTTTCGGAAAATCATTTTTGTTGTGGCCGACTTATTACTTGTTCATAAATAAAAACGCGATGCAAAGTGAAAGATTTTAGAAAAAACCTCCACTTTCTAGCAGTTATCTAAGAAAAGTTTGTTATTAACAATATGAAATTGTTTGAACAACTTTTTTGTTGACTTTAATTAATTATTACCTCACTGAGTGAAAAAAGGACATAAAGGTGAAAATTGCCGGAAAACCGCAACTATCAGGCGCAATTGATATACATGGAGATATTCATAAACAATAATAATTTGTTTAAACAATTATTTTTGCTAAATATAATTAATTATCAAGACACGCCTAATAGAAAATAGACAAACAGTGAAAAATTTCAGAAAAAAACTGCAACATTCTACCAATTAAGCAAAGAGAATACTATCAACAATGATAATAAATTGTTTAAACAATTATTTTGTTAACTTGAATTCATTATCACTTTACTCCATATAAAAATTAAACAAAAAGCCAGAAATTAAAAAAAAACGCATCTTTCTAGCATTATTCAAATATAATATTATTAATAATTATAATAAATTGTTCAAACAATTATTGTGTTAACTTGAATTTATTATTACTTCACTCTAAATGAAAATTGGACAAAAAGCCAGAAATTTAAAAAAAAACCGCATCTTTCTAGCATTATTCAAATATAATATTATTAATAATTTTCATAAATTGTTCAAACAATTATTTTTTTAACTTAAATTTATTATTACTTTACTACAGATGAAAATTGGACAAAAAGCCAGAAAAAAACCCGCATCTTTCTAGCATTATTCAAATATAATATTATTTTTAATTATAATAAATTGTTTAAACAATCACTCTTGTTAACATTGATGAACTATCCCTTCCCTCCAATTGAAAATTGGACGAAAAAGGAATATTTGTGAAAAAACCGCGTCTTTCTAACTCCATTCCATGAGAAAATTGCTAAAAACAATAATAAATTGTTTAAACAATTAATGAAAATATATAATATTCAGTATAAAGTCATATTTTATGTATTAAAAACAATTCGCATTAAAAAAAACCGCGAAAAAATCATAATTAGCGCCAAAAACTCGCAAAACCCATTTTTTCACTTATGGGGTTTCTTTGGGACCCTATAAAACAGACTTATGGGGGTGATATTTGAAAAGTGATATTTTACTCGTATTCTATGGCTAATTGTGAAGAAAAATGTTGAGTTTCAACTCGATTGAGATAATATTGAGGATTCTGAATAAGATTTACAAAAACGTATTTTTTTCTTATGGGAAATACATGTTAAACTTCATGGGGCTTGCGCCACCCCTAAATATAATTTTTTTTCAAAACAAAAAAAACGCATTTATTTTTGTGCGGATTCGAACAAATTTGAGGGGTGTCCCCATAAAAATTCGAAAAAAAATTTTTTGGACCACCCTAGTGTACATTCATACACAGGGAGTTAATTTCTTTCAATTTTTAATCCTTAATTTTGTTTGTTGGTGGATGACAAGAACAATCCTCAATATTTATTTGAATAGATCGTTTTTGCTTGGAATTATGAATTGAAACGAAATTGATTGAAATGGGGGAATGCAGCTGACATTGTTGAAGGACTGATCAAAAATATCAGGGAGGATTCTTTAATTGAGAGGTTTTCAGGTATTATGTGAGTTTTAATCGGAATAAGATTCTATTAATCAAACCTCGCAGTTTTCCTATAAATAATCTCTGATGAGCGGATCTAGATTGGTTTCGAAACATGTTGGTTTCCTAGTAGTATAAAAAAGACAGAGAAAGAATGAGGCGAAAAAAAGAGGGTGGTTTTAATTCACTTTTTCCTTTTCCTCCTTCTTTTTTCCTTTGTTATGTATTTGTCTCTCATTAACTAAACAGGAGTTAGTTTCGAAATCTTATTTTGAATTGTAAATCTTTTTCATGTTCTGACTTCGCTTCATAAAAGTATCCAGAAGAAACTAGATTTCACGTCGATCTTAAATTAAATATTATAATACATCAAACACCCTGCCGAAATTGTTCTCGCGTTGCCGTCGCGGTAGGACTTGAGCTTGTCTCTGATGACTTTGAAGACTATGCTAGCGTAGCATTTCTATGCCAAGGATTATCGGGGCGCTACTGTTGCTGCCGCTGGGAGCTATAGCATGCGGGACGTTAGTAATGATGATCTTCGCGATGATCAGGCAGATCTTACAAATTAAAAAGCTGGTCCGCAAGAACACCTGCAACAAATGCTCAACAGCGAAACATCAATTGTGAGTACTGAGGATACTTTGGCTAGCATTAACGATACGCAGCCGACCACCTCAACGGAAATACCGTAGCAGAGCATCAACTGGAATACAACAATGAAAGAGGAATTGATGCGCCTCCATTACGGAAGTGAAAAGTTCGAAACTGCAAACAAAAAGGGATACAAAGTTAGACGAAGCTTGCTGCAAAGTATTCTCATATACAGAAAGTTGCAGTAAGTGATCTTATCTCTAGGGTGAGAGACGTAAGAAATAATCTACTTATCTCAAAGAATGAGCAATGAAGATCAAACGATAGATTGAATCGGCGGGGAAAAATATCGATAATGAACGTCAGTTAGAGAAAGCTGCACCACAAGATCAATTAGAGGTCGGTGAAGCAACCCAACATAATTGTGCTATTGATGTTCGTGCGCAACCTCATGATGATCCGGTACCACCGTACCCTCTAGAAACAGATGGCTTGATTTAACCAGAAGCAGGATCAGCGAATCAACAACCACAAAGGTGTTTATTTTTTGTCAGAGAAAAGTGGGCGAACTGCAAGGATAGATCATGATCGTCTCTTTTTACTCAAGTACACAATTCTATCTGCAAGAATAAATGAACAGGATATATAAGACTAAAAATGCTCAATACATAACAACAACATAATTTCAATTGCCTAAAAAGCTACCATCAGAATAGAAGTAAAGAAGCAGCCTCCTATCGACAAAATCTCTCTGGAAGATGTATATAACGAAGAGTTGATTGAAGCTAAAGGCATGCGTTCCAGGGATAATTAACATGCAGTACCGGATCCACTAGAACCGCATCCAGCCATTAACATTAGCTGATGTAAACGGCGAATTTCCTGGAAAACTGAAGCACCTAGAAAGGAATTTTAATCGTGCTCTACTATAGTTCGCAGGTGTAGAACCTACACAGAAGCATTATCTGCTAAAGACGTACATCACCAAAAATCTGCATTCATTATTAAAACACCTAAACAACAGAACTATGACTGTGCATTCGAAAGCAGATCTAACTCTGTCACAGTTGCAAGCTCTTGTGTATTGTGCAGCTGTGGCAGTCGTTAAAATTTTGGTTCGTTAAATTCAGAATATAAGTTCACTTTATGTCTAAGGAAAAGAACGCCATCTATGAAAAGATATCAGGTTGGATATGGCTTTCAGCAAAGCAATGACCAAATTGGACCGATTAGCTTGATATAAAAAGAAAACAGAATCAGAGAGCTGATACACTACGTGTATTAAAATCATTCATCCTTTGTACATTGCGGAATCATCACGAGCTTGAATCGAAGGAATTATAGATTTTTAACGGCAGAGATTTGATGTTCTTACTGCTAGACTGCGTCGATATGATAAAAGTAGGGAAAAAAGACAGCTTAATCAAATTTTTTAGACAGACGAAAAAAATTTCTATCGAGAATGAATGTAAAGCAAAATAACTATGAAGGCATGATGTTTTGAACTGGAAAAGGAAAAACAAGCATCAATCATTATATGATGCATACTAATTGAATTCCATATAAATTCAGATCGATTCTCTGTCTCCCAACAAATAACAAGTGTCTTACAGCTGTAATTTCAGGTAAGGTATATACGTATCCTCACTGCGACGAGAATTACATCATCACAGATAAACAAAAAGCATGTTGTATAAATTTGCGGCGTAGTAGATGTCAACATAGACGTTGTAATCAATACCCACGCATCATCAACTTTCTGGGTCATGCGATGATGCTTTGGGGTACAAGAATCAAGTATTTCATTCATGGGCAACAAATAATAACAAGATTGATACGCATTGTGATGAGTATCTTTCGGAGAGACTGCTTCGGTGCACTTGGGGTTGGTTGAGCAATGAGCGCATTGAGAAAAACACTGAACAACACGTTGTATGGTTTCAGAATACATGATATCGAGAATAGTCATCAACTGACCCTTCTTCTTCACATGAATGATCTGTAGCTATACGCTATTCCAAACCAGAAACTGCAGCAAGGAATCCAAATCACAAAGCAGTTTTTCAATGATATCTACATGGGGTTTAGACTAGATGAATGCCGAACAGTGCATACAATCCCAGAAGAAGCAGGGACCGCAGAGCTAGAGAACAAAATGGAAAATGATATCAAGGCAGTGTCTGATGTTGAGTCATATCAATGTAAGGGTATTCTTGAGTCTAAGGCTACTTAGCATACGTCATTCAGGGAATGTCTAATTACCACCTTTTATGCAAGATTCAGAACAGTTCTAGAGAATTCTCTCAACTCGGTACATAAAATCAGGACGATCGACACCTATGCCATACCTATTTTCATGTACTCCTTTGAGCTCATCATACAATCAAGCGCCGACCTTGAAATGTTAAACAGATCGAACCAATACCATCTGCGGAACTGATCTCGATTACACGACCTTGACTTTTTCCTCAGAGGAGGCCTTGAATATCAGGGCAGGAAACCTAGAGGAATAAGAAACGCAATGTAGGCAAAAAGATCGGCAAGCACTCGTAAATTTCGGCACCAGAAGTTATCGCAAGCACGTGTGACATCAAGAAGTTGTTGATACTTGCCTATCATATGAAGAGACCAGCAAATCCGCCGGGCACATTATTGATGGTTGCTGCGTAATGGCGTGATGGCATTATACATCAACAACTTGCCCTAAACCAAGGAGGATTAACAGAATGTATGTCTTCCTCTAGATACATTGCAGTGTTTGTTATAGAAAAAAAAGATTATATTTCATATTGAGATGTTACTATCCAGACGGATCATCATGACGGATCGCATGCAAGATGCGCTGAACATCTCGATCATCTAGGAGCCAGCACGGTACTGGCTACAGCTTATTAAGTGGTTTCACTAAACAGCTGTCGCATTGTAAGAAACTCCCTAAACCGCCAGGAGTTAGCTGACTCAAACCCTATGGAGTTTTAGTAACCCTGAAAAAATCCAAATGCGATTGGTGCTACCTCAACGCTTCTGACCACTATGTAGGACATCAGCGGAAAAAGAAGAACAACAAATTATAACAAAGTCCTAATTTTGTACCTACTACAACATCGTCGCAAGCGAATTCGAACATCGCATTGCTTTATTTGATAATTAGCTCATCGGGTACTTCATTTAATCTGAATTTGATGACAAGAAAACCGGGATGAGAATTTAAAAAAATTAGTCTAGTTAAAAGTTATTAATATCACTATTCGTTTCCTCACAGATCAAACGACCATATGTTGCTTTCTCTGGCATACTAGCTGATGTGTTCGGTACGAGCTGCCATATTTTCAGTACAAATAATGAACGGTCCACTACAAAATTTGTTGTGATCACATCCAAATTTTTTTAAAACGATTCGGAACTGTTTCGCAAAATTATTTTGTGACCATATCTATTTTTTAAGTGCATATCCATAAATAAAAATTAAAAAATTGTCTCAAATGTAGAAGGAAACTGGCGAAATGTATAATCCGCATTTCTCTCACGTGATCGTTTTAGGGGTTGGCATGCCGGGTGCGGTAATAAGAGGCGATAAGGCGGACAAAACCAGTGTCTCCGAGCTAATAACTATTTCGCTCGTTCAGCAGCTCGTATGGCAACGGCATACGTTATATTTGGAACGTATGGCGTGGAAAAGAGAATCGCAAGCCATTCCGGCTCTTTATCGGCAAGCAGCACGCGTTTCTTGCCCTCGTCTTCGTGCCTGGTTGGAAAACATTTCCGCGGGACGTGCTTAAACTCCAGTCCCTTTCGTTTTGTTTCCCTCCCTTTTTCTCCCTCTTACCCCTACCTTCATGAAAATCCCCACTCTCTCAGTTTGTCCGATATATCCACGATCGTGCATTTTACAAGTCTTATCAGCATTCGTGCGAGCATGTATGAGAAAAAATGCGAAAATTGCGAGAGGGCAAAAGCTTATTAATAACGTGCATTTAATTAACGATCTTGCAGTCAACTATTTACTGATAAGAACGTTAACAGATTAGAGTGAGGTATAAGGCTGAAATGTTATGGTTCGTTAAATTTTCTTGTGTATTAATTTAATATTAGGGTATGCAATATTTCAAAAAATATTTACTTAAGAAGCGTTTTCACTATATTTTGGATGTTGGAGATGTATAATGAAAATTACTATCAACCGATCACTTGATCGGGTTGACTGATTTCTTGACAGATTGGACTAAATCAAATGCATGAAGAATGGCTTTTAATCAAAATGTTTATTCAAACCTTTTTTTTGTAATTTCGAACGTACAGATCAATAATTCAAAAGAGAAAGTCGTCTATTCTCAGAATGTTATCCTTCTTGAAAATCTTTTGTTATATTGGCTAGATGTCTCAAATTTTTTAGATCAGACCCATTGAAACAAAAGATGTGTACCTATAAATTTGAGAGATTCACTATTTTATGTATATCGGTTGATTTTGGTTGCTGTAACAACATCTAAACATTCAATGAAAAAGTTAACATTTTCTAAAAACCAAATCTAAGCGATATTTTTCTATCAAACTATCATGGTGAAAAATATCATAAACGTAAATACAGGTGAAGGTTCTTCCAGCATTTCCTAAATACTAAACAAAAAAAGCAGCATTTACGAACAAAAAAAATCACAGGAGATTTTTTTATTATAGTATTGATGTCGAAAATAAATTAACAATAATCGTGAAAAACACAGTCTGTCAGGGAAAGCCATTAAAATTGTTTCAAGGGTTCTCCTAACATCCTCTAAACAATTCAACAAGTAAATCGATATTTCCGAATGAACAAAACAAGGAATTATCAAACAATTTCCAAACATTCCATTTTTACATGAATTCTAATAAAATACCTCATAAGAAAAGTTTTTAATCAATGAACTTAGAAAAATTTAACATTGTGTGTGAACAAAATGTCCTGAAGTTGTTTTAAGATCCCTTCAATGTTCAAACTAAAAAATTCTAATTTCCAAAAAACTAAAATCGCAGATGTTTTTTTATTGGACTATTGTGGTTGGGAATTAATTTAAAATAAATATGAACAACATATCCTGGTAGGATGAGTAGTAAAGTTAATTTCAAGGGTTGCTTTGATGTTGAAAACCGTCACATGTTTAAATATTGCAGGGATTTAAAAAAAGCCTTCAAATAATATTAAACAACTTTTCGTGATAGAATGTTTTCTGAGTTCATTGTAAATTGATGATAGATACCAATAGAGTTTGCTTGGTTATCAGGCTCCTTCTCCATGTTTAATTGTTCATTGAAAATTGATTTTTGACCCCAATGCTAATCGTATATTAGAAAATCCTATGGGATTTTTGTTGTTAGGAAATGTTGATTTCCTCATTCGAACGCTAGGGAATATTAAAACAACCCTTAAAACAAATTCAGCAACTTCTCAGGCTGGGACGTTTTTCTCGGATTTATTGTGAAATAATTTGAGACACCAATGGTATAATAAAAAAATCTCATGTGGTTTTTTTGGTTAGTAACTGTTGATATCCTTATTTGAATATTTATGAAATGTTAAAACAACCATTAAAATTATTTGAACGACTTTCGCTATTTTTACCATTGTCAGTGTAAATTGATTTTCAACAACAATAGCATATCAAGAAATCTCCAGTATTCACATTTGTTAGAAAATGTCGATTTTCTCATTTGAATGTAAAAGGGATGTTGGAACAATCCTTAAAATAATGTCAACATCTTTTTCTGGTAGATGATGCTTCCTGCAATTTTTTCAAGTTATTTTTTATTGTAATATTTCACTTCAAAAAATATCTCCTAGCTTTTCAAAAGGATGACATCTTAATGATGGACGATTTTTTCTGTTGAAATTACAAAAAAAAAATATATTGAAAAAGGGCCATGTTCTGTACATTTGGTGCACAGTTCTATTCAAAACATTTCAAAATTTCGAAACATTTCAAACTTCAAAAAATTTGTACACTTTAAGATTTCCAGTAATTCCAGAATATAATACAAATTTATTGAATTCACCAATTTTTTTAAACTTTATATATTCACCATAAGCTTCCAACATTTTTAAAAATTTCATCATTTTTTCACATTTTCTAATTCATATTAAAATTAAAATTAAGTTTCTAAAATTCCTCCAAATGCTCAGAAATCATGCCTGTACTACAAAAAACGTCTAAAACAATGCAATCGTTGCGAAAAATATCGTATACACCATTGAAAACATATGTCAACTAGTGAAAGAGTCCCGCTTCTCCCCCTTGATGCATAATATACTATACCGTTATGAAAAAACGGTTAATTTTAAAGTGAAAATTAAACTTGCATGGAAGTCTTTAAAAAAAAGGAACTAATTTCAAGTTGACTTGCTTTTTTTTGCTATTGCGTTGAAGGAGGGGGTGGTAGGCACGTCTCATGGACGTCGCCACGTAATCACAATGGTTAGTGCGATTACGATCAGCTAATGACGGAAAAAGGCGAACCCCTCGTTAGGAAATGCCAACACGATCTGCCCGATCGCAAAAGTTAACCCGTAGGTTCTGCTACAGGCCAAGAGGGTAGTAGTGGAATAAGGTCGGCCAAGAAATCGATCCGTCAAATGGCAAGGTGGCTTTCGCCAGAAAATTTTTTATATTTTAGGATTCAAAATGTTACCAACTTATTATTTATATTCATTTGTTCAAACATAGTTTTTTTAGAGCCATTTCAGACTGATTGATCCTCGGAGAGATATAGATAAGTAAGGGTGGGAGGGTTAAATCTCTGATTTCTGTTAGCAACATCTACCGATTTCTGAATAATTTTATGGTTCACTTCTAAAACAAAATGATTTGTGTTCCAACTTCATTAGAGAAACCTATTACACTGTAGTAACAAAGAAGTTATCATGTTAAAAAACGGAACAACAAAAAATTAATACCTTAAAAAAAGAGATTTTAGTTTTTAGTGTTAATAGAGTTGCAAGTGTTACGAGGTTTCAAGTTAGCAATAAAGAGGGCAACGAGACAAGAGACAACGATGCTTCGAAATAGTGTAAAGTAATTTGAGTAAAAAAATGTGTGTCAAGAAATATAAGAACTTTTGAGCCAGCCTTGATAGGTGTTAAGTAGTATCAGTAATTTTGAGTCAGCCATATGAAGTTTTAAGTGTTATCTAGTTTTAAGTTAAAAATCAACAGTGCTAAGTAGAATAAGTCCTTTTGAAATCAGCCATTAGAGGTGTTAAGTAGTGTAAAATGTTTGAGTAAGGCGCTGGGTGTATACAGTAGTATCATTCATGATAAGTCAGCCATAAGTGTTTTGAAGTAGAGTAAGCCAGTTCAGGTACAAAAATGATTTTCATGTCATATACGTACATTCAAGTCAGCCATAAGGGGTATCTAGTAGAATCGGTGACTTTGAATCAGTGGAGTTGGAGTTGGAGTGGAGTTTGAATCATATGGAGTTTTATGTGTTACAACGTTTCAAGTCAGAAATCAACTGTAAAAAGTGGTATACGTCTTTTCAAATCAGCCATAAGGGTGTTGAGTAGTATACAACTTTTGAGTGAGCCAGGAGAGTTTCAAAGTAGACTAAGACAATTAGAAACATAAATATGTACCAAGGAACAAAAGTCATTTCAGGGCAGCCGTAGGAAGTGTCAAGTAGTATAACTCAATTTAAAAATTTCACGTATAAAATGAAGCTCCAAAAGGTAAATTTTCAATAAAAAATTTCTAACCTAAAAATATTTTTCTATTCAATTGATATTTATAATAACTAATAGTCTTTTATATTTATAGTGATAATGTTGAGGAAGAGGATTTCATAATGTTTTTAATAAGATGAATGACGAACTTTGAAAATTAATCTACGTCCTGAAGAGGAAAACGACACATGTTTTCGAAACGTTGGCAGATGAAATAAATGTTTTTTAACACCTACATCTACTTCTTTGGTCTGAAGTATGTCAATTTCTTTTCCATCTACATATATTATTTTATAAAATTATAGTACTCAGCCAAACAACATCATTTTTAACACCATTACTAATCCAACTAATATTATGTTTTTGACATAATTTTTATCATATCTTTATTGTTAATTTTTGAAGCTTATCATTAATAAGGATTCATGTCATCGAATTCTAACATCTTCAATTATAAAGGATTCATATGTTCAAATTTTTCAATTATTTCAAAAGTAAATTTAACTTATTAATGTATCAATTTTCAATAATTGTTAATTTTTAATCATTTAACAAATCTGTTTTTTTTTCAAATTAAAAATAGATGTTATTTCAACGCATGTATTAATAGTTAGTGATTAAATTAAGTAATTTAAGTTCTTATAATGATGCGTTTCATAGAAATATGTATTTCAGCGAAATCAAAAATAATTTTCAAAATTCTTTTACAAATGTTAAAAAGTTTATCAATTTGAACAAGAGAATTAATAATTTGAAAACTAGAGAATCATTTCTTGTCAATTGTAGGTATCACAATTTAATACCAAAGAATATTACTAATGCTACTAGGAATGTTAGTAATTTAAAATTTTTTAGTAACAGTGCAAAAAACCATGTTAATTTTCTAGTAGAATCTTCAGAACATCGGTTGCTTGATGATGAAATAAAAGACTTAAATATCCATTTAAAATATTTAAAACAAAATTTTAATAATATCAAAATAAATTTAAGAAATTCATTACCTACCAATATTTATACAAACATTCTAAGAATGCAATTAAATACCTCAAAAAATAATTTAAAAGAAAAACAAAGATTGGATAAAAAACTTCATAATTTAAAAATTAAAAGTAATGTTCAAATACCTATCAATATAAATAAGCATAAAGACAAAAATAACTGTGACACTTAAGATCCTTGGATAATAAATTTGAGTAATGTTAATATTCCAGACAATGTTAATGACATTTTAAGGTTAGAGAATAAATTCAATTTCTCCTTTTTAACAAACAAAAGTAATATAATTTTGAATATGGTTAAAGATATAGAGCCAAATATTGGATTAATTGAAAATATTGAAGATCGTGATTTATTAAGACATAGAATAATTAATACAGCAAATAATTTTTTAAAGAATAATAATAAAATTACTGAAGCTGATAGAATTTCTGCACAAAACATTAAGAAAACACAAACATTTATTAAAGCTAATAAACAATTACTAATAACTCATGCAGATAAAAGTAACATTACAGTAATATTAAAAAAGGAATCATATAATAAAAAAAATGCTAGAATTATTAAATGACACCAAAACTTATGAAAAATTAAATGATAACACAGAAGAAGAATTGAAAAATAAAACATCTAAATTGTTAAATTCTTGGAGAATTGATGGATATTTAGGTAAAGAATTATTAAGAAAAGATATTTCAGTTCATGATACTAACATTCCTAGAATTTATGGATTACCTAAAGTTCATAAAGATCACTTCGACCTGTTGTTTCGTTAATAAACTCACCTACTTATAAAATGGCTGATATTTTCAATAATATTCTTAAAAAAGCATCAATAGTACCAAAATATCGAGTAAAAAATTTTTTTGAATTTAAAAATAAAATAATTAAAAAAACAATTCCAGCTGATCATATTATGATTTCATTAGATGTTTCTTCATTATTCACAAATGTACCACTTGATTTAGTTATAATTAGTATTTTAAGTAGATGGATCCATATAAAAAACTATACAGAATTACCGATTGAAAACTTTGAAGAAGGAATAAAATTTTTAATGGAACAAACAGTATTTAAATTCAATAACAATTTTTACAGACAAATATTTGGAACACCTATGGGTTCTCCTATTTCTCCAACATTAGCTGATTTAGTTATGCAAGATTTAGAATCAAATGTAATAAAAAATTTAAATTTTTCTTTACACACATATTTTAGATATGTTGATGATACATTCATTATATTACCTGAAGATAAACTTTCTTACGTTTTCAATCGATTTATTTCTTATCATCCAAGGCTTAAATTTACACATGAAATTCAAAGCAATAATTCTATTTCGTTTTTAAATATTAATATTATAAAAACTGATACAGGTAATATCATCACTGACTGGTTTCGTAAAAATACTTATTCCGGTAGATATTTAAATTTTCTTTCTAATCATCCAATACAACATAAAATTTTGATTGTAAAAATTCTTATTGATACAGCTTTAAAATTATCAGATGAATCATTTCACAGTTCTAATACATAATTTCTTTGAAAAACTTTATATTTGAATAATTATTCTACAGAATTTGTTCAATTACATATTAATAATAAAATTAAAACAATTACAGATTCATTATCCAACCAAAATAATATAAAAATAGTTAGAAATTCAAATTTCAAACCGATAGTATCAATTTCTTATCATGGTAAGTTATCTTTTGAAATTAAAAGAATTTTAAATGAATTTAATATTATAACAAATTTTAGAATTGACTCTAAACTTGATAAATTCATAAAATTAGGACAAGATTTATTAGACAATGTGCAACTTACTGATGTAGTATATAGAATTCAATGTTTGAATTGAGAAAAATGTAATGTAGGTCAAACTAGTAGATTAATGGCTAAAAGAATAAAAGAACATCATGATAATTTTAGACAAAATCCTAATAACCATGAAGTTATAGCAAAACATCAGGCTGAAACTGGACATTTGATTGATTGGGATAATGTTATTGTTTTACATCATGAACCTAATGAATTTAAAAGATTAATAGCAGAAATGTTTTTTATAAAGAAAAACAGCAATAATTGTTTGAATACAATTTCAGATCTAAATAATTATAGTGCAATATATAAGATAATTTTGGATTCTCTAATTTAAAAATTGAAATTCTTTTAAAATTCTAAATTGATAATTTTTTTTTTATCACATTATATGTTTATACAATCAACAAATTAGTAATAGTAATAATTTAAATTTCAAAATAATGTTTAATTTGTCAATAGTGTTCAAATTTAGAAATCTTTCAAATGTCAATATTGTCATTAGATTTACATAGAAGCTATAGTACCTTATGTTATAAATTCGTTGATACGTCATTGCTAATTTCTATCCTTGTTAAGAATTCTCTTCCTCACTTTCTCAATTTACTCTTTGCGAAAATGAAGCGAAAAAGTTGGGGAGTCTTTGACTCTTCAATTATGTTAATTAAATTACTGAAAACAATTTTTAAAAGTACAAATTGAGAAGTTTATTGAACGAATGAAAGTTATGAAAAGAATCAAACAAAATCTCACGTATAAAATGAAGCTTCAAAAGGTAAATTTTCAATTTAAAATTTCCAACCTGGAAATATTTTTCTATTCAATTAATATTTATAATGACTAATAGTCTTTTATATTTATAGTGATAATGTTGAGGAAGAGGATTTTATAATTATTTTAATAAGATGAATGACGAACTTTGAAAATTAATCTACGTCCTGAAGAGGAAAACGACACATGTTTTCGAAACGTTGGCAGATGAAACAAATGTTTTTCAACTTCTACATCTACTTTTTTGGTCTGAAGTATGTCAATTTCTTTTCCATCTACATATATTATTTTATCAATTTAAGTAGGAAAAATTAGTGCGGTGTCATTTGAAGACCGTAGTGTAAATATTATTTTTAATCGGCCCTGAGGGGCATTAATTACGTAAAACATTTCTCGGAAATTTTAAACCACGCCCCCCTCCCCCCCCTTTGTTAGGAAGGAAAGGGAGGTTTCGTGAAAGCGCTCTGTCAACAAACTGCTTAAATTTTTGACCGATTTAATGAATTTTCAACTGAAATGAAGAATCCTGAACTGAAAAAATACATTTTCATCACAGTAGTATAACATTCGAACAAATAGTTGACTGTTCTATCAAATTATTTAAATTTTTCAGTTAATGAATCGCACACGCCAAACATTATTTTTTTGAAATGGTTTTCATCACTCCATCAAAAATACATCATGTAATTCACGTACGACACTGAAGAGGTATCAATAAGCTTAAATCAATTCGAGTCATTCAATAATTTGCAGGTAGGGTTAGGTTTGAAAGTAGCTTTAAGCTGTACCTCGCCCTTTGGGTTCTTATGTTAACTCTGTCTGCCATGTACATATCCTTCTTGTTACGAACTCAATAAAGATTTATGATTATTATTATTATTATTATTTATCCCCTTTTAAACCATATCAAAATCATTCAATAAGTGAAAAAAAAATCAGAAAACAGCTCTTTCTCTAACACCATCTGTATCATTCATCTACAAAAGTAGAAACTCGATTCCACTAATGATTCGCTCCAACCAATCAAATATTAAATTATACCTTCAAGCAACCTCGAAATGAAATTCTCGTTAATTCATAATTGTAAAGAATGAGAAAAAGTAACAAAGTTAATGGCTCCGACGGTGAGTAGCATTTAAAATGATAGATAACTCTTTGGACGGAGTTACAAGAAAGCCCGGCATAAAACCTAAAATAAACCACAGCGAGAAAGTACATAAAGGTACAGACGGACGACTGATAGAAAGAATAACAACATTCGTAAATGAAAAGCCCTCGAAAGCGGTGAAAAGTTTGGTCTTTGAAGGTAAGAAGCAGAAATGGAAGAGAAGAGAAAATGAAGAGAAAAATAAAGTAGAAGATGGTTGAAAGAGCCAGATAGTTCCATTTCATTCTATATCTTCATCGCCGCTTCCCGGGAAATGCCGCATAACGAGACAGCCCGAGTTTGACGAACTTTGAATCAACTTTAAAGTTGTGGTGATAAATTAAACCACCAGGCTATTCGGACAGATAGTTCTCAAATCGTCACCGGAATCAGTCGCGATAGATTTCTTCCGAGAGCAGCTGTGGAGTACAAAACTTTTTCGAGGGATGAACTTATCTGGGTGTTTGAGAGATAATTTATTTTTAATTAGATTTAAATCCGACTGGGTCTCAGATCTAGTGGCATGCAAAATATAATCGAGTCTCGGAATAATTTTCTCAGATTAAAATCTGAGTTAAGAAACTCCATCTTTAGATGAATGAGAAAACTGAAATTATATAGTTTGTAAATTTTACGATAGAGTTACAATTTGTTTAGTGTATTACATTAAAAGCCATTCACACTTTAAGATAGTGAATATTAAATATGAAATGAATTTAACAATTTGAACTTTGATGTTATTTTGTTAATCAGGGTGACTTAGTACTTTTTTTATATAGAATATTGGAAAATGTTGATTACGCGGATTCGAACCGGAAACGCCACTATACGTGTGTGGAGACTGAAACAATGACGCTAGATTACATAGTGACGCGGGTTTGCATCTCTTTGTCTTGTAAATACTTTTTTAGTGAGTACTTCAGTCTAGGGAATTTTCACCGAATTTGGGTTAAGGTCATTTTTTTCTCATTTTAGAAAAAAAATTAATATCAATAATAGAGCAGTAATCGACACTATTCAATATTGAACATTACGAAAACCTAAACCATGTTGAAAAATCTACTACATGGTTCAAAGTTGAAATAATTTGTTGAAAATTTATTTCATGGATTGAAGATTTAAAAATTTGGTTGAAAATTCCTTTTTTTCAGTTTAGAATTATTCGTTTTATCTGGGAAGTAAGTTATTCTATTTCTGGTTAAAAAGTTATCGTCTCTAGTTAAAAATTACATAATTTCAGATAAAATCAATCTTCTTAAATGAAAACCCAACTACTCAGTTTTGGGTTAAACTAATGTGTAACAAATTAATTTTGTTTGGTGAGGATTCATCATAAAAAAAATTGAACCTATGATATTATCATTAGTTAATAATTCATCTCTTTGATAAAAAATTCATGTAGTTGGTTATATTTAGTATTCTTGGTGGGAATCTAATCTTCTTGAAAAGAAATACGTATATTTAGTTAAAAATTCAACTATTTGTGACTAAGTGACTGGTTCGTTATTATGCAAGGTGTTAGGCAAAGCTGCAGTATGTCGTCATGGCTATTTATTATATTTACGAACAGTGAGGGTAAGTGGGTTAGTGTTGGCACATAATGAAGTTGCTATGGGAGAATCAATTGAAGACTTACAAAGAATTTTGCGCAAGCTGAACATGAGCATCAAGAAGATGGGTCTAAAACTTACCGTAAACTGAACAAAGTTATGGTATTTGAAGTGAAGAGTAAGAAAACAATATGCAAAATTGTCCTAAACAATGAGAGAATAGGACAAGTTGATGAGTACGTATATGTTGGTAGCCTATTTACTAATGACGAAAAGATAGATAGCATGATGTGCGGCAGAGTACTAATGGACGAAGTGATTAATAAGATAATCCTCAAAGAATGTGGTGTAGAGGAGACACTAGCTGACATGTGTGAAAGAAATTGGTTAAGATGGTTTGGGCATGTTGAGAGAATTTCTGGTGAAACACGGCCTTAAACAACTTTGGCATCCCTCACATAGTCCTGACCTGGCTCTCTGTGATTTCTGGTTGCTTTTTTAATTGAAGTATCTTTTGAAAGGAAAACAATTTCAAGACGTAAAGGAGATAAAACAGAACACGCCGAAGCAGCTGGCAGCTATTCCAAAACCGGACTTTAAGGAGTGCTTCTAAAAGTGGGAGGATAGCTGAAAGAAGGTTGTGGCTTTCAAAGGACAGTAGTTTGAAGGAGATATCATTGCCATTGACCAGAATTAACTCTTACTCCCGGTTCACTACGACGGCGGATGCTTTCCGGGCAGACCTCGTATAAAAGGTAAGGTGATATCACTCCGAACCATTCACCAGAAACGCGTTCTGATCGATCGAGCAAATGGTTTGATTATTCCTTAATGAGATTCGATAAACCTACAGTGTCTATGTATCTATTCCGGTAGAGTGGCCATCCTAGGTATTAGCAACATGCTACACGTGGTCGAGCAGAGTAGTTTCAACCTAGCACCTAGCTAGTATAACTTTTGTCGTCTAAGCGATGGATCTCGGAGCCTTGGGTATTAATATAATAGCGTAATGCATTTATGTATTTATGTATCCATTTATCGAATCTAGTTTACATCGTTATTAGTTTCCCGACACGTTATGGATATGCACATCCCCAACGGGCAGTGCTGGCACTATGCGAAGCATACGTAATTCACCCGATACGCTTCTCAATTTATATCCCAGTATGTAATTGGAAAAACGTATTCATCAGTTCCCCACAAATATTCCTGCAAATTAAAATTGATGAAAAAGGCACTTATTTTTCAACCAGCTGCATTATATGCCTTTTGGGAATATTGATGTATTTGTTGATTTACCTCTGTGCGTTAGCCAAAGTTGAGCTTAATCAAAATTAAAGGTGAACGAGGTTACTCTCTCATTCGACAGATGGTGGAAAAATATTTGGTTACGGATGGGAACCTAATTATCTGACTCTAATTTACAGTCCATACGATTACATTGCATGACGATATCAATGGAGATGAGGAAGAGGAGTGAAATATTTTGCAAAAATTGTAGCGGCTGAAAGGAAATTTTGTTCTTTAGACGACTATGTTGGAAGCTTTTCTACTAGTCCGATTTCCTTCGACGCTGGCGTAAATGGAAATTCTTGGCAAGGAGATGCGTTTGAAGAAATGAAATTTTCTATATCCTTCGGATATTTTTTTTTATTGAAGATTGAAAAGTGAGGAAATTTCTTCTTTAGACAACTATGTTTGAATGTTTACTTTTGGATCGATTCTGTTCCAAGATGGCTTAAATGAAAGCGTTTGGTATGTCGATAGAAAGGAAAAATTAAATCTGCTTCATTGAAGTTTCAATATTTCGATATTTCCCGAAGATAGTAGTAATTGAAGGTATTGGCGTATAGGTATTCATTCAAAAATAAAATTTTCAATGGCATATTATTCTCCTCTTGTTATCAGAGGGTAAGGAATAAGAAAAATGAGAAAATTTTGTTTATGAGATGGGTACTTTTCTATTTGGTCCGATTTTTCCGAAGGTAGCTCAAATTGTATAGCTTAAATTAAAAAATAAAATGTACTATGTGATGGTATTCCTGCTTTAATATCAGTAGATGAGAAATTAGAAAAATTTGATAATTCTGTTGTTATAGATCACTATAAGGGAATCTTTCTTTTCATTCGATTGTCTTCGAAAATGGCTGAAATCAAAGGTCTGAGCGTGGAGATGGTCATTCAGAATGAAGTTTTATCTATAATATGGTATTTTTTTTTGTTATCAGAGGTTCAAAAAGTAAGAAAAATGAAGAAATTCCATTTTTAAGCCACTATATCCTGAAACCTTTTCATTAGTCCGATTATCTGTAAAATAGTTCAAATTAAATGTCTGAGAATTAAGATGTTTTTTGGAAAATTGAATTTTCTATTTCATAGTGATTTTTTTTTACCAGTAGATAAAAAATTGGAAAAATGGAGAAATTTTGTTTTTTTCAAACACTTTTCTGGTATCTTTTCTTGTAATTCGATTTTACTTCAAAGATGGTTAAAATATAAGGTCTAGGCGTGTAGATGTTTATTCAATAATTAAATCTTATATGCGATCACACTGCTTATTTATTACCCAAGGTTGAAAAATAATGAAAATGAAGAATTTGCGTTTTTACACCACCAAATGCTGAAAGCTTTTCTGTCAGTCCGATTTTTTTCGGTGATGTCTAAAAGTAAGGATCTTGATATGTATATTTGAATTGAAAAATAAAATTTTGTATAGCATATTGACGTTATTTTGTTATCAAAGTTTTGAAAATGAGAAAAACTATGAGATTTAATTTTTTAGATCACCATGCTGAAATCTTTTCTCTTATTTCGATTGTCTTCGACGCTGGCTGAAACTTTAGGTTTTCGCATGTGGATGGGCATTTTAACATAAAATTAACTGTGAAGCTGTTTTGTTTCCTTGCTAAAAGATTCTGAAAACGTTGAAATTTTTCTTTAAACAGGAAGCTTATCTTTCAGCCTTATTTTCTGAAAGTTCCTATTGTCATCATCAAAATATTTGTTCTACATGTGACTATTTCCTTCAATAATTCCGTTTTTAGTGAAAAAAAAATCTAAAGAAGTGATTATAGAAAACGCAAATAGGCTTTTACTGCAACAAATTGCTGAATTATGACGAAAAATCAATTCAAAAGAAGAGTTTTCTTATCGAAGCACAACATTTTACATGAAAAGAAAGTTTTGAAAAATTGAATGTTATGAAGGTAAAAATATTCATTAGCTAAAAGAAGGAAAATCATTTATTTCAATCCGAATCCAGAATCTTTCGGTTTTTCATTCCAGGTTCAACCCTTTTCTGAACTGAAAATTATAAATATTGAAACTTTGAATAACATAATCGTTGAAGATTGTAAGGAAATATTATTAATGACTCAATTAATGGAATAAGTTTAATTATCAAAAAATGTAGGAAAATAGATAAGGTTATGAATTTGTAAGAGGGGATGTACGAGAAAAAAGAATTCGTTTGCCTATTGATTGATAATTGTGATGAATGATTTACAATTGATGATTTCTACCATTTAAAAGTTTTAAAATTCTTACAATTTTGTTTCTTTGATTTACAATTCTTATGATCTATAATTTATTTAATCATTAGTGAGTGATGACTCACTTGATAAAAATTTATTCGAGATAAACTCTGCGTTTTTTAGAGAGAATAAAAGTATGTTGAATCGAAAATTGTGCCACGGGGTATCTAACACGAGAAACTACTAACCGTTATTCGCTTCGTGCATAAAATCTTGAACACGCGTCCCTTACCGACACCTGTCGGCTAGAATAGAATGAAGGTAGAGGAGGGTGCTCACGACCTGCCTTTACCGTACAGGAAAGTCTTGGAAATTCACCCTGAGTGCCTCAAAGTTCGCCTCAAGCAGATAGCGTGTCGATGGGTTAGTCGTTGGATACAGGTTAAACATAGGATTTCTCCATTACCACATGCATCTTTAAATTCTTCAGGTGTAGAAACATCTGCACTAGGGTGATCCAAAAAGGCTCTTTCTTAAAAGTGAAAGCATTTTCAAATTTTTTGAAATATAAGTTCTCCATGGGCTTCCCGCCCGTATTAAAACTAAAAAAAAAGTCTTTCAAATGTCCGATTCCAATACTTTTGCCCACTTCCCCTCCCTACCATTCAACCCCTTTCCCAGTTCTCCTCCACTGAGAAAACTATTTGGCTAGATCAACAAAAATTTTGTTGGCTCAACAGAATAATTTTGTTGCTCTTCGTGCAACAAAACTATTTTGTTGAGCCAACAAATTTTTTTGTTAAGACCTTTTGATGGCCAAACAAAACTGTTTTGTTCTCATAACCAAATTTTTTTTGTTGAATCAATGCAATTCTTTTGTCGCCCCAATACAATATTTTGTTGGTTTAACAAAAATTTTTGGTTCACCCAATAAAATACTTTTGTAAGGTCAACCAATTTATTTTTTTGTTTCGAATAAACTGTTTTGCTGTCTCAACAAAATATTTTTGTCGTCGTCACTAAATATTCTTCAAGTAAAAAACGTCATTTTTGTACTCTCTCAACCTGAATCAGTCGTAAAATACAACTATTTTGTAGTTCAAAGTAATTTACTTATTCATTAACAATTATAATGATCACTAATTTTGATTTCAAAGCAACTTATTATTTCGAAAAATGTCACTGAATAAAAGAAGTTAATTTAACTGATTCTATTCAGTAATCGGAACAAGTTACTTAGAAATGAAAGTCAGTTCAAATTACAATTTAATAAATTAGTGAATGACTTTGCTACAAAGCAGATTTTTCACAACTGATTCAAGTTTTGAGAGAAACAAAATTTTCATAGCATACTGATAAAAAATTCCATGAATTACGAATAAATGACTGAAGGTATGTAATAAAGATATTAAGTATATATAATGAATATTCGGAATATGCCTATTTATTATCCAGAATATCAAAATTGAAATATTGTTACATTTTATATAGGCGTAATAATCTCAAGTGACAAACGATTAATAAATTCTCTATTGTTGAGAAATCTATCAGCGAGTCCTAGCTGATGTCTCTTTGTGTAGATCCTACAAAATAAATCGATAAATCACTCTTTAACATTGGTTATTAAATTTTACTCTGATAATTTCAGTGATCACAGCATAAAAAGATCTTAAAGAAGCAAGGTGATTTTTTTACAAAAAGAGGGGGAAGGGGGATAGGGAAAGATATAAGTTCCACGTTTACATTCAGAAAAGAAGAAACAATCTTTTTATATGACATTGTAAACTTTTTGAATAATTTTAAATGATTTCTGCCATAAAAGAATTTTTTTGAATTCGGTACACTTAGGTCGATGAAAATCCTTTCACGATACAACGAAAAAGTCTTCTCTACTAAAAATTGCTTTATTAATTATTGAATCGTGATAGTTATTAGTCTAATAAAATATTTCATTGTACGATTTGACATTACGGTCTTACTATAATTAATAATTTGAATGTGAGATGGAAACCACACTCTACAATAGTCTTTAAATCAAATAAAAAATTATCAAAGTTTGAGCCCCTAGAATGTTTTACACTAGCAGTAAATTCAAACGCGCGAACAAACAAACGCGTATCAAATTTTTTAACGAAATCTCTTGAAATTCTTTATAATCTCTTAAGATAACTTAAAATCTCAACAATCCATTAAAATTTGTCGAATTCCTTAATATACATTGAAATTATTGAATTCCCTTGGACTAAAATTCAATTCATTCTCTGAAATTCTCTAGAAATTTGTTAAATATCCTTGAAATCGTAAAATCCATAAAAATAATTATAGATCCCTTGAAATTCCTTGGATAAAACTCAAATTGAATTTCTACAAAAACAAACCGGTGTTATTTTCTAATATTAAAAACTCAAATTATTTATGAATCCTTTGAAATTCCATTAGCATAAATTGAATTGAAATCTTTGAATAAATTTCGGTAAAAAAATCGGTTTTAATAAAATGCACTCCTTCGTTTAAGTCCTTGGACTTTTATTTTTTAATAATAAATACATCAACTCTCCTAAAAATCCATAACAACACATTTCTAAACATTAAGAGTTCGACGTTTGAGCTTTAAAGTTTTATTCGAATCGTAAATAGTTTAGTTTGGAATTATTCGAATTTTGAAAGATACATTATTATGAAAGATAATTCTGTGAGTTAAAAAAAAATTTCACCATGCGGTAGCATATTCTAGTTTTTAACAGAAAAATTCTGTAGGTGTAAAACGAACAATTTTATTCTTAAATATGGTATTCTTTAAGGCAAAATCAAAAGTCAAATTAATTATGAAAGATAATTATGTAAGTTAAAGAAAACTTTCACTACTCGCGGTAACATATTTTCGTTTTGAATATAATAATTTTGCATACGTAAATCGAACAATTGTGTTTCAAAATATCGTATATTTTAAGAGATAAGGAGAAAAGGGGGAATTTTTCGAGAATAAGGGAGAAAAGGAGGATTTGAAAAATGGGGAAACGCAGGAAAATAGGGGCAAGACTGTGAACCCTATAATTCATGGGCATCTGCCGATAACTCTAAAATTTAGTTCTTAATTTATGTAGAATATCTTTTCAATTCTTTTCTTAATTTTTGTTGAGAAATGAACGTTCAAAATTGGTTACCAATTTTATTCAAAATTTACGAGTCCACTGCTTGTTAATGGGTTCGACATCCTCCCCACCTTCTTGGAAGGAATTTTTCGAACTTCCTGGAAGAGAATTATCTAAACTCATTCTTTGGTTTTCAGTAAAATTTCCCTCAACTTCAGGTTTTTTCTCCTTGCCTTCGTCCTATCAAAAACGTAAATTTGTTACCTAATTATCTGTTCTAGCTGACCGAGTGCGCATGCGTGGTCGCATATTTCGTTGGTCCAACCAAATGGTTTTGTTAGCTCAACAAAGCTTCGTTCAGGACAACAAAATAGGGCTCAACAAAATAATTTTGTGTTAAGAACCAAATATTTTGTTTTGCCAACCAAATAATTTTGTGCTAACAACCAAAATTTTGCAGTAACAACAAAAACTGTTCAACAAAATGGTTTTGTTGCGATTACTGATTTTTTTCTCAGTGTACGTTAACCTTTTCTTCGTATAAAAAGATTGGTTTTTCAATCTCTATCTTTTATCATCAAGGAACATTCTTTTTCAATCATCATTTTTCTATATTCAATTGAATATTTAAATTTTGATTTATATTTTTGTCAAGAGAGATTAAGATAATATAATAAGAATGAAATAAATATTCATATGTAATGAAATAAAGGAATAATCAAAATAAAAAACACTTTTTATTATTCTTTCAATATACACATTTTGAAATTGAAGTGACGAGTGAAAAAAATGTATTAGCAATATTTTCGTATGAAAAAATGCTTGAAAATAAACATTTTAGCTTGATATAAATAAATTTAATAATCGATTGCAATGAACAAATTTCAATAAAAAAAAATTGGCAGCAAATTCTGGCAGCAGAGATCTAGCCCTAATCTAAACAGGAACTGAAAAACTTAAATCGCAGTCTATGTAAAGTACATGGGGATTTTTAAGCAGTTTTTTTTGTAAATAGCCTAAAAAGCATCTTATCACTTTAGCATATTACTAGTTCTGCAATTATCCATTACTAGAAAAAGTATGAATCCAAATGAAATTCCGAAGGGTATAGGTTCCTCTTGTATATTAAAAATTACAGAGAAGTCGATAATTGGATCTTTAAACTGATTTCTAATTTGTAGCGAAGAATGAGTCCGAAATTATAAGATCCATCATTCAGGACGTCTATGAGAGCTATAAGAAAGAAAATCGAAAAATGTTGTATTTCACCTTTCAATGTCCATAGCCAATTGAAAAATCATTTTCTTTCATTCCTAATCTACTGAATGAATCATTGAAACTTCGAACAAAAATTCAAGCACAAAGAAAAACAGACCGAAAAACTGTCATTTTCTATATTTTTGCTGAAAAATTTACATTTCTCGTCCTTAACAATTCGCAAAAAATGTGTAAGGTTTTGTAAACTTATCAATCCGTTCTCTAATCATCACCATTGTAGATTAAAAAAATGCATGTGAAAAACGTCAAACGAGCAAAATTCCTCACTGGAAAAATATCTATCAAAATTTAGGGATGTAAAAATAGGGGTTTCTTAGTTTTATGAGACAAAACAATTATAACAAAGTTTATTTTAAATAATCTCAGAATAGTTTTTCCGTTTTGAAAAGTTTCATTGTTTGTGTCTATCTATGATTACAAAAGTTATTACTAATCTTGAAAATTCGCAAAAGATAGATATAAATGATTAGATTTTTCAAGAATATAAAAGGAACCTAGTACAACTTAAATCAAAATTTATCTTTTCTCGTCTTTTTAGAGAAAAACCGGAACACTCGATTTTTTAGAATGAAGATGGATTTTTCTATACATTGTAGTAAAAACATTGTATGGGATATAAAAATATAAAATATTTTTGACAATTGTTCAACATATGTATCCTTATCACGTAAATTATTTGAACACAAAAAATATATCACTCTGATATTCAATCGCTTTTTTTCTCATTGCAATTCAGTTTATGATAACTGGACGTCAACAATAGTTGTAGATAAAAACATGAAAAATATTTTGTGCTTCAGAAAATTGTAGATATGAGAAGCTTGTTTGAAAGAAAACAGCCTTCGGCATTAGGAAAATAACATACAGTACAGGAAAATTTACAAATTATTTGCGACCTGTGAAAGACGAAGAATGTGACTTTTTTTAGTGAAAATGTCAAAAAATGACAAATTTTTGGGCTCGTTTTTTCTTGCATTTAAACAATTTGAAAATTTAGTTTGTTGTTTTTGGAATTACCTACAGAGGTCCAAAACTCAAGTAAAGCGTTTGTTTTGATTTTCCCTTATAACTCTAAAAGATGTCCTAAACAATGATCCTAATTTTTGTTTAAGAAAGGAGTTGTATCAACCCTCAGTTAAAATATTATTTGCATATTGAGAGTGGAATTGAGTTTAGCATACGAAAAAAATGGAAATTAATTTCTCTGAGCGATTGATTTTTATTTTTTTTTGTGAACCTGAAGCCATTCCACTATCAACACCCAAATATTATCCTAATTATCCTTAAATTATTCTTTGCTACAAATAGAAAAAATTTTTGGTCAAGATGATTTTTCGACTTTATTTAGTTTTGAATTGAAGATTCTCTAGCCAGCACTTAGAATCATCCGATTGATATTTTAAAGAAATACGAACTCATTTCACATGTTAAAGAAAGCATTTTTTGAGACAACTCTAAGAAACAAATTCTGAAACGAGTTAAGAAATAGGGTCAAAAACTCTTGGTGAAACGGGAAAAATTTGCCACAACCTAAATGCACCTTGAAAAGTCTTCGCGGAGAAAGTTTTTTGATGCTAAAACACGAACTTTTCAGCTATACCAGGAGGTGGATGCTGAGTTATTGAAAAACTCCTAGTTCCATTCAATCTAAGCACCTTTTCATATTTTTTCCTCCAACTTTCTTACAGATTGGTAAAATTCTTCAAAAGTAGAATCTGAATATCAATATTGAAGCTTTAAAAAATGTATAGACTTTAGGATCTTTTCTCTCTCGCAAATTCATAAATGAATGGTGCTTTTCCTGTAACTTTCTTCGATTGATAGAAATGAATTTGAAACTTTCATCATATAATTCGTTGTTTACATCTCAAAATATATTATCATTTATTTATTTTATTAAAGTTTGGAAATGATTTTTGGTTCCAATATATGCAGTTTCTAGGGATGAAATGATACGTCTTTAGTTTCGATGAAATCTAAAATTTAAAAAGAATTTACGGCGAAAATATAATTTGCAATAATTGATAATTTTTTTAATTATTAGTGCAGAATGTTCTCCTGTAAAATATTTACATATATATTTTCCTAAATGAATCTTCACACTTTACTTATCCTATTTAAAAAAGTGGAATAATGATACGTTTCGGAAATCACACAATCATTGTTGTTTAGAACCTATCGGGTTCAAAAATTGAATCGGACACTTCAAATTTTTCTAGAAATTTCAGTTTTTGTTATTTTTTTTCACAGGTAATTAGTATTTTCACACAAAAATAATCTTCAAGATTCCTAGTGTTCAAAAGTTTCAAATAATGTCAACGTTTTACATCGGGAATGGGTATTTTTAATAACGAATCATCAGATTTTAAGGATCAAACATTTTTCAACCATTCTTGTTTTTCGGTTTTGTTTGCTGAACAAAAATCATTAGATTTTGAAACAAATATCAGTTCCTGTTTTCTGGCACAAGAAATCAGTTATTTAAAACTGAAATTATTAGATTTCGAACATTATTTTTAATTCTGAAAATATTCATTTATTCTAAGCAATTTTTGTTAGAAATTTGTGTTATTTTCAATTAAAAAATTGTATATTTGAAAGAATATCTACAATTTTTCAAGAATTTGAGGTTATTTCACCTGAAATTGTTATTTTTAAACAGAAACAATTATAGTTAGAAGCCAATAATTTTTGTTTTAAATAAGATTCTCAAGCTTGAACGATTTCGGATTGGCTGAGTGTTTTTAGTCGGGAATTGATATCTATATTCAAAAAGAATTCAATTATAAACCAGATTTATAATTTTACTAACAATTCTAGGTAACCTTGGCGTTTTACGTCGGCAATTAGTATTCTTACACTTCAATAATTAGAATTTGAACATGATTTTGAAGATTTTCGCAATTTCTGATTACGTTTGTGTTTTTTTTTTTTTTTTTTTGATAGATTTCACAGAAGAATTGTTAATAAAAAACAATTTTAGGTTATGTCATCATTTTTTACAAGAAATCGGTCAAATTGAACAACAAGAATGAGATTTAAGAGAGGTTTCATAATCGTGAACCTTTTTTTTTTAGATGACTGTTATATTTTTTTGTCTTGAATTTATAACCGCTCATAAAAAATTATTATATTTGAAAAATATTTTACAATGTTTGAACACTTTCATGTTGTGTTAGCATTTTACACACAAAAAAAAATATTTTGAGACAAAAATCATTACAGCACGCACAAGATTCGAAATTGCTGAATAGTTTGAGGTTATGTTAAAGTTTTTTTACAGGAAATCAGAGTTTGAAATAAAAATAAACAGATTTCAAAAGTTTACAATTTTTGACAATTTTTGGTTGCTCCAGCGTTTTACACGGAAAATTAGTATTCTAAAATAAAAATCCTTATAATTTGAACAAGATTTATTATATGCTGAAAATTCTGGATTGTACAAATGTTTTCGTCATGAATTGGTATTATTGAAACTAAAACAAGACTCGTATCTCAAAAAAGATATGCAACTTTCATTAATTTTATGTTATGTCAGCGGTTTACAACAAAAATATCATTTTAAAATAAAAATTATTGAATTTGAACACGATTTGTAATTTCTGAACACTTATTTCATATTAACGATTTTTACAGGAAATCAGCTAAAAAAAATCATGAGACATTGAAGGTTTCTAATTTTGTTTACAATTTTAGGTTACTTCATTGTTTCACACCAAAAATTGGTATTGAAAAAAACTTAATTTGAAACAAATTTATTATCTGTGAATAACTTAGGTTAATTGAGTGTTTCCGATCGAATTTTTTTTTTTCAACGAAAAATGCAAAGCTTGATTTTCTATATATCAGAAAATATATATTAATTCTGAGGTTGGGACATCAATATTTATCAATTATCAACAATATTGCCCTCGTTTTTTTATTACTTTGGATAAAAGATGCTATGAAATACAAAAATTTTGTATTATTATCAATCATGGATTTTATTTTAAAAGTTGTATAATGATGTCAATTTAAAATTTTTAATTAATTTTCATCTGAGATATGCAGTTAATATGAAAAAAAATTATAAACGTTCCAGCTCAACAAATTTATTGAAAAAATAATCCAACTATGATTTTTCAACTTTCTGATACAATTATCATTAAAAAACTCAAAATTCTTCAGTAAATTTAATTTTTTTCAATTCTTCTCTTGACACTTTCTTAGATTTAAAAATATACCAGCAGAAATAAATCTGTCAATTTGTCAGTGAGTTGGTGCAGACAACGTGACTTCCGACCGTTCCTTGCCGAATTTCAAAGAAGACAGTTACGACTTAGCAGAAAAGCGAAACGTAAATTTGCTCACATAAACTCTCGCGGTCTCTCTTCAAAGCCAAATGTGTCCAAGCCACTAAATGACAAACTGATATGGATTATTGGCAGAGCCTTCAACTCACTGTCGGGCCAACAATATCGCATGTCAAAAATACTTTTAGCATTTTGTCGAGAACAAGTAGCCCGGTGGTTAGGGTCCTGTCTGGTGCTCCACGTTTAACTGGTTAAACATTTTTAAAATTCAAATAAATTATACGTTCAAACATTTGGACATTTGACATGTAAAAAATTTCCCTCTTTTAAACTTCCCATCGTCTTTAACTTCTTTTTCGGTTTTTGTAGCTTTGCGCAGAAACCCTCATAGTTTTAGTTGGGTGTTCGTCCATTCATCGTACTTTTCTCAATGATGGAACGAAAAGGTAAGTGCGGCGAAGAGAAGGAGGGGAGAGCAGGAAAAAAGTGGGGAGAGTGAGAGGAAATAAGCGATGAGTAAGCAGGGGAAATCAGGAGAAATCAGGGTGGGGAAGTATGGGCAATGCAAAGAAATGAGTAGAGGGGAAGTAGGAGAAGTAGGGTGGAATAGCAAATGTAAGTACGGAAAGTGCTGGGTAATAAGAAAAGGAAACGCAGATGAACCGAGAACGTAGACAATAGGGAAAGTGAGGGGAAGCGAGGGGAGGGAAAGTAGGAGAGGTGAGAAAAAATGAGTGGAAGGGAAGTAGTAGAAGTTAAGTAGAGTTAGCGGAGGTAAAGTAAGGGAAGTTGTGGAAATGAGTAGAGAAAATGAGCTAGGAAAAGTGGAGGAAGTTCAGGAAAATGATGCGAGGAGAAGTGGGAAATTTGGGGGGAAACCTGGAGAGGACAAGTAGGGGAAGCGTGGGTTAACTTTATCCAAAGGAAAGAAGAGGTAGTATAGATGAATGAGTGGAGGGGAAGTGGAAGAAGTGAGGGAAATCGGGGAAGAAAATGTACGAGAACTAATGAAAAATGAAAAGTGGCAACAGGTCAAATAAGGGGAAATAAAGGGAGGAAAAGTAGGCGCTGTAGGGAAAGTGAGAAAAGTTAGGTGAAATTAGGGAGAAAGAGCAGGGAAAACGAGAGAGTAAAGAAGGGAAGTAGGAAAAGTGATGGAGAATGAGGGAAGATAAAGTAGGGGGAGTTAAAGGGAATGGCTAATGGTGAGGTAGGGAAAATTACGAAGAATCAGGGGGTGGAGTATGGGTATTGCGAAATAATAAGAAGAGGTGAATTAGGACGAGCGAGGTGGGATCATCTGAGGAAAAGTACGAAAAGTGGTGAGAAATGCGTGGATGAAAAGCAGGGAAAACGAGTTCAGGGAAGGTAGGGGAATTGAGAGTTAAATTAGGTTAGTAAACTAGAGGAAGTGGGGGGAATTGAAGAAAATTGAAGAAATGTAAAGTAGGAAAATTGAGGAGAAATAAGTGGAAAAGAGAAGGAGCGGTTAAGAGAAATGAGGGGAAAAAGTAGGAGAAGTTAGGGGAAATCATGGGATGAAAAGTATGGGAAGATATAGTATGTGAAAAGAGGAAGAGCAGGTGAAGTGTGGAAAAATACAGAGAGGGGAAGTAAGTGCTACAGAGAGTGTGAGGGAAGTAAGAAAAATTTGGAAGGGAAAGTAGGGGTGATAAGGGGGGTGTTGGGAAGTAAGGTGGAATTACATGGGAACTAGGGGAAGGGGAGTGTTAGGTAGGGGAGTGTTAAGTCGGATAGTTCAGGGAGGGTGAAGTAGAGGAGGAACAAGTTGGAGTAGGAACCGATGGGTGAGGTAATGGTTGGGGAAGTAGAGGTAATGGTGAGTAAGGGACGCAAAGTGTGGAAGAAGACGGAAATTTAAACGACTCAATCAACGTCTTAGTAGGCTACGCAACCCATTTTTGTAGGCGCACGGTGCCTATTCTGACAAATTTTGTTTATCTAAACTTACCTCAATTTAGGGCCTAAAATGCAGTGGAAAATTAACTTTATTTTCTAAGCACAATTTTATCTTTTCTAAATTATATTTTTAAAAGCATCAAAAATATACTTTACTGTTCATTCAATCTATTATTCTTCAGTCAATAAAATATCAAAATTTGTATTTATTCTTCGCGGGCTTCACAGTCATTTTCCTATTCGCCTGCTTTCCCCTATTCGACTTTTCTTTCTTTCACTCATCTATCCATTTAAATGCGAAATTGATTAACAGAGCCCAACAAGAAAATTTAACTATTTAGATAAAAATGCAACAATTTTTTCACGAAGTCATACATCTTGGTGTAAAATTCAATTTAATTTGCCTAAAAATTTAATTGTTCATATGAAAATGCAACAATTTTGTCACGAAGTCATACTTCTTGGTGTAATATTCAATTTAATTTGCCTAAAAATGTAATTGTTCATATGAAATGCAATAATTTTGTCACGAAATCATGCTTCTTAGTGTGAAATTCAAATTTTTGTTGAAAATTCGACTTTTTAAGTTAACATTCAACTCTTTCATTGAAAATTTATCTCTTAAGGTAAAAAATGTTATCTTTTTAGGGTCACACTGCAAGTCAATTTAATTATTTTGTTAATAATTTAACAATTTTATTAAGAAGTTATCCCTTTTGGTTGAAAATTCAACAGTTTCTCTGAAAATTCGTCTTCTGAAGTTGACAATTCCACTATTTTCATTGAAAATTACACTGTTTTGTAGAAAATTTCACAATGAACAAGAAATTTTATTTTTTATCTTGACTCACTGATAAATCTTCCTTCTTTGAAGATTCAATTTTTCCGCAGAAATTTCATCTTTTTTGGTTCAAAATTCAACTATGTGCTTGAAAATTCGTCTTTTTTGGTTGAATATACTCTGGTTCTCATGCAGGTTCAAAAATTTTCTAATATTATTATAAAATCTTACATTTCTTGCGGAAAATTGACTTTTTTTTACGATTTAACTATTCAATTTTTTGTCAAGAATTTCTTTTTTTGATTAACTGACTGCTTTTTTGAACATGGATTGTTTTTATTGAAGATTTTTCATTTAAGTTGGGAACTCATCTTTTTCGTTAGAAATGGAACAATTGGATTAAAAATTCCTTCTTGATTTTTGCTAAGAATTAATCAGTTTAATTGAAAATTCATTGCCTTTGTTATAAATGTAATGTCTTTCCCGAAACTTCTAACTTCAAACTCCTAAGATTTCAACTCGGAATGTATTTCATTCCTCACAAAATAGTTTAGTTTTCGAACAAAAAAGATTTTCTACGAAAAGATATAAATGCTTGAAGCAAAAGTACAAATTTTTTCGAAGCAAGCTGGATTTTCAACAAAAAAGAATATTCCCAATCAAAAAGATGGCTGTCCTGCCCTGAGAGATGTTTGAAAGTTAATCATTTTCAGTCAAAAATCCTACTATTCAGTTGAAAATTATTGTATAATGTTTTCAAAGAATCGTCATTCTTTCGTAGAAAATTAATTTTCTTCCTCAAAAATCATCTTTTTGCCTAAAAATTCCATTATTTAGTTGAATGTTGAATTTTTTTGTTGAAGATTCATCTTTTTTATGATTTATTATTTCAGTTGGAAATTCATCGCTTTAGCTTAAAATATAACTATTTTGAAAAAAATTGTTTTTTTCTCTACATTTTTTTGAAACTGAAAATGCAACTTTTTGACTTTGGGTGGAACTTGATATTTTTAATTGAATATTGATCATTTATAGTTGGGAATTCGATTTTTTTTTTTAACTTTTTTGGTAGAGAATTTAACTAATTTGTTGAAAGTTCACCTTTTTTCAATAAAAAATTAACTACCTTGTTTAGAGTAAAACGACTTTGTACAAAATTCATCTCTTTAGTCTAAGATTCATCAGTTTAGTTGAAAATTTAACTATTCTCCTAAAAAATAACGTTTTTGTTGGAATTTCATATTTTTTGGTGGAGAATTCCACTGTTCTGTATGAAATTCGTCTATTTGACTCGAAAATTAAACAGTTTAGTAGAAAATAAAACTATTTTGTATGAAATTAACTTCCTTGTGGAGAATTCAAATATTTGGTTGTGAACTTAACTGAATAATTGGTAAAAATTTAACTATTTATTTGAAATTTTGAGTATTGGGTAGAAAATTTGCTTATTTTGTTGAAATTTTGTCTTTCCTGGTGAAAAGTTTATCTTCTTGGTTGAGGATTCAAATATTCATCAGGTTGAAAAATTTACACTAATTAGCGTTCTAGAAACTCAAATATAAAGAGGGAACGTAATGATTGGCTACAATTTTGAAAACGCAAATGAAGAAATATCTTTGAAAAAATTTATTTGAATATCTTTAAAGTTTATATAGAGTATGTCAATTTTTTTGAATATAAATTTTCTACTGCTTTCAGCGCCTGAATAATTATCGTCGTTTTTATATCCACCTGTGTATTTTGAAAATTTTTTCAATCCCTATAGAGTTTTTAACAAATTGCTAAACTGGAAAAATTCCTCAAGTCGCCAATCCTTGTGCAAATTAATCTCTCTCAAATTTCAAATATAGAAACTGCACAAAACTTCAGTTCTATATTTGATAAATCAAAGTTGCAATACTAAATTTGAAAATAAAGTGAAATTTAAAATCTGTTTCGCTTTCAGGTTCTTTTTTATGACCCGAGGATAGGAAGCGAGTCGCCAAGTTTGTTGGCGAAACTAGAAGAGGTTGACTATGAGCAAAAGGATAAAAAGGGGACGAAACGGCACGATATATTGGAAATCGGTGGAATATCGCATATACATTGCAGCTCATGAGGACGAAATGATTTTCCAATAAGAAGACAAAAAAGAAAGGAATATCAAGAACAGGAGCTCATTTTTTCTGCTCGCAAATCACGACAAAAAATTTGGTTGTAGAAAATACCTTATTTTATATCAAGCTTGAATTGTCCGTAATAATTCTACGTCTTACGTAATAGGGGAATTCAGTACAAGGTGGATCCAAAAAAGTCACAAGTTCTAAACATTACAGCAATGATCCCAATTTGATATTCAAGAACATTTTTTGTTTATACAGTGAATATTTCTGAAATATTATAAAAATTATACGAGCTCAAAACAAACTACAAACTGTGACTATAAACACACGTAGAATAGATTTTCTACTGAAATAAAGGGATTATGTGACATTTTCGAAACCAAGAGTTTGGTGGATCAAAGGAACAGCTGAAAGAATAGTGAAAGTAATTTGATTGCTCAAAAGATGGTACTCTCCGCGGTCAACCTTTCTATCACTATTTTGATAACACATTTCCCAATTTTTCAAATAAGGATAGCAAGATGCTGGTGAAAAACCTCATTATCAAACTCGTTTTCAATATCGCTCCTCATAAAAAAATGTTATCGCAACTTATTCAGCAACTTCTGGTGAATTACGCCATTAATCAACTATGGCAGTCTCCATACGGTCATGGCCTGATTCCATATTGTTTTTGGCTTTTCCACAAATTGAATTGTCCTCTGGAAGGAAAAAGATTTTAAGAAGTAGAGGAAATGAAACAAAATGCAACGAAGCAGCTGCTAACTATTTCCAAGAGGGACCTTAAGGAGTACTTCCGAAAGTGGAAGGGTCGCTGGAAGACGATTGTAACTTCTAAAAAGGAGTACTTTCCAGCATATATATCATCGCCATTGACCAGATTGAGCTCTTACTTCGAGCACACCACAAGTTCGGATACTTTCCGGACAGATCTCGTACTTTGGTTTCCTTCAGAACAATTTATCATTTTCAGTTTATTTTCAGCACGAGAGATTACTTTCTATTGCAATTTTCTTGAAAACAAAACTCGATTACAATAGAAAAAACAGTTTTTTTCTTTGAAAATCCAATTTTGTGTATTTCTTAAAGACAAGTTAAATTATGAAGATTGAACAAGCAATTTCGCAGACTTTGATTCATTGGTCGTGTTTCATGGAACAAAGGTGTGGGGTCTATTAGCAAGTTTAAAACTCAACCACATCGTGCAAATCTCTTCTGAAGGAAAGAGGATAGTGAGTCGAGCCCGCATCTTAAGCATTGGCTCGGTCGTCGCCTTCCTCTTATTACTTTGGCAAACTCTTAAATACTCTGGAGAGACGAAACTTTTAAATTCTAATAAATATTTAAGTTCCTCTAGATTCCAAACCATCCTTCGTTCCAAGGTGGTTGATTCTTATAGACGCCGCTACTACTACTCATCCGGAAATATCTACATATTCATATACCCTACCTATCGACGAATCAATCCTTGTAACCTTAAACCGGTGAGATACAAAAAATCGGGCCATCAACTGCAATATGATAATTTTGTCTACATTATACGGCTTTCGAGCCAAAAACTACTGATCATAAATTTAAACAAAGTTTGCTACTTTGGCGAAAGGTAATTTGCCCTGCAAAGGTACAGTTCCATAATAACTTAATAAGTTTGAAAAGCAATTTCATATTCTAGAATTTACACTCTTTTCCCTATTGCCCTTTTTCCTTCTTTTTCAAAGAATTCTTTTCCCCTCTGCTTTCAAAAAACGTCCTCTTTTTTACCTTTTTGCCGTTTTCCCCTAAATGCAAACTAAAATAATAGAACACAAGCAGAAAACAAAACTTCCGAACCAACAAATTTTCAACAAAGTAATTTCATTTTTAACCAGACAGATCAATTTTCACCTTCAACTATAAATCTCTAACCAAAAAAATTAATTTTTAGAAGCGTTAAACTTTCAAACAAGGAATTGCATTTTCTCTCTAAGAAGATAAATTTTTAACAAAAAATCTGATAGCAGATGTTTGAGATGTTTCAACCAAAAAATAATTTTATTTTTGAAAGAAATACAGTTGAATTTTACCAAGAAAGACGAATTTTGAACAAAATACTTGAAATCTCAACCGATTAGTTAAATTCTCAAATATTATCCCAATATCTGAAATTAGTGATAAATCTTCTTTTCAGTTGTTGAATTTTCTACTAAACTATTAAATTTTGTATCAAATTTTTCAATTCTTGAAAAAACGAATTTCCAAAGTAGTAGTTTGATTTTTAACCGAATAGATCAATTTTCACCGTGATTTATGAATCTTCAATCGGAAGCCTAAAAAGATGAATTTTTCACAAAAAATGTAAAAATTAATATTTCAACCAAAGATTTTAGTTTTAAATAAAAAACAGTTAAATTCAATACAAAAAAACGATTTTTCAAAAAATAATCGAATTTCAAACCAAGTAGTTGAATTGTTAACTAACACAGGGAAATTTTCAATAAAAAATTGAATAGTGAAGATTCCAGTTAGAAATTTTGTTTTTACTCTGCAAATGTTATAATATGAGTGTCAAGTTCGTTAGCCATCTATTTTGGATAGAAATTTAGAAAGGTAGAGCATTCTTAAAATTTTTCAGACGACTTTTTTTCAATCCTATGCACGGTTATTAGTACTGCTCAAAAAGACAAACAATTTATCTCAATGACTTTTTTTATCAAAAAAATTACCAGAGTTTTAGAATTTACTAATTTCTGAAAATCAAAGGATAATTAAAATTTTAGGCCAAACAATGCGCAATATGAAAAAATGTCAGAAGTGTAATTTTTTATGTTCGTGAAAAAATGCATCAAAAATATAAAAATTGAGTTTTCAGACAAACGAGAGAATGTACAAAAAAAATGAATGGAGAAAATTTGATCACCCACAAAAGAGCTACAAATTTGTTATTTTTTTTATATATAGGATGCGTAGTTTTTGTGCCTGTCTTAAAAAATGATATTAGCAATGAAAAAATTAAATTTTTGAGAGGACGACGCAAGGTAAAAAGAAATGAATAAACAAAAAGTGTGCTTTCAAAAATGATCTAAAAATTTTTTAGCGATCACTTTTTGATAGGACGCGCGGTTGTTTTTTGGTTGAGGATTCAACTATTTTGATGAAAATTCATCTATTTTGGTAGAATTCAGCTGTTTTCAAATGCAAATTAAAATATTTTTTGGTTGAAATGTCAACTATCATATTTTATTTGAGAAATCCTCTGTTTTGGTTGAAACTTCAACCACTCAGTAGAAAGTGAAAATACTTTCTAAGAAATTCATCTTTTTGTTGATGTTTCCTTATTTTAGTTCAAAATTCTCGTTTCTTAAATTTTAGTATTTTGTTCAATTTTTTTATAGTGAAAATTATTTATCACTACTGAAAAATTAAGAAATAATATAATAATAATCATAATAGTAGCAAATCAGTGTCATGAATTATTTTAAATATTAGGCCCAGGAATATATATTTTTTAAATGTGGTACATGATATACATCTCTCATAAGATCGCGTGAAATACTTCCGAATCTTTCAAAATAGAACAAAAAGCTTCGAAATACGTTGTAATTCTTTTGAATCCCTGAAATCCAACAATTTTAATTAGATACGGTAATAAATTTGAATGCTGTAAAAATTCCTCAAAATCTTCAATATCTTTTGAAATTCTATAATCCTACAAAAATCTTCAAAAACTGATTAAATTTCTCAAAATCTTTCAAAATACTTTATATTCCTTAAAATGCTTCAAAAGTTAAAAAATCCTTCAATTAATTTGAAACCCCTAAATATAATTTTTAATCCCGTACAAAATAATTCAAAAGTTGGAAGTTGTAATGCGTTGTAATTTAGTGAACCTTTAAAGTCCTTGGGGATCCTATAAATACGGGTAGTTATAGTATAATCCTGACAAGTTCCTTGAAGTAATTTAGAATCCCGTAGATTATATAAAAATTATTAAAATCTATTGAAATTTCTTGAAAAATTTAGAAACATTAAAAATTTTCCGAAATCACGTGAACTTTCTCAAAATCCTTGATATTCTTTAAAATCTTTCGGCATCTTTTAGAGTACACTAAAAGCATTGAACCCTCATGGGATCAATTGAAATCCCTTGAATTCTTTTTAAATCTTCGGAAAATTAAAATCTTTTGAAATTTCGATTTTTAAAATGGCGCATCTGTTATTTTGAAAAATCTAGCAAAGAATTTTGAAAAAATCTTTAAAAGCGATGTGAGAAAATAGTATCATTAGGGTCATTTTTCGAAAATCGTAGCAAGATAGTTGCATCGTTAGATAAAAGTGTCTAAAAGTGTAAATAGCGGTGAGAGTCTAAAGCCTGATGTTGACTTGTAACTGTAAAATAATTTTCATTCTGAATTTGTAACATTTCAATCACATGCGATCACGGTACTGTCAATCACTTTCATCCACTTTAAGGATCAAGGTAATATCCCATCATTTTCTGTGATGTAAATTCGATTGGGTATTTTTCTGGTTTAGATAAGTGAACTTCAGAAAAGGAAGAAAAGAATCTTCAAAGCAAGATTTTCTGTAAAAGAGAATTTGAAATAATAATCACAGGAACTAGGTATTGCGAAGATATGTTTTGGTGAAGAGTTGTTAGCGAAAACTCGTTCCGTTGACTCGGATCTCAAAGTCTTCATCGAGCAACCAGTGCGAGATAAGGAAGTTACTGCGAAAAGGCCAAAGTAGAGGAAGATTCTAATTAGATGCAGCGTCCCAATGCGCCAAATGAGAGACCCAGAATGCCTCGGTTATACATTACGATGGTGGGAACTTCTTATCCTTATGACTTCCCGTTTTCATCGGATGGATCCAGATAAATCATCCTGTACTAAAAGTTTTTAAGCCGATGCTTTATCATCTTTGTGCTAGTTCCAAATTATATTTCAATCGTATTCATACTTCAGTATAATCTTTAGAATAGAAAGTCAAATCAAAGAAGCAGTAAAATGAATCGCTAAATATTACCTGATAGAGCCCAATAAGTTATTGTTTTGAATGATACTTCCAGTTCTGCATATTATTGTTTGCAACATTTTACTAGCTTCCATTGCAGGTGAAAATGCTTATACAACATTAAAAATCAAACTCTTTTCATTTATCAAGCCATTATAAATATTCATCTGAATTTTTACACGTTCAAGATATTCAAAATTTCAATTTTTAAATTGAGGAAATAATTAGAAGAAGAATGGAGAGCCGCTAACTGTTGGATGTCGTTTACTGTAAATCATTTTTCAGCTTTGAGATTCATAGACCTACGAAGATAATCGAAATAAAAAGAAAGTTCCAGCATAACGATCTAAAGCAACCACATTTCCCCATTCTTCTATTTTTTTTTTAACTGACAAAACTGAAAAAATACACTTTCACATAGAAAATTGAATTTTTTTAGTGAATATACACATGCCAAGATCTTCAATTTGAGCCATTTACGAAGAAAATTCATTCGAAAAGTCATTGTACGTCTCCCACATTTTTGCACAGAACTTTTAAAATTCAAGGTCAAATCAACGAATACTGAATTTCAGTGATTGTGGATTCTCTTTTGTTAGAGCTTCTTCGTCTCGAAAGAACACATTCTCATCACGTGTCTCGTGAGAGAAAAAGGTTAAAGCTTATTTGCAGATATAATTTGAAAATTTTGTAACTGAACATTTTATTTTACCTTTTTTCTTTTTCTCCAAAAATTCAATTTGTTTATTTGTAATGTCAATTTTCACGGCTCAAACAAAAACTGCGCGTCTTATTTTAAAATGATTAACAAGAAATTTGTAGGTCCTTCTTGGATTAAAAACTTTTGTCCATTAATTTCTTTCTTAGCTTGTGGCGTTTGTCCAAAAATTTTCATTTCTATTTTTAATGTTGTTTCTTACAAATACAATAAGAACTACACGCCAAAGCGAAAAGTTATTGATAACGAATTTGTAGATCCTTACATCCAGTTTTTGTTCATTCATCTTTTTTCGTATCTTGCAAAGTTTGACCGCAGAAAGACTGACTTTTTCATATCGTGCGTTGATTGGCTTGAAATGTTCGTGTGAAGAAGATTTTTTCATTGGAATTAGGGTCGATGATATTGAATTATTTTATGTTTTGCAGCTGATTTCAAGAGTATATTTATTTTTAAATGAAATAAAAATTGGATTTTTTATGCTTTTTCCTGAACTGGCTCACTGGACTCGTCAATAAAACTATGTGAATCAGTTCTAACTTATACATTTCGATTGTCCAGTGAGTCAGTTCGGGATGAAATAAGAAACATCTCATTTTCACTCAATTCAAAAAAAGATATACTTGAAAAATGATTTGCAGAAAACAAAACAAATAAATTTTATCGATCCTAATGCTAATAAAAGAATCTTCTGAAAAAACCTTCGAATGTCTTTTTGCGCGTAAAACTACATGCTTGAATGAAGTCATAGATGAATTAATCACAGGCAAAGAAACACAAGCAAATATGTTTCATTTAATTATAAAGAGGTCCAAATTTGTGGGTATGAAGTTAAAAAGAGAGGCCTGTAGGCTAGGCTTGAAAACGAGCTACAGGGGAACTATCGAATTTCAAATGTTGAACACCAGCTTCTCAGGGAAAGCGCCATCTGAAGTGTTACATTTTTTGCTCAAACATAAAAATTCCCCACTTCCAGTTACTTCCGGAACACAAGGATAATATCAACAGATAAAGCACAAATTGAAGTACAAGCAAGGTTTCAATCATGTTTTCCATTGTATTTTTTTGTTTTAATATGCATTTTTCTAATTTCAAAATACAGTTTTTGATATGAAGATTTATTAGAACTCTAAATGTAGGTAATTGACAATCTGAAATCACTTTTACATTGAAAAACATCTTTTGTTATTTTTTGGATGTAATTTTTGATGCTGATGACGTTCTAATCCATCTTTGAATCAGAATAGACGCAATAACTTTTTGTTAGAGGTCTTTTTCAGGGGTTTTTGGGCCGACACCGATAAAGCTGACGATTTTCGAGGAGACGATGTTGATGGTGCTGGCTGTGGTGCTGGATGTGGTGATTGTGGTGGTGGTGGTGGTGGTGGTGGTGGTAACTGCGGTTGTGGTGGTGGTGGTGATTGTGATGTTGATGGTGGTGGTGGCACAGGTCTGACTATATCATATTCCCTAATTTCTTTATCTGAAGCTTCTCTAATAATCCATCCATCTAATAAAATCACATGGCCCTCTTTATCCAGCAATGCATGATTATCAGTACCGACACGCCTCCCGAAGATAACATCACCTCTCTCTATGAAATATTGTTCACCACGAAGTGGACTTAAGACATAATTTGAATTCCGGTAGTAAATTCCATTGAACGGTCTGCGTTTTGAATTAAGATAAATTAAGTTTCCAACAGGAATGTTTAATTGTGTTTTAGCCCTTCCTGATGCCTCTCCCTGGATATCGCCACCGGGACAAACTGAAATTTTGGGACAAAGTTTTTAATGAAACTCAATTTTGTAGTTATTGAGAAAACATATTATTATTGGTATAATATTAATTATCATTGTACAACAGTGGGACACCATGTATAAGGTTCTCAAAAGGCGATCATTCGATCATGGTTAGGAACTTGAACTGTAATCTTTATACTTTCTATGAAGTTTCTGTTTCACAAAATAAATAAACTGTGGATTTTAGAAATGACTGAATGTGTGCTCAGGTTGAAAAAAGTAGACATTTCTTTAACTGAAACAATTCATGTTTTTGGATGTACAGTTTCATAGAAATATTCCTTCCATAAGTTTGATATTTTCAGAAATACTTCGAAAATTTCAACTGAAAACTTACAGATTGAAATTTTTATAATTGATCAAACATTGTTAAAGTTTTATTTTCTCTATTCTTTTTGTATATATGTATATACAATTTAAGAAAATAACGTTATTTTACGTTATCAGTCATATTTGTTCTACGTCTCGCAGAGTAAAAAAGATATCTATATATAAATTACCATGCGACCTTGTAACAATACGTCACAGAAAATTATGTTTACCTCTGAAGCTCAAACTCAATAGGTGTTGGTATAGTAATTAGGAAACAATAGTTATTTGTTAAAAGAGGACTTTTTGTTCCTTAAATTGAAGTTCTTGCAGAGACAAGGTTGGATCAACAAAAAACTTTAATGTAGAATCATATTCCAAGTATTATAAAGGATTACTAACCAATGATTCTTCAAAGAATAGACAACACTTACACAACCAAAGAGATAACCAAATTAAATTTGAAATGAAATTAATTCAACGCACTCCATATGCAACAAAATTCAAAAACAAAACATGAAATCTCACTCATTCACTCCATTGTTACAGAAGAAAAGCAAAAACGAATTTTCAAAATTAATATTACTTCACTTTATGTGTGAACTGTCAAATAGAAAATTTTTCCAAGTGTTCAAGGTAGAAATGACGAGAACCAATTAAGAATTTTTTGCAACAATTTGATCATTTAAACTCATCAGTTTTTATCTGGAATGATGAAAGATGTTTTCTTCTAGCGTTTCGAATTCATCCTGTTACATTCACAGATTTTTGTTACAGATATTTTATGCTAGCGCTGAATGAAATCATAATAGGATGTTACCACATCAAAGTAAGAGAACCGTCACTTTTACGGTTAGATAATTTTAGTTTTGTTGAATTTATTTTTTTCTTGTGTGAGATACAAAGAACCTGCCAAGTTCAATCACATTGATTAGTGAAATAAAATTATTATTATCAATTTACCTATAGACGCAGAAAAAAGTGTTAAAACGACGATTAAAGTACCAAAGACCCTCATTGTTTCCATCGTAGAGAAAACTGATGTACGGTAATTGTAGTGTGACTGCGGTTTATTCTAAAAAATATTTAAGCATTGATAATAATCGTTATCTTATTTATCCTTCTAAATTATTGCATCACATGAGAGACGGATTGAAGGGAACAAGCTTATTGTTCTGAAAGTAATCTTGTTTTCCATCAATCTGTTTTGCCCACGCGAAAACTTAAGATAGTCTAGACTTAAAATATATGTGTTTACAATTCATTAAAAATAAAATATCGTGTGTCACGTTATCAGTTAAATTTTTTCCACTTGTTGCGAAGCTTAAAATATCGATATAAATTACAGTGAAGCCTCGTTAAAATGCGTTGTACAAATTTGTATTTACCTTCATTTCTCGTCCATTGATGAATTTATTTGCCCTACCGTCATAGATAGGCGTGTGATATTTTGAATGTAGGGGTGGCTTTTGCGCAAAAAAAAAAGTCAAGCATTCGAAAGCCCAATAAAACTCCAACACTTCTTTCTATTTTTGTTTTTTACAGGTTTGATATTTCACTCGGGGTGTTTTTTCTGTACATAGGGGTGGTTTTTGAAACTTTTATTCAGTGCATCCGGAAGCCCAAAATAAGCCCAAAATTCTGATGCACTTTGTTTTTTGCAGATTTTATTTTTGGCAAGGGGGTGATTTTTTCCCACATAGGGGTTGGTTCTTTGAGTCTTTTTCGTGCAATCGAAAGCCCAAAATAAGCCGGCAATTGTGGTGTACTTTGCTCCTCTCGAATTTGTGTTTTTACACAGAGGGCAGTTTCGTTTTCAGTAGAGGTGTTTTTTGGAAGTTGGTTGTTGGCGCGTTCAAGAGCCTAAAAAAGCCAAAAATTCTGTCGTGTTTGATTTTTAATTTTTTTGAATATATTTTCATTTAGTGGAGGTGTTCGCTGCAGTCGAGCCAGCACCTCTTATCCAAATTTGACATTAGAAAAATTATAGTGAAGCCCAAAAATCGGCAATACAGCCCAAAAAAGCCCAAAAAATGCCCAAAGTTCTGATACACAGAAATTTGGAATTTTCGATTGTGAAGGTGCTAGTTTGATGGTCCTAGTTTTTCATTACTGAGGAAGCGTTATCTTGGTACTGAATATATTTTTCTATACTATTATCAACATGTGGTTCAGGAACACTGGAAACTCGCACAATTTATTGTGTCAGAGAAACCTTCAAATTTATATAATCAGCTAGAAAAAGTCCTGTTCTTTACACATGCATTATGTTATTAATTATCTAATCTTTGCATTGAAGTATGCAACTCTATGAATTTGGTCCAATTTGCGTATGAGTTCCAAATTTACCGGACCCATTTATCAATTATAGGACAGGAAATGAAAGCACGTATGTTTTTCATATGTTTATTTAATTCAATGGTACATTTTCCTCATTGCGGAATACAATTTTTCATGTGGAGTTCTATTATAATATTCAAATCAGGTGATTGGCTATCAGACATTTCTCTTGCATTGAGCAGCATGTATCGTTTACTTATCAATATGATTTCAATTGCTTGTTATGTTCTCATTTGTTTTCGAATCACAATTAACGCAATTATACTTTAAATAAGAAAAAGCTTTATGCGTGGTCTGTTTGCTCGTGGCCGAAAGACCTGACGATTTGGTGGTGATGTTTTTGATGACGAAGTTGCTGGTAGTGATGATGGTTGTTGTGCGGATATTTGTGATAGTTGTGGTAATGGTTGTGGTGATGCTTTTGGTGCTGGTGGTCGCCGTGATAGTGGTCGTCGCACAGGTTTGACTATATTAAATTCCTCAATCTCTTCGTCTGAAGCTTCTCTAATAATCCATTTATCTAATAAAACTACATTTCCCTCTCTATCTAGCAATGCATGATTCTCGGTACCAACACGCCTTCCAAAGACAATGCTACCTCGTTCCACAAAAGCCACTGTATCGCGAAGTGGTATAAGGTCACCGGAATATTTGTCGATACAGTAAATACCATTAAATTGTTTTGCTGCAAGATTAAATACATTTTCAACAGGAACTCCAACGCCTGGTGAGGCATGCCTCCTCTTCTGCCTCGGTAAATCGTGATTGGGGCAAACTAAAACATTAGGATAAAGTTTTTACTGAAGATGATTATTGTATTTATATAATGTATGTATTATACAAAGAAGGTTTGTCAATGAAGAAACATTGTTTGCTCTGCTGAAACCCAATCGCAATACTTATCTTGAGACGAAAAAGGATGTGCGTTTCGGGAATGACTGAAGGTAGGCTAACGTCGAAAAGATTATAAAGTAAATCATATAAAACTATTTTCTTCTATTTGTTCCAAAAACTATTGACTTCAGGAAATATTTGTTAAGGACTCAAAACATTCAATCGAATAGCAAAATAGCTGTTTTATTTTCAATTTAATTGTAGTTACAATGAAGCGAGAACAGTATATGCAGTGGGCCAAAGGAAGACCTCATTGGTATACTTTTCCTTCTTTATTTTAAACAGAAATTCAACCATTCTCTTGACGCTTCAACAAAATTGCAATTATGGGATGAAGAAACGATTATTGAGTCAGTTTCGAAACAGAAATTTCTTCCATTTCAACTATTGCTACATTTACGCCCTTGTTTCGCTTTAGAGGCCTAATTGCGGTATATCAATGGCTTCTATCAAGAAGAAACGTATACAAGGTTTAGTGTAAAAGATATCGTTCCTTTGCTAAATGAATATTCACAACTCGGTAATCAAATATTTCACTAAAGGTAAAATATGATTTGAACTATTTTGATTAGAAAATAAATATACACAGGAATACATCTAAAATTAGAAAATTACTTCAAATCATATTACAAATATGTATATAATTATAAATAATATAATATTGCACATTTACCAATAGAATTAAGAAGAACCGCTACAGCAAATATCAAAATGCCCAAAACCCTCATTTTTTGAACCTGAGTATGAGTGAACAAATAGATGTTCAGAAGAATTGGTGCTAGTATTGTAACTAAAGAAGATTTTACAATATATTGCAAAAAATATTGTAGCTGCTGTCTAATTGCTCCTAATAAATTATTATTATATTACGGTACAGAGTTAACATGCGATGTTTGCAGAAACTTGAATGATTTATACGTAGTAACGAGGTGGAAAAATTTCAATAATTCTAAAATGTAATCCAATAATTCTTCTGTAAACATTTGCTTGTATCATAAACCAAAGATAATGTATACTATGTGTGTTTTATTTTTGTCAATGATGATAGATAGTGAACATGACATTTGTTTTATATATATGTTATCAATATAATCCTTCAGACTATATATAATTTTTCTGCTCGGGCAATAATCACTGTAGAAATGTTTTCAAATAACTTGAAATATGCTTGAAGTTAGAACAACTAGATTTCAACAAAACATTTTTTTTTCATCCAACGTTACCGCAGCCGAGGCTACAATTTCATTAGTCTGCATTGTTGTCATTATAATTAATTTCACTCTACTTCTAAAAGTATCATTTGATATGCAACAAAATGACCCGTGAATATAACAGTTTTTTTATTTTCTTATATTGATACAGATTTTCGTATCAATTTAATACCGTGGGAATAAAAACGATATCTTTAAATTTACTGTTTTTGTAAATAGGTGAATAAAAGAGGAATCCTAAATTTTGAGTTAAACTGATTAAACATCTTTTATAGAGGAACAGTTCCAAATGTAGCGCACCAAAATCCATCGCTTGATTTGATTTAAAGATTATTATAAGCGATTTTATCGTAGCAAACTGTAGAGCATGTAGTTTTGTTGTTATATAGTATATAGTATGTTTGTATCAAATAAGATTTGTTTGAGTTGAGCAATGGTGTGTGTGAATTAAATGTGTTTTGTTTGAATCAATCAAAATTTTATATGATTCAATCTTAACTTTTTTATGAAACGGATGGACTTATTTTCAAAATGAGAGTTTGTATAATTGATTTCTGTAATCACACTTTCATCAATTTTGCATTAATATTCTTTTATAATTACTCGGCCAACTGGGATATGATAAATTCATTTAATTGTACAATGCAAGCTGTACTAGAAAGTTTCTCCGGCATGTGACCGCCAAGTAAAAAAAATTAAGATTTACTGTAGCAAATAGCCGCTAAGTACGAAGAAGCGCAAATATATTATCTCGAAGAAACTATGGATTTATCACGTTACTTGCCAAGTATTCCAAAAACATAGGAAGGAACAGAGATGTGCAACATCTTAAAAATGAAAATTGATTACTGCTATATTACATAGCATTTGTTTGACACACTCAATCTTGGTCATCTCTCCATGTTTTTCACACAAAATATGAGCAAACAAAATTTTTAATTGATAAGGATATCACACTTTTCTGAAATGAATACACATCGAGAACGTGCTGAAGAATAATTACTTAAATACTTTTTTAACAATCTATGTAAAAATAAAATCCTCTTAATGAATATAATTAATTTAAGTATGTGAGTTTCGTCAAAAATATTTTTATATACAAATACATAACTCAAAACATTCAATCATTCAAGATTTACAATTTTGCAGGTGTATTTTCAACAAAGACTCAACACTTTCGGAGATTCTTCAAAAATATTATATTAGAAACACGATAAAAATGAGTATTCTTCTGTTTAAATTAAGTGTAATCTATTTCGCAAACGAAAGAACACCAGTAGTGTGCAAAAAACAGGCCTTATTGATACTTCATTTTTGATTCAGTTCTTCAAAAAGTAATCTCTCTACCGAACAGTCCTACCGATTGGTAATTAGTCCCTACATCTCAGAAAAAATAATCTAGAATAAAACTTTCTGATGCCCAAACAATGAAACGTCGACCGTGGAATCCTATCCATCCACAAAAACATTTTAAATTCAAAATCATTTTGTTCATTGTATCAAACAAGTAGCAAGTTTGCCTGAAGATTAATGTCTGTGGCAAACTTCTCATTCAAGGTTTCAGAATCCATAAAATATCGTCCTATACCTAATCTTGGGGCAGACTTGTCTCCTTGCATAAGCAATTGACTACTAGAAGGATGATTAGAGTCGAGGACAGAAGAAGTCCAATTGCTGGATTCGAGTATTCTTATAGTGCTGATTGAGATAGATGTTATCTCATAACTAGAGGGAATAATTAATATGGAAAATTGTTGCAAAAGGAGAAAGTTCCGAACCATGCGAAGGAGTTCAGGAGTTGGAGGTAATCAGGAACAAGGAAATTATGCACTACTGGGATTTAATTTCGGGAAAGATTCGTAAGAGGGAAAAACTGAGAAGGTGAAGGAGACGAGGTCTCCAGAAGAATCTTCTTCGTTAATGGGTAGAGTCAAACAGCTCATTTATGTATATGAATATTCTCCGCGTATGTTTGACTTTGGCTTAATTTCTCGATACAGTAGAAGAGTATTTAGTTTTTATTTTGGGTTGAGTAATTGAATTGTTCTTTCTTGAATCGCTTTTTTGACAAGTCGTTTGTTTACTAAGTAAGCTCACATCTCAGAGCGGGGAACATGCCGAAATTGGGATCAGCGGTCGTGAAAACCAAGGATTCCAAGAAGCAGGAATGCGTGGTAGGGGGATAAGAGAGTGTTGTTCTCGTGGAATATCTTTCCTCATCTGATAAGCTTTTTCTACTATTGTAAATTGTTATCACAATCATCACCATTTACAACATTCTAAATGAATCTACATATCCTATTTGGATCACACCCGTACCCCTATTGTGATGTACGAAAAAATTCCTTGCTCTCCATACAGGGGAGAGTATGTCACCGACGGGCGAACCAATTTAGTAGAGATTTGAACCGGATCCTTGCAGGGTCATTGCTATTGTCAACAAATTCTGGAAAGTCTCAGTAACGGAGACAATGTCATGAAGGGAAAAAGTTTTATTACCCAAATTGTGACCATATGGGGTCTGCAATATTGTGGTAAATCGGATAGCATGTTGGAACCAAATATACTTTGGCCTTCGAAGTGGACGTGTGTAAGATTATAAATATGAAACCTGTAACGTTTTATAGCAATAAATTAGTCGATTATTCTACACTAAAATATTATTCGAGTCAACTCTGTAGGGGAAAAAATAGAAACACATGTTTCTTATATATTTATTCGATGTAATGTTACATTTTCCTCACTCAAAATATAATTTTTCATTTAAAATTGTGTTCAAACATTAAAAGCAGGTAATTGACTAGTAGACATTACCATTACAATAAGAAGTATAATACCTTTATACATAATACTTTTTGATTAAATTCAATTGCTTGTAACGTTTACATCTGTATTAAAATCGCAAGAAATTATTTTTCATGCAAAGAATCTTCTGTTGATGGGGCTCCTGGATCGATGAAGGCGATGATCTGGTGATAGGGATGATGGTGGAATAGGTTTGATTATATTATATTCCCTTATTTGTTCATCTGAGATTTTTTTGAAAATCCCGGATTCCAATACAATCACATCGCCCTGAGCATTTAACAATGCATGATTAGTGATATCGTTATCATTGATGCGCCATGCAAACACAACATTACCGCTTTCTACGAACAATCTATATCCATGCAGTGGTTGTAAGACAAAATCCTTATTCCTGTAGAAAATACCATTATATATGTCTGTCGAAAGAGAAAATACCTTGTGATCATGAACTGGGGCTCTTTCTGAAGACTGATGTTCTTTATCAAAACCGGTACAAACTGAAATATCGAGACAATGAGATTTTCAATTAGATAAATCTTATGGGTATTTACTCTGAATATCATAGAAAGGAGGGGTGTTAATAAGGAAATATATTTAGCTCGTTCAAACACAATAATAATACTTGTTATGATGTTGTGTTTCACAAAAGAAATGAAATCTGTTTATATGTTACCTTCACGGAGAAAATTTGTTCATTAAAATTTACCCAATTAGTTAGGTAAATGAAGGACATTACTGCATTTAGATAAAGCTTACAATTATTTTAGGATTTAATACAAAACAGAACTGTAAATAATACAAACGAGTTATGTAGAAACTCAAGACCAAAGTGGAAATTCTGATATGTAATAATTGATATAAGGGTTGTATTATTATAATACCAGTATATTATAAAATAACGCAATGTATTGTTGATTTTTATCAAATGAATGATATAAAGTTTACGTTTGTAGACACTTTAACATTTTTAAGTTTCGGTTTACATTGGAGAATTTGAGAAAATATTCAAATATATAGACTATCCTTTTCTCTCAGTAGATAATACTTATTAAGACAATAATTAAAAGTAGAATGTATTTGAAAATTGAGGTATAAAGATGCGGGTGATGAAAAAACATCGGCCGGCACTAGACAACTGACTTCGAACTTCGAGGCGAGATCCCCGAAGACTAATGTTCAAAAACAAGGTTGAATTTATTACGAAAGAATATGGATTTTCTACCCAAATAGTTGAATTTCTCATAAAAGAGAGAATTTTTTAACAAAAGAAGTGAATTTTCAACTTGAAAAAATCAATTTTCTAGTAAAAATGAAGTAACTACCTTTTTCGTTGTAAAAATTATTTTGTACAAAAAAAAAAAAGAATCATATCTTCAACAAAATCTGTTCAATTTTCAACAAAAGAAATAAACTTTAAATTAAAATAATTTTCAACTGTAGAAATGAAAATTTCAACCAAGAAGATTAATTTTATACGAAAAAAGAATAATTTTAAAGCAGATATATGAATTTTCCATCAACATTTTTTATTTTTAATGAAATTTTCAACCTTATAGTTGCCTCTTCAACCAAAAAGGTTGATTTTCTACCAGAAAAAAAGATAAATTTGTAACTAAATGGATGAATTTTCAACTAAAAAACATACATTTCCAACAAAATATAGAATAGTTTAATTTTTAGTTAGAGAAGTAAGTTTCTGAGCAAATAAAATGAATTTTCAACGGAACAATTGAATTCTTTACCAAAAAGATTAAATTCGTATGAAAAATAATCTCGATAAGAAATTCTGTTAAATTTTCAGTTTAAAACATTAATTTCTAATAAGAAAAAACTTTTTTTTAACCAAAGAAAAGGAATAAAATACATGAATTTTAACTTAAAAGGTTAATTTTCTACGACAAAAAAGACAAACTTTCAACAAAATAGATAAATATTAACTAAAAAAGCTGAATGTTCAACAAAAAATATTTCAGTTAAATTTTCAGATAGAGCAATAAGATTTTAAGCAAATAACTTTAAATTTCGTAGAAGTATTTAAATTTTCAAGGGAACAAATGAATTCTCTACCAAAAAGGTTAAATGACCACAGAGAAATTTCGAAACAAAATTGAGTTGACTTTTAAAAAACTGGACGAATTTCCTCGCTATAGATATATAACAAAATTTTGGAAAATGAACCGAGATTTTTTTCTAAAGGAAGGGTGAAAGTGCTCGCATGGCACGCATAAGGTTCTACTATTTTTAAAAAGTAGACCATGCAAGAGTTTAAAGTATTGAAAATTAAATAATTTAAAGTTTCAAAGTTAGAAAATTCCAAATAAAAAATTTTAGAATGTAAAAAGATTTTCAAATTGAGCATTTTACGCTATTAAGGGGCACTCTTGTTAAAAAAAAGACAACGATACTTCAAGGAATTGATTTTGATAATTTTTGAAGGGATTTCAAAAAAGTTTGAAGACTATAAGGTAGTTTTTTTTTTAAATCCAAGGAATTTTCAAGGTCTTGATACAATTGCAAGAAATTTGAAAACATTTTCAAGAATTTGAAATATTTTGAAGAATTTGTAATTCTTTTCACTAATTTATTAGTATTTCAGAGGATTTAAAACATTTCAGTTGATTCTGAAAGATTTCAAATTGATATATTGTAGGAAAATATTTGAAAGAATTTCAGTAAATTCCAAGGAATTTGTTATTTATTTCCATAATTTGAAGGAATTTCAAGAGACTGAGAATATTTTAGGGCGTTCGAAAAGAATCCAAAGCATTTGGAAGAGATTTAAAAAGTTTTAAGTGATTTTCAAAGATTTAAAAGGTTTAAAATATTTTGGGGAATTTCCAATGACTCCAAGAAAGTTTTTATTTCAATAATTTGAAGGAATTTCAAAGGACTTGAAATATTTTAGGCTATTTCTTTAAATTCTCATTTGATTTTAAAGAGATTAAAAAAATTTCAAGATTCCAAAAAATTTAAAATTGATTTCAGTAATTGATTTCAGAGGATTTCATTCATTTTAGAGTATTTTTAAAGATTCCAAGGCATTTTCAAGAGATTTAAAAAGTTTCAGGGAATTTAAAACAAAGTTTTGAGGACTCAAAAACTTTTCGATTATTCTCAAAGACTCATTGATTAATAATTATAACTGATTATATAAAAAATTATATTATTGAAAATTATATAGATATTATAGAAAAATATTATATTTTTATAATTTATTTATATATTATTATATAAAAATTATATAAAATTATATTGTTTAAAAAATATAAACTCATATAAATTATATGAAAATTATATTCTTAAGGATTTGGAATATTTTAGAGGTTTCAAAAAGATTCTATAGCTTTTTCGAGAGATTTGAAAAAATGTGCATGGGGTGTTGTGTCAAAGAGTTCCCTAAAATTTGGAAAATATAGATCGATTTAATAGGACCTATGTCAAGTTTTAGAGCATATCAAAAGATTCCAAGGAATTTTCCATTTATTTCGGTTTGAGTTTCTTGAAGATTTCAATAATTTTATGGGATTTTGAAAGCTCTCAAGGTATTTCCATAATCCAGGAAGCAAGAAAATATTATAAATTTTCATACAATTTCACGCAATTTTATAATATTTTAATGTACTTCAAGGAATTCATTCACAAGATGTGAGGCATTTTGTAGGTTTTCATAGATTTGTAGAGATTTTCAAATATGTTTTGCAATTAATTGGAATTCATCCTCAATTATGACTAATTCATTCAGAATTATTTTATCATCTGTTTCGAGTTTTGTAAATTTACCTGAATTCTTTTAAATTAGGACAATAATTCTATTCAGTTTAATGGATATTTCCTTATATTTTTGTTGTTATTATTAGATAGATATTTATATTTTATTTACTTATTTTTCATTTATTCATTTATTATTAGATAGATATTGTTTAAGTTTTTAGTTTCTGTTTAATGCGTCTTGAAGTGTTTTAAACTCATTTCGAATTTTTCAACATTTATTCAAATCCTTTTGAATTCCTTTGTATTTTTCCAAAATCATTTTGAAGTTACTAAAATCAATTAAATTTTTTGGAGTTTAATATTATTTTTCCAATTTGTTTCCATTTTTCAAATTCCAACTGTAATTGTTTGAAGTTTTATGAATTGAATTTTTCAATTCTTTCAATTCTCAGTTTCCAATTTTTCTAAGCGATGACACTGTTTTGCTACTATTTTGAATAAAATATACTAAAGACACTATTTTCAAATCAGAAACACGAATTCATCAACCAAGATGAATTTTCTAACAATACAAAAAATGTCATGGAAAATGTTTAATTCCAGGCCAAAAACATAAAGTTTCAACAAAACTGTTGAAGTTTCGACAACATATTTAAATTTTTACTGAAAAAGATGAATTTCAAACAAGAAGATTGATTTTCTATCAGAGAGAAAGATTTTTGAATAAAATATGTACATAAGTTTTAAACCAAATATTTGAATTTTCCACTAGAAAAAATAATTTTTTATCAAAAGAAGAAGAATTTTTGAGAAATGACATGAATCTCCATCTGAGTACTTTGATCAATGGATATGATGTTAGTTCAAATTTGATTTGATTAATTTTTAGTTTATATCTTTTTTTGCTTCAAATTTGTTTGCATAAATATTTGAATTTAGAAGCAGAAAGATCAATTTTTAACCACGAATGGAGCAGTTAAATTTTACACATTATTATTTTTACACATGGAAGATATTATCTACATTTCGAAACGAGAATTAAACAATGATAACGAGAAAGAATTTTATAAGAAATTAAACTATCGGATGAAAACAATGCTTCATAAAAATAGATATGAAAAGTGACGTAAGTCCGGCGACGTAAACCAAATACTTTGTGCTACGCTTTTGTATTATTTCTTATCTAACATATGTGGATTTAAAAATTAAATTTATACTTTATACTTTAAATCATTTCATGAATAACATTTTACATACATTTTTCTTGTATAGAAAGAATCCATGTAAAATTATACATGTTCTACAAGTACAGTCACAGAATATATCAGGGAGAAATTTTTTTTAAAGCAAATTATGCGAAACGTTACAAAAAATTATTCTAAAAAAAACTGAAAACAGATTTTCGCAAAAGGAAAAAAAAATATATTTTTGAAAAGCTTTTGTTTAATTTAGCTTTCAATAAGAAAGATACTGTAACTTTGATAAAAGCCTGGAAAGTTCTTTCGACAGGGAAATTTTCTTCTAATAATAGAAGAATTTGATCATTTTTACGTGAACAACAGATACGATAAAAATTTTCATGGATAAAAAAGTTATACTAAAATACATTTTACTTTTTCGTAATAACGTGCATCATTTACAATAAAAATTAGAAAATTATTTTTTTATGGAAAAAATTCACTACATCTCTCAATGCATAGTAAAATATTAGTAGTGAATGGATTACTATAGAGCATGAAAGCAATAATTGCCGAGTAAATAGGCAACTTGAGAATTTGTTATCATATTTCTTAAAAACTGAAAGATTGGTAGTTACTGCCATTATTCTGTGTATCATTTATTTTTTTTTAAATTTGTAAAGCTTATATAATAATGAAAATTAATATTATTCGTAGTATTTATCCATTTGAAATTTATATGCTCATGTACCTGTTATAACGAATTATTCACAATTTATTTTATGAAAATGATATTTCTTTCAATTTATAAAATAAAAAATATATTACGGCAGTATAATTTACAAATAAGTTAAGTTTTAGAGAAATTTAAGAACCAAGTATAATAAATTGAATTATAATTATATTCATAATTCTTTCAAGATGATAACGATGGCAGAATTCACCAAAAAATAAATTATGAGAAACCTGTTACTCTTTTAGCTTTAACAAAGAACATAAATGAATTTTACAATGATTTTCCAACATTAATCAAATATGAATAGTATAGAAAAAATAAGTATTCGGTTCATTCTTTCTCATAAAAAAGTTAGTAGGCGCGCGCCCTGGCGCGCGCAAGACTACTAGTATCGTTAAAAGCGTGCGACTATATCCTATGTAATGTATCGTTATTTCATGGTAATGGTTTAAGTTAAATTGTATGTAACAACAAAATACTTATGAACTGCATGATATGTGTAAGCATGTGTTAGTAGTGGATGACCTTCCACAGAATCTGTTTGTAGTAAGAATGTTTTTTTTGCTGGCGCACGAAATTTTACATGACTGGGATGTAGAATTTCCATATTTAGAGAGGTAGACTTTGTTTTCTATGATTGAAACTGTACCTAAAAGTTCGGCTCATTTCATCTAACTGGAAGGTAATCGACATCTCATTTTACCCAACTGTCAGGAAATGTTTATTGTCTCGTTGTATTATTTCTTATTGAATCGCGAATTAAATTTTAATGAATTTATATTAATAATTCATATTTTCACATCAAATATTACCCTATTTCATTTCACATAACTGAAAGTGAAATTTTAATATAATGCCGAAATGTCCTCTGTTTACCGAACTAAGTTACGTGAAATTTAACACACAAATTTTCTCCGTGTTCGGGGAGGATAGGCCCACTAACCGGGCGACCTAATCAAAATTAGCCTTCACTTGGAAATCTGAATTTCATTTTTGTCTTTCTCACGTATTCTGAATTCTTTATGGGGCTATAACACTTTCAAATGGCAAACAAATATATAATTTGATGAAGCTAAAATTGAAAGGTTACTTAGAATTATGCATTGTATAAAAATATTATATATTTACCAATATCAAAAACGAGAAGGCTTAAAGCAAAGACTATAGTTACAACGACGCTCATTTTTGTTCTAGGATAAGAAGAATGTACGGAGAAATTCGTAATCATAGAGTAACTAATAAATATTCTACCAGATATTTCAATATATATGTATATATATGTACACACACACAAACATATATGATATATATGAATAAAAATATATATATATAATATATATGTATGCTAGTCAATGTCTCATTCGTCGTTATAAAATATGTTACTATTTGTTAATTGATAATAAGGTAGAATCTTATGTTTCTAATGTATTTGTATTTCGTCAGTCTGCCTTTTTTCGTAGAAAACATGAAAATTATACATAGCTATAGGCCGAATTCATTCCATGAGTGCAAAAGAAACACTCTTAACTTATGCGTGACTTACTAAGTGCTTCAGTCGCAATTACGTTTACATATAACTGTTATAAATATTTTATTATAGTACATAATGTATCGCATAAAATAAACTTTATCATATGACAAAAAACGTTAAAATGTGTACAAAGTTCGAATAACTTGATTAAAGAAAAACAGATATTCGTTGAGTTCAAGTCAATTAGCCTAAATAGTAAATAAGACGGACCACTTAAATATTGAATTTAATTATTCAAACGTAATGTATCAACTGAAAAAAATTGAATATCACTTAATTACGTATTTAATGAAGAAAGGAGAGATAGCACAACAATTATTATGCTCAATATAAATTTCTTATATTATGTACTGTTGACCTGACATTTTTTTTAAGCGTTCTCTGTAAACATATATCAATTTCGCACCTCATTATTTGTTAAAAAGTATTATGAGATGATAGAAAAGTTAATAGAATTGATATTCATTCCTCAAGATCAATATGATTTTATTAATAGGACCGGCGCCGGAGAAGTTTTGAAGAAAATAGCTTAGAATGAAAAGTTAAAAAATTATGTGTATCCGAAGAATAAGATATTTATTACTTTTTAAATAGAATTCAAACCAAGGAACGACCAGGGTTCGAAGAAATGACAGATATCAAAATTTTGCTGAGTTTTCCTTGAACTCTGCCAAGGTCTGAACTTAGGAGGACTAAGATGAGAAAATTTAAAATCTTCTTATACTCGAAAAACGAATTCATAAATCATTCTACAGTTTCAAATAATTACGATTTATTTTTTATAAGCTCAGATCTTGGCAGAATCCAAGAAAAAATTAGCAACGTTTTCTCGCAAGATCGATTATATTCTAAGAAAATTTACGTTTGGAATTATCACAAGAACATTTTTTAATTGTAATTTTTTCACAACATTTCTATTCGCATATTTATTGCATGTGAAATGATGATACATTTAAATCTTCATTAAAAATGCGCATTTATGAATCATGATATATAAATAGCAATTAAATAATTATTTTTGATTTGAAATGATTCAAAATCAAAATACTCCAACTTCCTATTTGAAAAAAGTTTAGTTTGAAACAAATTTCAATTGTTTAATTTTTAATATTTATAACTCAATTCTAATAGAGAGCATTGGAAATAATAGCGCGGGTTCATATTAACCAGAAATTTTTCATTGTTGAATTTATAAAATTTTATAATGTTAAATTTCGTTGTTCATTTGCATTTAATTTAAAATATTTTCAGTTAAATAGTATAGAGAGCTTCCACTTTATTCGTGGAAAGTATTAACGGTTTGTTTCAGAAATTTGTTATGCTTTCATTTTTAAAATTTGAAATTCAAAAGAGTTCCACTTCAAGTGCTTCAATTTACATTTTCTGTATCTTTCAATAAAAAATTGAGGGGAAGAAAAACGGAAAAATAAGGCAATAAAAGTTTGACACTTGTGCTGGCATTAGTTAACAGATTTACTGCCTGCGCCATGTTTTGATTAGTAAATTTCCAAAAATTCCCAGCTTCTGATAATAATAATTACCCCAAAAATGTATCAATTCAATAAATTTATATTATTACAATTCATAATATGTATTGGTATTGCAACATACGTATTTTCATTGTCTTGTTTTTATGATTGAAAAAAGCGCGCATAAAACAAGAAAAAAGAACAATTATGTTATTAAACATTTTAATGCAGCTAGTATCGTTTTTCCATAAATTTAATTTGTTTGTTTTCAATGTTATTTTTCACATTTTGAACTGAAAATACACATCCAAGCATAAAGTCTTTCTGAAAAAATTTCAATTAATACTTTAGACAAAAAGTTTTGTTAAATAAAATGTTATTATAGCTTGTGTGCTTTTCCCAAAAAGGTAACTTTTTTAAATATATTTTCATGATAAGAGTTTATAACACATTTGTAGATCTTTCTTGGTTGAACAACTTTTGTCTTTTTTTTTCGTCTCTCATGTCGTTTTTCCAAAAGTTTAATTTTTTAATTTTTAATCTTGCTTTTTGCGATTAAATGAAAATCTACTTGTTCTATCTAAAAACCATGAATAGCAAATTTTGAGATCCTTTTGTGTGAACAACTTTCGTTTATTAATTTTTGTTCGTACCTCGTACCGTTTTTCAAAAAATTTAATTTTTCAATTTTTCATATTATTTTTCACTGTTAATGTTGCTTTTAATTTTCTAATTTCCAATCAAAAAGTTAAATTTTTATGTAAAAAAGGATAAATTTTCAACCAAGAAGATCAACTTTTTACCAAAAAAGAATAATTTCTAATAAAATTTCAAAAATTATCAAACAAATATTTGAAATTTCGAAGAAATTTTGAACATAATAGTTATATTTTCAACCAAAGAAATTAATTTTCAACCAAAAATGTCAATTTCATACCAAATAATTTTAATTTTCAACAGAACAAAGGAATTTTCAACCAAAGAATTAAAATTTTCACTGAAGAAGATAAATTTTCAACCAAACATGGAATAATTAAATGTTCAGTTAAAACAATTTTCACAAAAGAAATTCAAATAAAATAGTTAAATTCAAAAAAGTGGATTTTCAACTAGAATGATGAATCATCTACCAAGAAGAGTAACTTTCTACTGAGTAGTTGAAGTTCCAACCAAAAAAGATGAATTCTCGAATAAAATATAATAGTTGATATTTCAACAACAAAAAGATCTTAATTTTCATCTGAAAGCAGCTAAATTCCACCAGGAGAGACGAATTTTCAACAAAATAGTTCAATCCTCAACCAAAAAAGAGCGTCCCATCAAAAAGTAATCGCTAACAAATTTGTATTTTTTTTTTGAATACCCAATTTCTGTCGAATCATCTTTCTTCGTATCTCGTATAGTTTGACCGCAAGATTTAATTTTTGATTTTTCACTTATTTTTGTGCTGTCAAAATTTGAATTTTCGATTTACAAAAAATTCGGAAAATCGTTGTGATAATCTTGTAAAGTGTTTAAAATGCAACGTCTTCCTCTCTTTGACATTTTTTCATATCGTGCGTTTTTGGCTTACAATGCTCATTTTCGTTTTTTTTTTTTTGGAATTTTGTACATGCTATGACTCCGGTAATTTTTTCATAAAAAAATGCATTGAGACACATTTTTTGTCTTTCAAGTTATTATTAATAGACGTGCATAGAATTTTCAAATTTTAAAATAGTAGTCTCAAAAATTTTGAAAATGTGATCACTTTTGAATTTTCATCCAAAACAGGTGGCTCTTTTTCGGATTCAGGGGGTCTTAAAACGTGGACATTTGACAAAAACGGAGGGGGGTCAAACTGTACACAAATCTAATACCTTCCATGATGAAAATGTGAAAAAAAATTTTCTTAACCAGTTAAACAAAAAAGGGGCATTGAACAATTTTCCATTTAATATCACTTATGTTTATGTACTGTTAACTGAACATGTTTTGTGAGTGTTTTCTGTAAACGTTTCATGGACTGAATAAGTCAGTTTATTTCTGGTACATAAGTGATTGAATCGTTGCAAACAATTTACGCAATACTGCATCAACAATATTTGCCTATATAACTTTCAAAATTTAATTTCAAAAGGCTTTTTCAGACATTATAAAGTTATGTAGAATAACACATATTCAAAAAAATTCAAGAAAACATGGCAGGAAATGTGAAATTGACGGTATTATGAATATTCAATTGGATCTGCAACAAAATGCTTAAGAAATTTCTTCTGTTTGACAGATTTCCGTTTCAACTAAATAACGTTGCAGCCTAAATGATACCTTCAGATTCACTGTGGAATCATAGAATAAATTAATTTAATTCCTAAATTGAAGAATCGGCAGAGTTAAGGTTGATTTGACAAAAGTAATTATATTCCAAACTAATATACTCAGTATTCATAATATGATAAGAGATTACAGTTCTGAGATTTTTTGTTATATGTAGTAGTTTATATATCGTGGAAGAAACTATGTTTAAACTGGGTGTCATCATATCACCAACGGTATCGTGATTACTATGAAATGAAAAAATTTCCATAATACAAGCCGCAGTGTTATACCCAATGTACAGAAAGTGACTTTTTATAAAAATGTCCAATTATAATTTTTTTGTAAATTGGAAACTGCAGACTAATAACTTAATAGTAAACTATGAAAAATTCACTCGAACGATTGCCAAACTTCTAGTTTTTACAAGTATTTTTATAGAAAAATTTGTGTATTAACAAAATTTTATCCTTTGAAAAAACTTTTCGTTACATCTGGCTACTTTCGAAACAAAAAATGTCTCTAAAATAAGTGCAGAAAGCGACCCCTGCATGGAAGAGTATTTGAATTTATTCTAAGGATTGTTTTGATATACCTTAAGTATTAAAGCAATAAAATCAAAATTTGGAAAAAACAAACCGAACCACGGAAAATTTTTCGAAGAAGCCATCAGGGTAAATTGTACATTTATTTCCGATATTAACAGCATGATCAATAAATCTTCAGTAATTTTCATTATTAGGACATGTCGATCCGCTTCTTGAATTGAATCTTTAAAGGATATTAAAACAACCCTTCAAGTAAATTCAACTACTTTTTCTGTGAACCTAGCTTATTTTAAACATATTTCCGAAACTAACAGTACCATCAAGACATCTCTGGTGAATTCGCTTCTCAGGAAATGTCGATTTTCTTCTTGAATATTTAAGTGATGTTAAAACAACCCTGGAAATAAATTCCAATACTGCCTGGTGGAAGGCGCTTCTTGCACTTATTTGCAGGTGATGTTCCATTCCAATAGTCTAATCAAACATTTTCCGTAGCTTTTTTTTCAATGTCGGCTTCCTTGCTCGAATTTGGAAGGAATATTCAAACAACCAACAAGCATCATGTGTCCACAAACATGTAAGTATTTCAAGTTTATGGATAAAAAACTTTTGTTTCAGTGGGTCTAATCTACAAAATATAAGACTTCTATCCAAATCTGACAAATAGTTGTTAGGAAGGATTCCTATTGAAACCATTTGATTCATGTTACCCGGATAAGGTACCTTTGTATTATCATATTAGAAGAAATTAAAAAAAAAAAAATTGATTAGCAGTTCGAACTCGAAATTTTATTGCCTCACTACCCGATTCGGGTAGTGTTTCTAGGTGGATAAATACTACCAGTGTGGGTACCCACGACGGGCCAACACCATGCAGTATTCCCGAACGGTCACCCATCCAAGTACGAACCGCGCCCAACGCTGCTTAACTTCAGTGATCTTACGGGAACTGGTGTTTTCAGCGTGGTATCAACGTTGGCGAGAAATGTTCAAACAAATGGAAATTATTTATTCAATTATGGGCTAGTGGAAAAAATACCAGAATTCTATGAAATTGTTAAAAAATGTGAAAAAACTGCATTTTTCAGCGCTATTTCAGTCAAAAGTTACATTAGAACAATGAAAATTGTTTAAACAATTACCAAGACGAATTACCATGAATTGACAGTGCTGATTTTTTATATTGCCAAATCAAATTATCTCGTTATGGGTCTAATATTTTTATTTATTATTATACCATTATACTGAACACACCATTACTACACACCATTACACATGTTCAAAATTCTTGGCAAGCCTTCGAATGACTCTACCACAACAACCTTATCATTTGCGAACGCTAACCCACGTACCCTCACTGTTTCGAGATCCACACTTCCTTCGACGAAAGGGGCCATTTTCAGACAATCGTCCATGATGATGAGAATATAACGCATCCTTGTCTAACACCTTGAATAATATCAAACTAATCACTCAGTTTTCTATTAACCGTTACAATTGTTTTGCTACCAGAATATATTGTCTTTATTGCTTGTAGGAGCCATCCATTTACTCCGTATTCTTTTAGGACTTTTCAGAGTACGGAGAGAGCATATTTCAGGAATGGGCTGTTGAATTGGGGGGAATGAAATGAAAATGAATGCACACGTCACATTTGAAGTCATGGTCTCCTTGCAGCGATCCCTTTATTTTCGAATGCACTCCTTAAGGTCATCTTTGGAATAGCTAACAGCTGCTTTGTCGCATTCTGTTCTATTTGCTCTACGTTTTGAAATACATTTCCTTTAAGTGATTACATTGAAAAAAACCAGCCTGTGTTTCGCCAGAAACTGCTGAATGGGCTGCGATAAATCGGCTGGTGCATTGTCGTAACCGAGGACCCACTTGCACTATCACTATCCACCGAAGTACGACCACTTTAAAATCACCTGAACCACTCTTTAATTTAAGTATCACTCATAGGCTCTTCTTCATATACTTTCCAAATCATAACGATGGTTTCCGAACATGGATGACCAATTTTTTGGCCAAACGTAATGAGACTGTTCGTTGCGCTCCGTCATACTGAGATGCGACGCGTACGTGATTGGACGTTGACGCAACTGCATACACTATTCGAATCAAGATTTGGAGGTTTATTCCGCTTATGAGGAAGCCTCACAGAAGTGCCATCTCAGTGGTAGATACCTGTTTTTGACAAAAGCGCAACTAGGTTAAAAGTTAGAGTAGAAAGTCGGATACTTTCCGCATAGACCTGGTATGGTTTGTATAATTGGATCATTTCCATTCGTCGGCAGAGTCATTATTCAAAGTGCATTGTTTACTATCCCAGTCCTTGCTTTTGTGAATGAGAGTGTGTGAAGGTTTCCATTTACTACGAGAGAAACTATGCTTTACGCAATCCGATCATATTCGTACAGAGCACAGAGAACCGGATGAAGTTGCACGATCTGTAGTCGAATTTCGCGTTTCGCTTAACATTCCAGATGAGAGAGAAAGGAGAGAGCGATATAGATTGAAGTATAAATAGGGATAAAAAATATACACCTGGAAATGGAAAAAGAGATAGAGATAGAATGAAGAGAGTGATAAAAAAATGTAGCACTGACGCTTATTTCTCCAAGGACCAATAGCTTCATCAGAAGGCATTGTTCTGAAATTGTATCGGGTGGAACTTTAATTATCGGTCTTAAAATCATGGAAGATGATTGTGATTGATTGGCAGACAATTATAATTAGAAGCGAAATAGAATCGCTTCAGTAGAGGCTTTGTGACTTGGAATCGCAGCACAGTGCTAAAGAGCTGATGCAATTCAAGTGAAGTTCAAATTATAAAATCCCAATCAAATGCGCTTCCAGGAATAAAGGATTATCGACAAAATAATTGGAAATTAATTACGTCACTTTTTCACGACTTTCGCAACAAAATATAGTTGTAGATCGATCAATACATTTTTGTGTCCAAATTTTAATCTAGAGAATTGAAAAGACTGATCCTGAAGTAAGATGTATAATAAAAGACTTCTCTAGTGTCAAGAAATATTGATCATGAGGAGAATATCAATCACAATATAAACCTAGCGGAAAGGTACTTTGATAAACGTATTCAAAAAATGCCTTCTTCAGATTATTCTGATTATATAATATTTGAGCATCGTGTGAAATTGAATTTAAAAATTCTTAGTTCAATTTTGACAGTCATAAATTACAATATACCGTTTTCAAAAGTAGCCGCTTGTATGCGCAGTGGAATCGTTTTTATGACAGGCATATTTTGCTTTTGCATAATTTCTAACTGAATATGCAGCCTGAAGCGCCTTGCACATATTTGAACTTCTTATGCAAATCAAGGAACGTATTTTTAAGAAAGATGTGTTATTGTTTTTTTTTTGTTTTAGCAGTGAAAATTTTTAATATTTTCAAACATGATAAAACTTCATGGAATGCTTTCACGGAAACCCATTTTTCAAAACGTTCAATATTCTCTGTTTTCACGAACTATTTTAATGAGCGTTTCTACTAAACATGATTGAAAGTTAACTCTTAACTCTTGTTCACATTCAAGTCATTCAAATAGTGGTGGTTCAATTCCTACTGATTCATTTGGAAACTAAATTTCAACTGAATTAATCAGTGCAATTTCATTATAGATTGTTAGAAAAATAATTAGAATATTCAGCTATAGGGAAAAGAAGGACATGTGAGGCCGATTTTTAGGCTTTTTATCAAGGGTTAAACTGGTAACTTTATTAGAACGAGAACTATAAACAGATTTTTCTGGAACGTCCTAAAAAATTCTTTTGGAAACGATTGTTATGGTTCTCCTAAGTTTGAATAACGCACAGTGAGGAATACTGGTGAAAAATATTTAAAATATGATAACAGTTAAAATTGTCAACCCACTGCAAATTTTCTTTATTAAAGCTATATGCGTTTTGGAGAGATTTTCCTTCTAAGATTTGTGTCTTTGTCTTTAATTTGATTTCTAGCAATATCCAAACGCTAAAAATATAATAACTTACGAAGCGTCATCATCATATTTCAGTACATACTGTTATCTATATTACATTCAAATTACACTATTAGTGAAGAGAGCTGTACCTTTTAAAATAGGTGAGTTCATTCAGCATTTATTTTAAAATAGTTGATCATGTATTTCCTTTTCAGCTCTTAAATGAAGGATGGTAAAAGAATATGATGAAATTTTTTTTTTTAATCCCGATTTTTTTCAGATTGTGATCAAGAGTTTTGATCGGTAGAGAATTGTCCATATAAGCGGCAACAAAATAAAACTTATCTTTCTTAAGTGTCTATTTTTTCCTTAAAATGTTACTCACGAAGCATGGATATTCAACAATCACAATCCCGAAAGAAAAGGTAAGTGAAAAAAAAGATCGAAAGAACGTGGGGATGATATTCATTAGATACAAAATTCTAATATTTCTTTAGAGCACATGCATGGTTGTGGATGAATTGAGATCGTTGTCGTGGAACATGCTGTCGAGAGTGCACGTACTACATAATGTGGGTTCTCGTTACTTTCAAATAAGATCACGTGCCTCTACAAACTCGGATACACAAAAGCACTTACATAGGTAGAACCCAGCTAGCAGAAACTGCACTAGATGACGAAGGCAGGTAAGTAAGTATAAACAAGCAAATAGAGTAACTGAGGTGAGACATGAGTCAAACTCAAGAGGGTCCCCTCCTTCCACCTTCGTTTCCCATCTTCTCGAATCTTCCTCATACACTCTCTTGGAACTACTCACTCGTGGAATTAGTTTATTCAAAGATTGGATATACAAAAGCATAACAAGAAGCACCTGATATGGCCTATGATTTTACAGATACCTACATGAACTGCAGTTGCAATATTGCAGCCTGGGTTGCCGATGGCAAGATTTCTGTTTGCTCTCGAAGATACTATGTATGCAATCTACAATTACGTAACTCTAGGTATTTTACACTTCAACAACAGTTTGCACCTGATTTAATTGCTGCACTTGGCTGGAGAAATGTAACGATTTAAAACTTCCACTTTGCTTCAAGAGATGCTTATGGTATAAAAACATTTGTAAATTCAATATTGCAAATTAAAACTTCGTACGTGCTAACATTTCTGTAATTTGTATCTTTTAAAATGAATCATGAATTAAAGTCTCAGCCAAGTTGATGTTTATCAAAATATACTTATAGTTTAAACAATGATTCCAGTAGAATATAATTTTTGGTAATATAACGTAATCTCTGTCAAGACTTCGAATCGTCCTCATAAACCCACTGTAAACTGCTTACGCTTGGCATTGGTTTATTCGACGATTCGATGAAAAAACGCATAAAAAGAAGCATCTGATATTCTGTATGATTTTGTAGATATCAACGCAAACTTTAATTACGATGTTGCAGCCAGAATTGCCAATAGCAAGATTTCTGCTCTCCTTCAAAGATGTTTTTCATGCAATCTAAAATTACGCAACACTAATTGGCCCAATGCGCTTTCACACCCGAATAGCAGTTTGCACCTGCTTTAATTGCTCAATTGCGCGAGAGAAATATGAGGATTCAAAATACATACTTTGCGAAGGAAAATGTTTTTAGTATAATAAAAACAGATACATAAATGAAGCTAGTTGCATATTGCAATATTACAAATTAGAAAAACTTAGTAAGCGCCAACATTTTTGAGATTCTTATTTCTTAATTGAACCGTAAATTAAATTATCAGCATAGATAACGTATTTTGAAATATTCTGACAGTTTAAACAATAAGTCCAGGAAAACCGGGTTCATTTAACCACCCTCATCTTTACCGAGGCTTTGATTTTTCCTCATAAATCCTCTGGAAATCATTTACACTTGACATCAGTTTTTTCAAGGATTTGCTGAAAAAATCATAACAAGAAGCACCTGATATGATTAATGAAACTAATTTCGTGACTGAACGAATGCAAAAATCATACACTTAATGTACTTTTCCACTGAAGCAACACTCTACATCTGCTTTAATTGGTGAGCTTCGCGAGAGAAATGTAACGATGCAAAACTTATGCTTTGCTACCGAAGATGTTTATAGTATAATAAAACTAAATTGGTAAATGCTGGTGGTTGAACTTTGTAATCTTACAAGTCAGCAAACTGCGTACGCGCCAATATTTTATATCCTTGTTACTTCTGAAATGAGCCATTAATTAGAGTCTTGGCAGATATAACGTGAGTCAAAATAAACTCACAGTTTGAATAATGATTCCAGAAGAACAGATTTTTGTTAATTCTTCGTCATCTCTTGAAAGACGCTTGCTATCCCATATTAAAAGTGAGTTCAACATTTGCTTTGCCACCAAAAAAGCATACATCCAGTCCCTGGGTAATGAGATAATGAGATAATAAGATAATGAGAATCCAAACTTCTGGTAATTTGATACGTGGTCTACGACCAAAATAGTGTAGTGACCCTGAAAAACCAATTTTTTTATAAATACTGTAAAAACGTTTTCTCGATTTCCCAACAAAAACTAAGAGTGGATTTTTGTTTTCACACAATCTTCTTTAATTTTGATGCCGTTTGCTAATCTTAAAATAACGATTACTGGGTCTTTTATCGTGTGTGTTAATTTATTCGTAATGCAGTTAAATTCTGTGTGATAAGAAATTTGATAGACAGCAAAAAAATTAGCAATTAATCAAAAACATATATATTACGAATATAAACATGAAAATATAATCGATTGAAGAAAATCAAGTTTCTTTTTTTGGTAATTGTTTACTTCAATGACTTTCCCGAATGTTGAAGAACATGGTTGAAAATATTTCGCAAAATCTTCCCTCTCGTCCAACAGTAAAATATTAATCGCAGGAGACCAAAAAGCCTTTGCATTTTCAACATTTTGGTTTTTGCACGTAACTATGATCACTTTATACTTAGTTTCCATACATTTTTTACAAAAACATTCGTTTTTTTCTAAAAAAATATAAAAATAAACAGCTGATTAATTCAAGATAATATAGTGGTATGAAATTAAAACTTACTATGATTAACAATAAAATTATAGTATAATTGAATTTGGTTTTATTGAAGCATTCGAAAAGGTTTATAACAAATTTTGTATCTAAAATGGTGATTTTTTGAACAGCAACAGGAAAGGGGGAATTCAGTCACACCTTAGCCATTTTCCAAGATGGAAAATTATCAATAATTGCTATTTTGGTAACTGTATTTTTGAAATGACCTTGAAAATTTTATTTGCAAATATTTTCGAGAATGCATTCGTAACAATAAAAGTAAAAAATTACTTTTTTTCTTAGAAAAAGACAAATTTTCTTGGATTAAAAAAATATTGTATTCTATTCATACAAATATTTGCTTGAAGTTTATTCGTGATAGATAGATTCCATTTATAACTTTTATTTGTTTAATAACATTATATTTAGAATTCCCTTGAGGCAAGAAGAAGAATTGGTTCACGGTACTTTGTTGAAATATATCTCCTTCTTTCTTCCAAATTATTACTTTTGGAATTTCCTTAGGGCATGCAAGAAGAAAAATTTACTTCAGACTTAGGGGAAAGTGGCCACCACTGCAGTGACTTACTCTAGAAAGTCAGTATTTTCAATCATTTGAAAATCCAGTATATGAATTGATTTCAAACTTAAGGAACAAATAAAATTGATGCAGAAATTCTACTCTCAATCAATTCAGCCATCTGAATCCATTCGTGAAAGAGAACAGAAAAAACACAGTTTTTGAGATAATGCTGAAAAAATTACCTGATATCAATCAAATCTAAACATAAAGCAAGACTCTGAATTATTTCTTGTTCTATTCTACCCTTGCTATTAATTCATTTCCGGTAGATCGGTTTTCTTTAGTCTTACGGTCCAATACAAAAATCAAAAACTATTTCAGGTGTAAAACATCGTTTAAATATAATCTCGTTTTTGAGCTTTTCAGCACACAATGCGGGCTTTATCAGGAATTGAACATTTCTCTAAAAATGTATATAATTTCTAAAAAAGCAGTTTCTCAAATGTCCCATGCCTGATCAAGTTTCACTTTTTTCAGAATATTTTCCATTAAAAATAAATTAATCAGTATTGACGTTTTTTTGAAGTGAATATTTATGTCAAATTTCTTTGAGGAACTACGTAGCTTTTTGGAAAAAGGTTGATTATAACGCAAGGCACCCTTTACATATTTTTCTTTTAGTTTTATAACCATTTTTCATTTTTTTTTCACTTTGACTATTGTAAGTTTCGTGGATTCTTTCTTTTATACGGCTCTTTATTGAAAAAGCGGATAAGTATTTTGTTGCAAAGTAACTTTTCCATTATCTTAAATTTCTTTTATAAATTTTTGATTACATGATTGTATGAGTATATTTTGCTATTCCCTTGATTAACCCAATTTGTAAGAACCAATGGTGAGAATCATAGTTCAAATACTTCCCGGACCATGTAGGTTCAGATAGTACAAGGAATCGATATTTTCGATTTTGTAATTGAATTGCATACAGTCCTCAATATTATTGAAAGCTTTGTCCAAGTTGAAAATTTGATTTGTTGAAACAATCATGAGAAAATGATCTACATAATATTTGTAAAAATTAGGTCTAATTCTAATTTCGCTACTGCTCTCTTTTCTGTGTCTTCAAAAACTAAGCTGAAAACAGTAGATGAAAAGGAGGTCCCACAGGACACCTGAACACTGAATATTTCATTTAAACTTCCATTCAAAACTATTTTTTCATCTGTATACTCCAAAGCTAAATCTGAAGGAATATTATCAAGCATTGGCATAACGTCAAGAGAAATTGAGGAATGCGTTTTCGGTACTATAAGGCTCTTAAAAGTGTTTTTGAACTTCCAAAAAAAATATTCTCTTCAGTTTAATTGTTATTTAGCCTATTTACTCTACCGTCATGTTCCCATTGTTGGCTTTAAGAAATGATGAATAATAATATTTTTCTCTGCAAATTTTGAAAGTTTTTGTTTTAACTTATTGTTTCTACGATAGTTTCAGAATAAATTACTATCAACACAAAATTGGGAAGCAAGAAAAATATTTTTTATGATTGATATCTTAACTTCAAAATTAATTTCTTGCAAAATATAGAGAAAATCAATCCATTAAATTTTTCTCCGAAAATGCAGATTTTTGACAAAAAACACTATCATAACATGAAATTGTTCAACATTGTAAGTTTCATTCCTCAATACAAACTATTTTTATTCAAAATAACCGATTTCCGGTGAGAAACCTTGATATAATCTATTATTTTCTGAAGATTGTAAATATTTCTTTAATTATAATTTCTTCCAATTTAGATAAATTTAAATTTCTTTTAAATTTTCAAAATTCTTATAGAAATTTCGGAAAATTTAATTCTTTAAATATAATTATTTAACAATGGTAGTTTCAGACGAAAAACACTAACATGATGTAACAAAACCTTTTTCAGATTATAAATCCTCTTGTAAGCCTGATGTTTTTGTTCAAAATAACCGATTGAAGGTGAAAAATGTTAACATAACCTAATTTTTTTCTAAATTGTAAATCTTACTTGAAATCTACACCGATTTCGAGTGCCAAACGCCAACAAAACTGAAAATTTCACAAAAATTGTCAAGTCAATGAATCTGAATTACATTTTTATGAATGAATAATTTTCCTCATTAAAAATGACAATTGGGTAAATTCTGCAATTGGCCGATTTCCCGTAAAAACATGAACATAACCTTAAACTGTTAAAAAATGGCAAATCTACTTTGAAATGTTTGAAGCGCCTGGATATATTTATACTGTAGCCATCTGAGGTCTGAGGTTTCTTTAGTATAACAATAATGAAACTTCCATAATGACAAATGATGCATATCACTTCCGTCAGATCACTTCATTCCATTAGAAAAATGCGTCCGCGACTGAAAATATAAACTGGATAGCTCTGTACAAAATATGCAGTTTGATACAAAAATCTAACTAAAAAAATGCATTTGACATATTGTGCAGAAACTATCTTAAGTCTGAGACATAATTATTTTTGTTTGAAAATCTATTCTTCTGGTTTGTCCATGTTCCAGATTTTCATACCAGAACATAAAAAAATAGCGGTTCAGAAACAATTCTTGATTCCTGAGGAGCTGCAACTGAAAGGAACCACTTTGCTGGAAAGGAATCAAAAATGATAAATTTGTTCCAAAGGATACTCTAGTTGCACCTCCTAAGGAACTCAATTTTCAGAGATTTTTCTCAAAGAACCTATTTTTTGCTTTACTCACTTCTCCATTATGATTAATAACTCAACTTTCACGTTAAAGCTTTCACGTTTAAAGTTTGACGTTAAGGAAATAATATAATATCGTTTGCTTCATGGATAATTTCTGTAAATCCCTAACTTTTTAGCCCAACTTTGAAAGCGGATAGTTTGTGAATGCTTCATGTCATTGTAACGAACGGATGCATAATTTCAACGTCACAATTGCATTCTAAGTACGTTCCTCTATATTTGCTTTGCTTTGTGATGATGATGGTCTTTTCTTCTCTGACTTCATCATCATCATCTGATCTTTTCTTCACTAACAAAATCATCATTATCATTGAATCTGGCCTTCACTGTCTGAAACATTACTACATACGATCTTGTCTTCGCTGACTGGATCATAATCACCATCTGATCATGTCTTTATGGCTAAATCATCATCATCATCATTATTTTATCTTATCTTCACTGGCTGAACTGACAATACCTCAAATTCCGCAGACGTGTGTTATATGAAAATACCGGGGTACACATTTACACCAATGAAAGCGTTTTTTTTTTGACACACACATAAGGATTAAGCCGCAATTTTAGTGAACCCTCAGTTTTTTTTTCTTATTATATAAAGTACTAGCGGATCCGACAGACGTTGTCCTGTACAAACGTCTTAAATTTAAAAATGTTCAACTTTTTACATTTTCCAGTGAACTGAATTGTGAATCTGAACCATTCTCGAATCCAATGGAACACACACACGAAATTTCATCAAAATCGGTCCAGCCGTTTAGGAGGGGTTTAGTCACATACACACGGACAGAAAAATTATATATATATATATATATATATAAAGATTATTATATTTTATTCATTATTATCTATCCGGTGCACCGCATTATCTGCTTTTTCACACCAAAATAGAGACTTTCACACAGCAGAATTCGAAATTAGTATTTCGCATGCGAAGCTGACCCTAGAATCTTATAAGAAAATAATATGTGTTTTCCTTGGAACACCTCTCGTCATATTGCATGCAATGCCATCATCATGGGGTTTTTATACGTTTCAACTCGGTTTCAGCTTGCTGTTAAAATTAGAAATTAAACTCGGGCAATGCCTGGAAGGCTGTGCACTGCCCTGATAAATACACCGGACGTAATTGAAGTGAGGGTGTCGGGGCACGAACGATATGGCTAAGGTTGTTACTTAAATAGTCGACTCTCAGATCGACAGACGTAAGATGGTTAAAAGTCACTTCTTCCAACGTTTCAACTCTCTGAGAAAATAGTTCCAGAAGAAAGCCAAACAGATGGGAAAAGTAAATTATATTTTACAGAATAGCAGCTAACTTTTCACATCAATATTGCACGAGAAGAAAACTTTCCGCGCGAGCCGCGGAGTATTCCATTTCTTCAATTTAAAGTGTTTCCTCGATTTACAACTAATTTATCCGGCGAAGTTTTTCAGCTGATGTAATGAAACTTTAAAAATTCCTCTGCTTTCTATTTGTTCTTCTAAGGGTGTAAAAAGGGTTCAATAAACTGGTGCGTTAATAACTTTTTTTGATTTGCTTTATCTGTATTCAAATAATGTCATGGGATTATTTATCACATCTCTGTGAAGTGATTATTTCTTACCTTAGGAATCACAGTTAAACATGGGATAACAAAACGCTGCGTATCATTCTGATTATCACATTCAGATGAAAATGGCCATCTTTTGCGGATCCAAAATTAATTTTCAGACAATTTTATTCATATATGTCGAGTGTTAGTTCTTAATAATACACTTTCTTTTGAGACGTAGGTTACTCATGACCAGAATAGAATTTATAAAACAAGGTAAGTTTTAAACAATTTCGAATGTCAGGGTGGGAGAGAAATTACAATTTTCCTATATTGAGCTCTAAATCTCTATGGCTGTTGAAAATATATTTTTTCTCGTTCAAGGGTTTTCCTTAGATTTGCCTAGTTCCAAATTCAAATTCTGTATGATTTACGACTTCCTAGAACTAGCAAAATTTTTTTTAGAAATTGTTGAATCTTCAAAACAATACATGCATTTTCAACAACTCAAAATCAATTTTCAATCTGACGGTCATCCTCAGGCAAATTATACCTAATGGAAAATTTTATGAAAATCTTTTAGCTGATTAAAAAAATTACAATGTCATAGAACAAATTATAAATGAAACTCTGAAAAACAGAAGAGGCTCCCCATAATGAAAAAGTTACATTTTTTAATTTTGAGAGCGAACCGCAATAGTCAAACTCCGGAAGAAGTAATAGTGACAGGGAACAAGTCAAGAGTTATTTCAGAAATATAGTACAAAGTTTCTCATATGGAGGGTGCATTCAACTTTGTACAATGAAAATAACGCGCCAGGGCATTAGAAATTTGAAAATCGAATTTATTATAATGTGGTAACATTTATTTATAAAAATTGTTTCTATTTCCATACTCATGGAAAAATTCTTGAACTCTTTTATGCTAATCGATTTTAAAATTCGTTTGATAAATTTTCAATTTTTTTCTGAATCTTACTCATTTATAAGACAATTTTCCAATCAATTATTATTCCTGAAGTACACGTTAATCTTAAATTTTTTAGGGGCACTTTTTTATATCTCTCATAAACTTTTACGTATGGTAACGAAACGCGTAGATCAGTTTTATTTTTGTAGTTATCTAACCATTTATTATGCTCACTAGGACTATTGTCAATTTCATTAATTCTTCCTTTAATAAAACTTTCTATCAAAGGTAGTGGATAATTGTTTTGCTGCGATGTAATTTTTAATGGATTTCAATTTTTTCCCCCAAACGTGAAATGACTTAGCTTCATGTCTCAATCCATTAATCCCTTAATTAATGCAACTTTTTGGTTAAATTGATGGTTTGAGTTAAAATTCAAATAGTACCCTGACCATGAATTTTTTTTTGATAATGTACTTCATGAACTAATATAAACTGCGTTAACTAATATAGAGAATTTTTAAAAAAGCTGTCCAACGTCCAAGGAAGCAGTTTAATTTGAGAAAAAATTCATAAAAAACTAGTTGAACTTCCAACAACAGATGAATTATCGACCTACAAAAATGATTTTTTTAATAGAATAGTTAAGCGTCAATAAAATAAGTAAACTTCCATATGAAAAATTTGAATTTTAAACAACATAGATGAACTTCCGACCTACAAAAATGAATTTTCCATAAAACGGTTGAATTTTCTACACTAAAATATGAATTTTCAAACATAAAATCTAACTGACAACCTCATAGTTACAATTTGAAGCCAAAGGGATACATTTTGAACAAAATAGTCGAATTTTGAACCCAATAGTTTTTCTAACTAAATAGTTTAGTTTTCAACTTACAGAAATGCATTTTCAAATCGAAAATATAAATTTTCCATCAAAAAGCTCATTTTTGAAGTACTAGATGAATTTTTTAAGAAAATAGTAAATTTTTGAACGAAATACTTGAATTTCCTTCGAAAATAATGGAATTGTTGAAAATTCTATTATTTCTATAGAACATTCGAATATTTGGTTAAAAATGAACTTCTTGATTGTTTATTTTTTTCAACTAATTAGTTGAAAATTCATTTTATTAGTTTGAAATATGAATTTTCAACAGAAAACATTAATTTTCAATGAAATATTTGAATTCCAAACTAAAAACTGTCAGTTTTCAACCAAAAATGGAATAGTTTAATATTCAGTTGAAAATTTAATTTTTAACAGAAAACATTTTTTCAACGAGATAGCTAAATTTTCAACACAATCAATTTTCTGTTGAAAAAATGATTTTTGACTAATAAACAAAAGGTTAATAAATTTAAATTTAAAATTTAAAGATTTTTCGGGTTTCAATCGTGTGCGAAACTATGAATGTTGCCGACGTTTCGTGAACATTGCAGTTCACTTCTTCAGGTCTGACCTGAAACTGAAATTTCAGGTTATGCTGTTCTTATATATGTATTCTCTACGATGCCTGTGATTGGCCAGAGTGCCCCATGGTGGGGACTGCTTGAACTTGATTGGCCAATCAAGTATTTTTTTTAAAAACCCGGGAGGACGGAAAGCCAAATCGGATTGGTATTATATCCATTGTCCCTATTGATGTTATTAGGGTGTTTCAAGATTTCGATTGCTTCTCTATGTTTTTTTGGAAATTTATTGTACGTTTTGGCAATGACGGTTGTTTTGTCAAATAAAATATTATGTCCTGTTTCGATATGATGCTCAGCTACTGCTGATTGTGCGAAATGTTTTAGCCTAACTTTACTCTCATGTTCCTTTACACGTTGACTTACCGCCCTCCCGGTTTCTCCAATATAGACTTTACCACAAGAACAAGGGATTTGATATACTCCCGGATCACTGAAAGGTTCCTTTTTATCTTTAGGGTTGTTTAGAAGTTGTCCTATTTTTGCAGGTGGTTTAAATATAGTTTGGATGTTGTGTTTGTTGAGAATTCTTCCTATTTGTTCCGTGATACCTTGAATGTAGGGTAGGATGGTGGTTGTTTTTCTCTCTCTTTCTTTAGTAGGTTGTGTTGACTTATTTTCTTGAGTGTATTTTCTTATTGCTTTATTAATTTGTTTGTTTGTGTAATCGTTTTGTATTAGGATTTGTTTAACATTTTGTAATTCCTTTTGTAAGTTATCTTTATCTGTTATGGAGACAGCTCTGTATACAAGGGAATTGATGACCGATTGCTTTTGAGATGGGTGGTGGTGGGAGGAAGCATGCAGGTATCTGTTTGTATGCGTGGGTTTTCTGTAAACTTCATGTCCTAATGTGTTATCAGATCTTTTATAAACTAGTACGTCCAAGAAAGGTAATTTTCCGTTTTGTTCAATTTCCATAGTGAACTTGATATTAGGGTGTATTTGATTGATGAAATCGAAAAATTTGTTTAGTTCGTCTAGTCCGTGTCTCCAGATGACAAAAGTGTCGTCAACGTAACGGCACCAGAATTCCGGTTTAAGCTTGGATTTGTTAAAGATTTTAGTTTCTAAATTTTCCATAAAAATGTTGGCTATTACAGGTGAGATTGGAGATCCCATTGCTGCTCCTGTGGTTTGTTCGTAGAATTGGTTATTGAAAGAGAAATAGGTATTAGTGAGACAGTGTTCTATTAAAGGTGTGAGATTGGAGGGGAAGTTTGCGAATGATTTAATAATATCGATTGTATCAGAGATTGGTACTTTTGTAAAGAGAGATACTACGTCGAAACTTACTAGGATGTCTTGGGGTTGAATGTGAATTTGTTGTATTTTTCTGATGAAGTCAAAAGAGTTTTGGATGTGTGTGATAGAGTTTCCTGTGAAAGGCTTTAGTTTTTTGGCGAGAAAGCGTGCTAGGTTGTAAGTTGGAGAGTTTATTGCGCTGACGATCGGTCTGAGCGGGATGTTGTTTTTGTGAATTTTTGGAAGTCCGTAAAGTTTTGGAGAGATAGGATTAGTAGGTTTTAATTTAGATATTGTATCGCTGTCAAGATTTGAGTCTTTTAGGAGGCTTTGTGTTTTTCTGGTTATTGTTTTTGTGGGGTCTTTTTTAAGCTTTTTATATGTATCGTCAGTAAGAAGGTCCATGATTTTGTTGTTATAGTCTTCTTTATTCATAATTACTGTTGTGTTGCCTTTGTCTGCGGGTAATATTATTATGTCTTTATTCTGATTGAGTTCTTTAATAGCTGTTTTTTCTTGTTTTGTTAAGTTTGAGGAAGGAAGTTGGGCTTCGCGTAAAATGTTGGCTGTCCTACGTCGTATGTCATTTGCTTTTTCGGGTGGAAGGGTGTATATTGTGGATTCCAAATTACTGATGATTTCTTCTTTTGGGATTTTGGAGGGGGCGACTGCAAAATTATGTCCTTTAGATAAGGCTGAAATCATTTCGTTGCTGAGATGATGGTTAGAGATGTTTTTTACTGTATTAGTTAATGGTGCATGCTTTACTGGAAGTAATTTGTCCAATTTTATTTTTTGTTTCTCAGTGCAAAAATCTTTAATCCGTTGGGATTGGTCAAATGATATGCGGTCCTTGATATGCTTGAACTTGATTGGCCAATCAAGTTCAAGCAGTCCCCACCATGGGGCACTCTGGCCAATCACAGGCATCGTAGAGAATACATATATAAGAACAGCATAACCTGAAACTTCAGTTTCAGGTCAGCCCTGAAGAAGTGAACTGCAATGTTCACGAAACGTCGGCAACATTCATAGTTTCGCACACGATTGAAACCCGAAAAATCTTTAAATTTTAAATTTATTATAATGAATCATCGTGCAAGTATCAAATCTATTAAACAAAAGGTTGTCTCTATTCGTTTCAAAAAGTTGGTGGAGTCTTTCCGAAAATTCCGGACGACTAGCCAAAGTTATGAAAAATATTGGACTAGTAATCCTGAATTTTGAGAAGATGGGACTACCTTTAACAAAGCAGTCAGATTTTCAACCAAAAAAGATATATTCTCAATTCTCATAAACGAGAAATTTTTAGCCAGATTGGATTTGTTAAGTCTTCAGAGTTCCACAGGATGGTTTAAACAAGTTTCTTCTACTTGGAACCTATTGTATTTTTTTTAATCCTAAACCAGACAAATATCAAACTAAAAATTCCTTGGTTTCTAGAAGGTAAAAATACTTTGGTCGTCCGCATTTACCCAGAAAATAGCGTCACTTACCCAGATCCTTTTCGTAGCGGGTTGTTAATGGATAGAAGCATTTCCTCGGATTTAGACTCGATTTCATAGCATTCAGTTGGGTGAAAGTAAACCCGTAGAACGAGGTCATGTGAGGATGGGTACTCGAAAGCTCGAGATAGGGAGTACCGTGCCGTGACATGTGAATACTCATCCCCGTAGGTAATTCACGATGAACGAGCAGATCTCTGAATCAGCTGAGCCCGCGTGTTTCCTCATCCGTGGCTTGTACATAATGTTTCGTGGAAACGGATCCGGAAAGGTGCCATCGTATCATCGCCTCCACATTATAATTTTCACTTTTGCACTTTGAGGCTACCTACCTATCCCAGAGCGAGACAAATCTGGTACAATGGGAAATGTCACGTCTTGCCTGACTTCATTCTCGATAATTACATCACCAGGTTTCACGATCATCATATTTGCCTTTTTCTAAGAGTTTATCACCTTTTGTTTTCCTGGTATGACTGCGGAATAAGAAGACAGATGAACTTTTAGTTTACAGCACTTTGAAATAGGCTTCATCACAGACCGCACAAAGAAAGGAGTCCTGGCAGGTCTATTGGAAACGTATTCGACCTTGATTTCTAACTTTGTACCTAGTTGCTCTATTGTCAAAAACAGGTTTTCACCATTTAGAGGGATCTCTGTCAGGTCCACTACTAAGTGACATCTACCTGCAAATCTTATGTCTAGTAGTGTATGCAGTTGCGTAGAAGTCTAACCACGTACGCGCCACATTTCAGGATGACGAAATGCACCGAACAAAAAGTGTTCATTAAATTTTGTCAAAAATTTGGTATTCGCTCTAGCAACCCGCAATGGCAAAAAAAAACCTTAAAATGTGGGAGGCGTGTGAGTGTTCATTATTGAAAATCGTCGCTTAGCAGTTTGACAGATACGGGAAAACCGTCGGATTCCAAAAACCGTTGTTTTGGAAATTTTGAGCCAAGATTTGCGGATGAGCCGCGTGACTGTCAAATTGGTTCCACGGATCATGACGGAACACCAAACGAATTATCAAGTGAAAATTGCCGTGGACAATTTGGAATCAAGCGAAAACAACCCGGAAATATTCTAAAAGGTTTGGTCCATTACTTAACTTGGTTTATTGATTTTGTTTATTATCGGTAATGAGTTATGGGTTTATGGCTGTGATTCTGAGAAAAGAGTCCATTTTCCGCCGTAAAAGACACCTGAAGCCGGAGTATCATCAAGACAGTGCTAACTGTTCTTTTTGATCAGAAATGTGTTTTGCCAACACCCCAGTTAAAGCCAATTGCTCAATTCGTGTAATGAAAGTGAAGAATAAACCTTTGCAAATATTTTCCATACAAACTCAGTATCTTCTATGTTATAAGAGAATTTCGAAAAGAATGTTCTCTCTTCAAGAAAATTGGATTGAACTTTTCACACGCATAACATTAACCTAAATATTTTGTAATGACCCAGATATTTACTCTTGAGCTGTACTATTTATGAATATAGCAAAATGTGAAAGTCAGTTTAATTAAATAAATTCAACGAGACTAAACTTCATTAAATTTTAATCTGAAGTTCAAGAAGAGCACTCGAGAGAATTATCTAGGTGAATTTTAAAATTTTGCAGAAAGGGAATAACACCTTCATTAAAATTGATACAAGTCGTTCGTGATGTCAACAACCTATATCTCAAGTTAGAAAAATCCGATTAATCTAAAATAAAGGTTTAAATGTGGAAAGCAGATCTATGTATAATTTTAAATTTTTCACAGGAATATAGATCTACGCACTTGAGGAATTTTATTCTGTTGAGCATTATCATATAATCTTAATACGTTCAAAACATTTTTATATATACTTTCAAAGATTATTAAATTCGAATTTTTGAAAAGAAACTATTAAAAGTAATTGGTTTTGTAAATGTAAACTCTCTCAAGTCATCTATGTCTATCTTGAAATGAAGCTCGGTACAGCAATATATTATAATTAACAAATTTGAAATGCAAAGTTGAGCTGCATCGAATTTAGAAGTTAAATAGAAATGTACCATATATTTGAAGAATGTAATTTAGAAAAAGTGATCAGAATATAATTCTAAACATTATTCAATGTTAATCGAAACGAAATGGATGAGGATAATTTTTTTCTAACATTTTCAATCATTTCTTGATTTAAACTGAGAATTTTATAAACCAATCATACTTACATAAAAAAAGTAATTTAGTATAAGTATTTTTTAATAAAAGGAATCATTTCATTGATTTAGCTAATTGAATTTTTCATAAAAAAAAATAAATTTTAAATTTAAAGAAAAAAATAAATTAAATTATTGGGGCTACTATTTTCTTTAAATAACACAGCCAGTCATTCCAAGGTCAACTTTTCTTTATTAAATGGAAACGCATTTTTAAGCGCGGATTCTGAAAGAGCATATTATTTTACATTTACATGTGGTTTGACCTGTGGGTCAACTTGACCCTTACAGGTCATCCGGAAGTCGAATAACTCTCTCAAATAATTTTATCCAAAATCAAAAATGATTTGTATTGAGAAATCTATGAATGACAAATTTTTATTGAGTATTGTTCAGCTTCGTGATATTTCTCCGATGGTCTTTGGAGAACTAAGACAGCAGAAACCTATTTGCATCTGCTACCTAATAATGGCGTTTTTGAATCTTCTGTGAAAAATCATGCGTCTTTTTTATATACTGGCTGCCAGAACATCTTCGTAATAAGGGACTGATGAATGTACTGGAGCATCAATGATAAGCCCAACTTCCGTATCCGATCGGAACACTTAAATTCCGTTCGGATACTCTGATCCCGTCATTGAACTCTAAGTTCCTGCTTTCTTAAAGGATGCTGGAAATGATGACAATTGCTTGAATCCAGGATGTGTAGAATGATCCATTCTCTGATCCTTTGAGGTAACAAAGCCAGTAAAGGCGCACTGCCCTGTAGAAGATCAATAGCGTAATTTGACCTTCAAGTGATCTTTACAGGTCATTTTGATCTGAAAGTTACGAACCAAATGTGAACTTGGAATATCCTGCTCTTTTAGAATCCACGTTTAAAAACGCGTTTCCGTTTTATAAACGAAATTTGACCTTTAAATGACATTCACCCTGACCTGATGGAGTGAAGCAAACCCTGCATTCAGATTCAGTTACCCTGACAACTCAAAAGAATTGCGATTTTCTCAGCTTGAACATTTTTTTGCCATTTGACCTTTGAATGACCTTGATTCTGACCTGATGGGGCCAACATGATCCCGGATTCAGATTCAGCGAACCCAAAAACGTATAAGAATCGTGGATTTTTCTCCTCGAACATCTTTTTCCTAATTTGACCTTGCAATGACCTTGATTCTGACCTGATGGATTCAAACATGTCCCGGATTCAGATTCCACGACCTCAAAAATGTATAGGAATCCCGGTTCTCTCCGCCAAAACGGTTTTTTCCCAATTTGTCCTTGGAATGACCTTGATCCTGACCTGATGTGATGACAGATCCCGGAATCAAATTCAGCGGCCAGAAAAACGTATAGGTATAATTGCCTTTGCTGATCCACAGTACACTTTTTTTTTGTGGGGCTGTATAATAAATATACATGTGGAAAAATAATAATAATAATTAAAATAATAATCAATTATTATATTGGAGGCACGCAAAATCTTTTTTTCTTCTTTGTCCCTCTGAAATACAAATTCATTTTTGTTACCAAACAAACAAAATAATGTATTACACTAATTCCTTAAACTCTATCCTTTTATTAATAAAATTAAAATTAAAATTGAAAAATTAATAATTCACTATATATATATATTTAATTTTGGGGCTCGCCGATTCAAACTCGTACAATAATTATTGTCGACAATTTTCGCGAAGAATCAGGTAAAAATCAGTATTATGAAAATTCTTAATTTTTTGATATAATTGCAAACCCAACTCTGGGTTATGTGTATGGATCACTTTTTTCTGAAAACTAGCATATCTGTAGTTTACATTGGATATATTAATTTAGCTGCAGGTGCGTCTGCACGTTAGAAGTCGTTGAAAAATTACTGAAGAATTTACGAAAATTAATTTTAAATTAATATTTTTCAAAATCAATAAAATAGAAGGTGCATCTTAGTCTGCGTTTCAAAAATCACGTTTTCAACTCTTCTTTTCACAACGGCTGAAGTTGCGAATGTATTTCCTCCTGATTAATATGTGAAATCGTAAAATGTCATGTAATTGTAAAAGTTTTAAAATCATGCGAAAAACTTATAGACTTCAGACGACTTTTTGTGAAGCGTTTTTTTTTAAGTGCCTCGTCGTCTCGAAAATTCGGAAGACTAGTCCATCCTTTTCTTCAACTTTCCAATTTTTCAGAACGACTGGTCACATCATTTTTTTTTTATTGAAGATTCGATTATACCTCATTCTTCAATTTCCAATCAATATCTTCCAAACTTACCAAATTTGTGTACTTCTGTCAGTTTTAAATAACCATCAGGTTATGTTAAAATATCGTGTATATCCACTAATATCCCTCACTTTTAGTATTCATAGTCATTCATGTCACAGATCATAATTCCCGGTAGCGATTTCTTTCGCATTTCTTCCTTTATGGCAATCTTTTTTCTCGGACGGGTATTTAGAATCCTTTTTTACTTTTTTCAGTGCTTGGCGGCGATTCGCTACTGCAAATCTTGATTTAGCCTGCATCGGTTTAGTCAAAAGCTTTGAATAACTTGAAAGGACATTAATGTCACGATCTGTACCTGTGGTACAGCTCTCCTCCCATAAATTGAAGCAAAACCGAATAGCGTTTACTCGAGACGGTTAGTTAGATCAAACGAGCCGCTCTGCATTTCAAAGTCGCGGACTCTTTTTTAAGTCTCTCCTCACGTCGTCAACATCCTTCGCGTCCCTTTTGCCCTTCTTCATCTCTTTTGCGCAACATGGCTTCCCTTTTGTCCAGCGAAATAATAATAATATATCCATTAGGATCTTGCGTAACGCCTTCGCGACACGGACGTTAATTAACCGACATGATTTCGTAGCGGTAGGTAAAAAACTATTCTTGTAATAAAAAGCCAAGAGTGAGACAGGAAGCCGCGAAGTTATTCGAGACCGGCGACCTTCTCCATTCTCCGCAATCAAGGAAAGGAATTTACGGTTTCCTCAAATACCAAAGTTCTGCTTCCAATAATATTATATTTGCATACCTTTCCTTCCCTTTCCCTTTATTCCCCTACTTCCCAGCCAATTCGCTTATTTCACCCTCCACAGAAACCCAACTTCTTCCTTCTCTACTTCCCCTTCTCTCTGCTTCCTTAGTTAACACTCTTCTTCATCTACTTCCCTTCATAAATTCCTCTCACTTCAGCAGCTTACACTCCCATTCCTCTACTTCCCATCCTAATTTTCCGTCACTTTCCCGAACCACTCTTACTTTCCTTCCCCTTTTTTCTCTTTGCTACCCATCCCTCATTCACCCTCACTCACCCTACTTACCATTCCCTTATTTTCCCTCACCTCCGCTGATTCCCTAACGCTCATTTTGTATTACTTACCCTACTTCTTTACATTTCCTCTACTTGCCCTCTGATCATTCCTCCTCAATTCTCTTCCCTTGTGCCTTCTTACTTCCTCTCCTTCCTGTCCCATAATTTGCATTTTCCTCTCCTAATTTTTGTTCACGTCATTTGATTTCACTTCTCGTACTACTCCTTATATAATTTTCCTTCATTTTCCTTCGTCGAAGAAAAGTACGACAGATGGTTGGATGGACGGTCGAACGGCCTACCGACAGCCTAGGGCTACGAAACCCTGAAAATATTATAGGAAATTCAGTGTAGATCTATAATGATTTCCCTGTAATTAACTTCTTATAATTTTTTTCGCGGTTCTAGAAAAATCACAAGAAAATCAGTATCGAAATAGATAATGTCAAAATATTGAGAGAAGTGCTGCAAAACCTAGAGAAACTACAAAAAAATTATTTATTCACTTGTCGTAAAATTTCAAATTACTTTAAGGAATTTCTACAGATTTCAACATTATCAAGGGATTTCAAAGAACTTTCAAAATTTTAATGAATTTTTAAGATATTGAGCTATTTTAACAGGTTCTAGAGAATTTTAGGAGATTAAAAATTTGTAAGGAATTGCATAGAATTTTGCAGCTTCTCCAAACATTGCAAAGGATTTCAAATAATTTTGCAAGAATTAAGGGATTTCATAGGACTTTCAATTATTTCAATAATTTCATAGGATTTCGTAGATATTAAGCTATTTTAATAGTTTCCATAGAATTTCAAGATATTTGAAAATTTTCAAGAAATATTGAAGAATTTTGTGAGATTTGAAAAGGTTTCAAAGTATTTATAGAATTTTATGCAAGATTTTAAACGATTTAAGGGATTTTAAAACATTTTAAGGATTTTGAAGAATTTTGAAGGATTTTTAAGAACCCTGAGATCGCTTTTTAGAGATTTCTCAAAAAATCTGGAAAATAAATTCTACAACATGAAATTTCAATGCATTTTAAGGTATCTCGACGAATTTCACAAGATTCAAAGGGATATAAAGGAATTCGAAAACTTTGTTATGATTTTCGAGATTTTAGGTAATTTTGAAAGATTTTAGAGGATTTAAAGAGAATTCAGAATACTTGAAGGGATGTCGAAGAATTTTGTAGGTTTTCAAAAGGTTTCAAGGAGAAACAAAGAATTTCACAAGATTGAAGTGATTTCTACAGAACTTTAAGTGATAAATTAAATTTATTCTTAGGGGATTTTAAAATAATGATTCCTATAGATTTATAACTGTTCTAAGGATTTTGAAGGAATTGAAAGTGTTCAAAGAACTTATGTTTGATTAGATTCCTCAGAACTTTCTTTCGAAATTTGAAAATTCCATGTACAGTAAATAGAAGTACACAAAAATACGAACAATCTGTTCTCACGGCTCTTTATTATTGAAAAAAATACCAGAGTTATATAGCATTTACAAAATTTAAAATAAAAACGAATAGGCAAACAACGCAGAATATGAAAAAATGTCAGGGGAAGGAAAACACTGAATTTGGCACATCCCACAAGTTTATGACAACATTTTTTTGAATTTTCTGGGAAGTGAGCACATTTTGAAAATTTTTTAGAACACTTTGTTTTTGATATTTAAAAATTCTATGGACGGATATTAAATAACACAGAAAGTCGAACAAAATATTCTCTTTTATTTTTTTTTTTTGATCGAAAAAAAAATTACTGGTGTTATAGCGTTTACAAAATTCCAAAAATGAAACGAAAATGAACATTTTGAGCCAAACAACGCACGATATTAATAAAAGTCAAGAGATGAAAAATGTTTCTTTCTTCTAACTTCACAATATTTTCCCAAGGCTTTTTTGATTTAATTGAAACAGAAAAAATTTTAATTTTGATCACACAAAAAAATAATTAAAATAAAAAATTCCACTTTGCGACCAAACGATACAAGATAGGAAAAAAGATTATTTGAATGAAATTGTGAACTTGAAAAATATCTACAAAATTCTTATTTATTACTTTTTGATGGGATGCGTAGTTTTTATTTAATTTATAAAAAACTGATTTAAGAATAAAATAAATTAAATATTTGCAAAAACGACACAAACTACTGAAAAAATTAATAACACAAAAGTTGATCACTTAGATAAGAGCCAGACATTCTTCATTTATCATTTTTTGATAGGATGCCTCATTATTGTTTCAATCGTGGAAAATAACATTGAGAATAAAAAAATATGGAAAAATGACGCAAGGTACGAAAAAAGATGATTTGACAAAAGTTATGCAACAAAAAACATCTACAAATTTGTTATAAACTTCTGTTATGAAAATACATTTGAAATGAAGAAAATAACTTTTTGGAAAAACGATACTTACTACAATAACATTTCATCTAGCAAAATTTTTCGCCTAAAATACATTTAACAATTTTCTTGGAACCACTTCACGCTAGGATGCATTTTTTTGGTTCAAATCGTGAAAAATAATATTGAACATAAACAAATTAAATTAATGGAAAAACGACACAAGTTGCAATATAATGCATAATAACAAAATTGTTTTTTTTTTCATAGGATGCGCACTTTTTTCAATTATAAAAACAAGGCAAGGAAAAAATGTCAGTTTTTAATATCAATGCATATTTTGGATTGTAATAGTATACATTTATTGGAATGATATAAAATATTCACGGTAGCTGAGGATAAAATGAAATGCAAAATAAGAGACAAACATTGAATTAATCGTGATAAATAAAATTTTTACTTCATTTCGCAATATCTGAATAAGCAATCCCAGGCCAAGGTACAGAAATAAATATAATATACACTTGATATAATAGTGTTGAACATAATATGGAAAAGTTCACATTGCGCACAAAATCTGGTGCGAAGCACGAGATACGTGATGAAAATATGCTCGTTGAGGCGAAGGAGCTTTAACAAAAGAGAATTCACAATCACCAAATTACAGTTTTTGATGCTTTGACCTTTGATTTTCAAAGGTGTGTCTACAAATGCGGGGGAAATACTAAGACCGAGCACGTAGTGTGAGGTAAAAGCATTAATAAAAAAATTCATAAATAAAGAAACAAAGCGTGAGATGAATTTATTATCGAGCGCGAAGCGCGAGAACCAACAGTCGCGCGCCCATTGTTTTCTATAAAATGATTTTACATGAGGTTTGGGAAAGTAGAGGAAAATATTGGTAGGGAAGTATGGGGGAAGCAGTGAATGAGAAGTAGGAATGTAAGGATTGAGCAAGTAGGAGATTAATGGTAGGGTTGGCAGGATACAAAATGCTTTGAGCGTGAACAGGTTTTGGGGAAGGGGGTAGGGAATGAGGAGTGGCGATGGAGAGGGTAAGTAAGTAAGAAAATTGATGAGGGTGAACAAGGGGAGGGGAGGGCTGGGTGGAAAAGGAGACGATGAAAAGTAAGGGAATTTATGAGGACGACAGCAAAGGCAAGGAGGGGGAAGAAGGTAAATGGGCTTGGTGGGAGGGAGAATGAGCAAGTGGTGGGCAGTAGATAGAAGAATAAGATATGATCGGATAGGATAGGAGCAGATCGGAAAGCATAAGACGAGAATGAGAAGAGCTGAGGAAGTAGTAGAGAGAAAGGGATGAATTTATTTCATAAGAGGCAGGTATGGCAGGTATGAGAAGTCATGGAGGAGACGGGAACTAAAGGGAGAGAAGGTATTAGAAGTAAGGATAGGGAAAGTAGGCCAACTCAGGGATAGCAGGAGAAGTATGTGAATTTGTAAGCAGTGAATGGGAAGTAGGGAATTGGAAGTAAGGATTGGTGGAGATGAATCAAGGAGAGTTTCAGTAAGAGTGAGGAAGGGCAAATAGGGAATGTGATATGGTTGTGGGGAGCTTGGGTAAGTAAGAAGACGAGTGAGCAAAAGTAATGAGTATGGGAGGGCTCATGCAGGCTTCTATTTGGAGGGATAGTAGAAAAGGTGAGAAGATTAGGGGATGTGAGGGGGATGAAGAGTGAGAAAAGTGATAGAAAGGGTGAAGTGGGTGGAGGGGAGGAAAGTAAGAGAGAGTGATGAGGAGTAAGAGTGAGTTGTCGGGAGTGGATAGGATGGTCAAATATGATCGGATAGGACAGAATAGTAAAGAATAGAGCAGTGAGGGGAAATAATAGCGCGAGATGGAAGATTTGAAGGACTTAATTAACGTGGATGTATTCGTCCAATTTTGCATCGAAGAAGCTGCATAATAATCGTGGATATACTGACTGGTTATGCCTGGCTGCCTGGTTTTGAAGGGTGTTTTTAGCAGCGCGCGGAAGGTCACAGACCTGCATCACCGTCGTGACAAACGACGCGATGGTAAATTTAATTAACCACGTCGCGCTAGCTATCGCCGCGTATGAATTTTAAAACCGCACATCTGAATATTGCAGACATGCCGTCGAGCAAAGAACGAAAGTGCGAGTGAAACAAAGTTGCAACTTGTCGCGAATGAAAAGGGACGAAATATGGAAGGAACGAAGGATCAAGAGAATCGAATATTGAATTACCACTGAATACATAAATAGAGATACGAAGGATTTTAACGAGGGACGAGCCAGAATTCTCCGCGCTAAGGGGTGAGTATGCAAATTGGCTTGCGAGAAGGAGACTGACGACGCGACGCTTGCTGGACGTCCAATATGTCACTCACTCCCCTGGCCAATTTCATGTTTGAATGCACAAGAACGTGTCGGCAGGGTGTAGCCGTCCTAATATGAGTATATCTCTCTTGAAATATCCCAAATCATTCCAAGATATATCTCTCTTCGTAGAATAGAGGCATAATAGTGTAGACCAAATCGTCAATATAAGGCAAATTGAGTTGAAAATCAACATTTCTCTACACAATTAGCTATAAATTACAAATAAATAATTGTTATTAAATATAACCCCTATGAGTCCGTGTTATAGGGTACCAAATAAACTCCATCAGTAAAAAATTTGGTTTTGCGAACTTTTGGCACAAATTATCATTTTCTTGCGGTTTTTCAAATACAAATTGTTTCTAATTGTTTATAATCATGTTCCCTTAGAATAATACAAGAAAGTTGCGGTTTTTCCTACAATCTTCAATTTTCAATCCACATTTTGATTATAGTAAAGTAATAAATCATTGAAGTTAGCAAAAATTATTCTTTAAACACCTGATTGCTATTTTCAATTACTCTCTCAATGATGGTGGAAAATTGTTGGTTTTGTGAAATTTTCCACATTTTTTTGTACTTTTAACTTAGAGTGTGGTAATAGTTTAGAAAAATCAATAAAAATGTCTGTTAAAACAAATTATCATTGTTTTTAAACTCTCTCCACCTATATACTTGCTGGATCGTTGCGGGTTTTCCTAAATTATACTTCTTGTCCACTCTTTCCTTGGTGAGATAATGAATAATGTAAATTATCAAACAATAATTGTTGAAACGATTCAGAAAGGTTTATAACTATTTTTGCTTAAATTCAAGATAGAATATTGCGGGTTTTTTCTGAAATCTTGAGCTTTTGTTTCACTTTTCAGTTGGGGAAAATAATGAAAATTAATATTAATTTAGACAAAAAGGCTCTCAGTAACTACTTTAAGGGAAATTCACACTAAGTATGAATCATATAGAAAATTTGAAAAATATTTTGAATATCTGTTAATTACAGAAACAATATTCACGAAAAGGAAAGAGATTGTCTAAAAAATTATTTTCCCCATTGTTCATTCATAATTTGTTTATAACTGAAAATCCAAAGCAATTAAAAAAAAAACGCGACTTTCTGGCAAGTATTCGAGAGAAAATAGTTACGACCAATACTGAATTATTCAAATAATTATGTTTGTTAACTTGCATCAATTATTACCTCACCAAGTGCAAAGTTGACAAAAAGTGGAAAATCAACGAAAAATCCGGCATCTATCTAGCATTACTATGGGATAAGATAAACGAACAATAATAATATGTTTAAACATGTATGTTTGTTAAATTGTATTAATTTTTACCTCACTCTAAGTAAAAAATGGACGAAAGATGAAATATTTCGGAAAAAACACAACGTGCAAGCATTATTCGAAGATAATACCATTTAAAGTTATAATACATTATTTAAACAATTGTTATCGTTGAAAATAATTGAGGATAACTTCACTATAATTGATAAGTGGACAAAAAATGGAAAATTTAAGAAAAAAATGCAACTTTCTAACATTATTCTAAGAGAATATTATTGAAAACGTTAATAATTTCTTCGAACTAATATATTCTAAGACTGATTTGAAATTACCTCAATATAATTAAAAAGTGGACAACAGTTTAATTCATTTTTAGATTTCAATTTGAAAATTTTCAAAAATTTAGAAATTAATTTAAACTATATGTTTAGTATAATGGATTGCAGGTCATTTTTCAAAAAATTTACATTTTTTTCATTCATTCAAAAGAGCCAGATCTCCCAAGTGAAAATAAAAAAAAAACAAGATCCGAAATACCTATGCTCGTTGGGTAAAAACTAATTAAAAAATAAAAATGTTATTTTCCGAGAATTCTCATGCTATCTTTGAATGATTTTAAAAAGTAAAAAAAAATTGGTCAAGTGGTAAAATACGTGTCCCCTAATTTTCACTCTAGAATGATATATCCAAATACTAAATCATTTTCACACCATGGCCATGAATTTTCGCAGGATTTAAAATAGAATCGGTGGAAATATAATATTTTAATGAAATGCCTCTTTGGCTGTGCATTAAAAAGTCGTTTTTGTAAATTTTATTTAGAATCTTCAATATTAGGTGAATCGCGTTGAAATACAAAATGTCTCTTTATAATTACCCATAGAATACGAGTCAAGTATTAGTTTTCGAATATCAACCCCATACTTCTGTTTTTAAGGGTCTGGAAAAAGCCCCATGAGTGAAAAAATAGGTTTCGTGAGTTTTTGGCCCTAATTATTATTTTTTTGCGGTTTTTTCAATGCAGATTGTTTGTCGGCCATAAAATATTACTTTTCACTGATAATTACATATATGTTCCCATAAATTATTTAAACAATTTATTATAGTTTTTAGCAATTTTCTATGTTACTATAACATAAATAGTTGTTTAAACGAATCATCATTTATAACAATATTCTCTATGAATGATGTAAGAAAGTTGCAGTTTTTTCTGAAATTTTCAACTGCTTATGCAGATTTCACTCAGAATGAGGTAATAATTTGTGAAATTCAGCAAGAGAATTATTTAAAAATTATTTCAATTTAGCAACATTACTTTTTTGAACAAATTATGATTGTTCATAACTATCTTCTTTCAGATAAGTGCTCGAACGTTGCGCTTTTTTTTAACTCTCAATATTTTTGTCCATTTTTCACTTACTGAGGTAATAATTAATTCCGGATAAGAAAAGTGCTTGTTTTAACAATTTTTTATTGCTTATAATTGTCTTCTCTCAGAGTAATGCTAGAAAATTCCGAGTTTCTCTGAAATATTCAGCTTTTTTGGACTTTTTAGTTAGAAGCTGAAAAACATATTTTTAAACATTTAAACAAAAATGCTCTCAGTTACTACTTCAGGAAACATTTGAATTTAATATGATCAATGTAGAAAATTTAAAGAATATTTCACATACCTGGTTGATTTCAGAAAAATATATTCACAAAGAAGAAATAAATGGTTTAAAAAATTATTCTCTCTATTGCTCATTCATTATTTGTTCATAACTAAAATGCAATCTCAAGATAAACATTTGAGAAAAAAACCGCAACTTTCTAGCACTTATTTGAGAGAAGACAGTTACAAATAATAATTAATTGTTGAAATAGCTATTTTTGAGAACTTGTATTAATTATTAACTCGCTGAGTGAAAAGTTTCCAAGAAGTTAGAATTTTCAACAACAAAATTTCAACTGTTTGACATTCATATATATAAATATATTTATAAGCAATAATAATTTGTTTGAACAATTATTTTTGTTAACTTGAATTGACTATCACTTTACTCTAATTGAAAAGTGGACAAAAATTTCAAAAAAAAGCTCAACTGACTTATATTAATATTGAAAAAGATAGATATAAAAAATAATAATTTGTTAAAACATTTATCCTAAGTCAAATTAAACGTCAACTTACACAAAGAGAAAAATGGACAAAATTGGGAAATTTCAGAAAAGCTGCAATTTCTATCGTTATTCAAAGAGAATATTATTAACAATAATAATAAATTGAATGAAAAATTATTTTGGGTAAAACTTACTATTACTCAACCTATTGAAAAATTATACAAAAAGTGGAAAATTTATGAAAAAACCATTGATATCAAACTCTAATTATCAGTATGAATTATTATTGATGAATTAGAAACAACTTGTATTGAAAAAGTAGTAAAAAATCATAATTAGCGCCAAAAACTCGCGAACCCCATTTTTTCACTTATGGGATTCTCTTTGATCCTTATAAAACCCTATGAAATTGTGAAGAGAAATGTTGAGATTCCACTCGATTCAACTAATATTTACGATTTTAAATAAAATGTACAAAAACGTCTTTTTCAATGTGAAAAATACGTGTTAAACTTCATGGGACTTTCGTCACCTCTAAATATAATTCTTTTTTTTTCAAAAAAAAAAAATTCTTCTTGTGTGGATTGTAACAAATTTCCGTGCGATATGTATACAAATACAAAAAATTCCAATACATTTTTGGACCACCCTACTGTCCATACATTGAAAGAATGGTAAAAAGAGGTTTGGAATTATATAAAATTGCAGGCAATATTCAGAGATAAAAATGATACATGAATATACAAAATATTATGAAACTCTATCTGGAAAAGAAAATTGCTTCCTGGATGAAAATATTTTCTTGTCAACTTCAACATTTCCAGGTCGAAAAGCAGCATTGCAAAGGTAGGCGATGCATATTTGATTACTTTATTAGATCGGTCAGACTGAAGCAGGACTCAGATACGATCCTACGTCTCTCGAAATACAATTACCATTGTCACAACTTGTACATCTCAGCTTCAGTTGGCAACGGACTAACCTTACATGCAAATTCATCTACGAAAATTGGACTCCCCATACTCTTCCTTCTCTTGCACTGTATAAAAATTGATAAAAAAACAGAATTTTTAACAAGAGAAGAAATTAAAAATCTGGCTTCCCAAAATTGTCTCTTTCCAGGGCTGGAGTACCGGGAGCTTATTACTTTAGGACTGGAAAGATATACTGAAATTCATATCCATTCTATATCTATAATTATGTGGAAAAAAAACAGTGTGTGACAGTGGGGCCATGATAAGATACTGCAGAGAAAGTGAGAGAGAGAGAGAGAAAGAGAGAAGAGGAAGAGAGGGAGCATATACACGCTTTGGTTAGAGTGGCAGTAGTGGGGATTTCGAAGAGGTGTCTTTAGAGGAAATGCAAATCCCTGCACAAAAGGGAGATGCGAATAGAGAGAGAACCTATAGAGTATAGAAATTATACTCGTAAGAGGGAGAAATCCGTACGGTCGGTCGATGGATCGTTTTTTGCAATTCACTCCAGTCCTAAAAGAAGTTTCACATAAAAATTCTTATAGAAATAGTGAAAATATCAATTTTTCATCATTATAGATTTAACAATCTCAATTGCGATGAAAAAAGGGGAAACAGGGTGATTCTTCACGAAAATAGGGAAATAAATTTCTTTAAATAAAATTGTGGTAGGTACCATATTGAGTTCAGTCTAAAACGAATTTTCAGCAAAATAGTGAATTTTTAAATCAAAGAGCTGAATTTTCCACAGGAATGACAAATCTTCAATAGATAAAGTAAATTTTTAGCACTGTAGTTCCACTTTACACGAATTAAAGTTGAATTTTCAGCCAAAAAATGGAAAATGAAAAAAAAAAAAATGTAATAGTTTATATTTCTGAATCATTTTTTTCCAAATCAAAAACAATTTGATTGATCTTAAGAAGATGAATGTTGAACAACATATTTTAATTTTCTATCAAGGAGATGAATCTTCGAACAAAACAGAAAAATAATTTTTAATAAAATAGTTAGAAATTTGAACCTTCAAACAAACAAAAATTAATTTTCAACCACGAAGATTTATTGTCTATCAAGATGAACGAGTTTTTTTACAAAATTCATGACATCTTAACCTAATAGTTCAGTTTTCAACTGAAAGAGACCAATATTCAACTAAAAATAGAATAGTTAAATTTTGAGTTTATATGATTACTTTTCAACAGAAGAAAAACGTATTTTCACAAGAATGTAATAGTTGATATTTCAGCGAAAAGCATTTGTATTTTAAATAAAAAATAGTTGAATTCAAACAAATGAAAAAACAAATTTTGAACAAAATACTTTATTTTTCAGCAAAAAACATTTAAAAATTAAATGATAAATCTTCCACCAGCAAAATTAATTTTTAACAGAATATGTCCACTTTCAACCAAGTAGTTACATTTTCAGCAATAAAAAAACTTATTTTTCTACGAAAAAGGACACTTTTTAAAAATGATACACGATTTTTTAACCAAATAATAGAATTTTCAACTAAAGAAGATAAATTTTCAACCAAAAACGGAACAGTTAAACTTGCAGTTAAATCAATTACTTGTAAACGAAGAATATTTTATATGTATATATATATATATATATATATATATATATATATATTTAGGTGAGAATCTTCCTGAATGAGAAAATTGCAAATTTACGGACGGTTTTGACTTCAAATAAAAAAAGTTAAATTGAATAAAAAAGACGAATATTTAATAAAATATTCAAATTTTCAAACAAACAAATGAATCCTCAACCTGTATTTTTTCATAAAATTTCAACATTCAACCAATTAGTTAAATTTTTACCAAAAAAATAATATTCAATAAAAATTTAATAGTTTATATTCCAACCCAAATAGATTTTAATTTTCAATCATGAGCAGTTGAATCAATCGAACAATATAAATTTAAATCCTAATGGTTGAATGCTCAACCAAAACGACCTTATTTTCAACAATGTATCCAAATTTCCAACTGAAATATTAAATTTCAGATCACGCCAATAATTTTTTCATCCAATAGTTGAATGTTCAACCAGAACAACTCAATTTTCAAAATACTGAATGAAATTTCAACCCAAAATATGAATTCAAATCAAATGATCGAGTTCTCTATCGAAAAAGATTGAATTCAGTCAAGAACATTTGTATTTCCAACTGATTAATTGAATTTTCTAATTTAATAATTCATTATTTTAGAAGATAGTTCAATTTTCTACAACAAAGTTAATTTTGAAACAATGAATATGACTCTTCAACCGAACAAAATGACTTCTAGCCAAGAGCTGAATTTTTGACTCAAGAGGACGAATCTTCTATTTAAAAATATTAATTTTTAAACAAAATACTCAAATGCTCAACAAGAAAGTTAGTTTTCAACTAAGTTAGATGCTTTCTAAACAAATAATAGTCAATCAACTGATGACATTTTCAAACAAAAATGATCGAACTTCAACCAACAACTGTTGCATTTTTAACCAAAAAGTTGAATTAATAATCCAAAAGGACGAATTTTTCATCTAAAAATACAAATGAACAACAAGGACGTTAAATTTGATACCAAAGGAAAAGATTAATTTTGAACAAAAGACTAAACATACAAGAGCAGACATTTTAAACAAAAAGAATTAGGTTTCAACCAAAAATAGTGGCATTTTTTTCGGATTCTATTAATTAAGTTCACATTTAATCGAAAAAGGGGAAGTTTCTTGAAAAAAAGTAAAAAAAAGAGGGACAATTTCCTAAAAAGTCTGTCATAATTGATAACTTTTGATTTATTGAAATATTTTGATCTTCTTGGACTTACTTTAAAATATATTTTATTTATCGAATTTTAATTTTTTTCAGAATAGGGAAATCTAGTTTCATCATGCAACTTGATGGTATGGATTTCCAAATACAAACTTTTTGCAGGTTTCCGATTTTTTTTTTTTTTGAAATACTTCAAATTGACAACTGGTGGATTCCGATCGATATGATCATTTAATTTTTCAGTTGTTTCAAGAAATAGGAGATATTTTTTCTGAAAGAAAAATAGGAATCTTAATTAAAAAATTGCAAATTTATGGGAGGCCTCTTAGGTAAATTGTGTGGGTGATTTTCCATTGAAAAGAAGTTACCTGAAAAAAAAATTATGTTTAGTATAATTAATTTACATAAACTTGAATTATTAAACTTTATCAAAACTGAAAGATTGAAGAATACAGTTAAAATAACAACTGCTTATATAACCGGTCTGGAAACCCTCTTATGACAGAAAAGGCGGAAACACATCTGCAAGAAAAGACTTTGGATTAGGGAAATTTTTGTCCTCGTCTGGATGAATCCTCTGAACTTTTTCGCCTGACCTTCCCTTTGTGGAGGATAAATTCGTTAGATTCAATTAGATGAGGGAGCAGAGCCCCTATTGTGTTGCGATTCAAAGCATGATCATTTGCAGAAACGGAAGAACCTAAGCCGGAGAACACGATCCTCCATAGTGTAGTTACGCTTCGGCAAATTTCAGCAAATGGATGTCCACTGACCACTGACTTTTTGTCGATTGCAGCATATCCCCACGGCTTTTCCAGATTCGAACCATTCCATCTTCCTCTCTATCAGCCAAGAATCCAAACGCCATTCTCCCTTGGACCTTACTACGATTTTCTTTCTCTTGTTGACCCAATGCGCTTTGCACGTCAGGGAACTGCAGAAAAAGATTCAATTCGCAAAATTCTCGAATCAAAGAATAGATAAAAGTTACATCCTGGAAGCTCTTTTGATTTCTTTGTTATCAAAGACAGATTTAAGGACGCTAGAATGGATGGATTCTGTTTCTAAATCTACTATTGTCCAAGTTGGGAATTGGAAGGATATTAAGGGAACCTTGAAGAAGAGGGTTACAAATTTATTTCAATTGAAGTATTAGACTTACAGATCAGGGGCCGTTGGAAAAATTCGTCAGGGCTAGAAAAAGCCAAAAGGAGCGGTAAATTGGCTGAAAATTTGTTGTTTGCTTGGACATAAGCTTAATGATACAAGGTAGTTAGTCCAAACAAGAAATAGTGCAAATTTTCTTATGTTTTTCATGTTTTTCTGAAAAAAATATCCTTGAATAACTTGAACCCACCCCCTTACTAGACAATATTAGAATTTTTTTTTATGCCCCCCCCCCCCCACCTGATCACGTGGTATATGGATGGTCGCTCACGCTGTTTTGAGAACTTGTTACACATCTTTTCTTCTTCGTCACAGATCAACAAAAAACTTCGAAACCAATAGGGTTCTAGGTTTTAATTTGATAAACATGATAAAATTAGACAGAAGACATACAAACGTAATATTTCAATGGACTTCATATCCCAAAAAGTTTTCGAAGCAGAGAAAATATGGTTATCTTCCACGAAAATGGGGAAATAAATTGATTTAAATAAAATTTGTTTAAATTAGATACCATATTGGATTTAGTATAGAACGCTTAAAATATCAAATAGTGTAATTTTCAAAAGTGAAGTATAATTTTATACCAAACATGGCGAAATTTCAAAAAGAGTAGGAATTTCAAATTTCAGTTTTCGACTCTCAAAGATAGATTTTCAGTATTCTCACCCAAATTGGCTAATTTATGGAAATTAATTATTATTGAACAGACAGTTGCACTTACAATAAAATATTTGAACATTCATGCAAGAGAGACCAATTTTGAATCAAATAGTTGAATATTCAACCTAGGAAGGAGAATTTTTAAACCAGATAGTAGACTTTTCGACCAAGAAAGATGGATTTTCACCGGAATAGTTTAAATGAACAGTTAAAATTTGAAGAAACTAATACAATTTTCAACAAGTAGTTGAATTTTCAACCACATGATTCAACTTTTAAACCACAAAGATGGCCTTTCAACTAGATAGTTGAATTGAAAAAAAATCATTATCAAGCAAACAGTTAGAATCAAATGTGTGTAGAATCAATTAGTCAATCTTTCGAGCGAAAGGGACGAATTTTCAACAAAATAATTGAATTTCCAACCAAAATAATCGATTTTCAACCTTAACAAAACTAAGTTGTATTTACAACTGTTTACAACCAAATAGTCGAATTTTCCAGCCAAAAGACAAATTTTTTAGAGAACAATTAAATTTTCAATACAAAAGGACGAATTTTATATCCAAAGTTACAAATTTTCAACAAATTAGTTGAATCTTCAAGTAAGTGAATGCATTTTTAACAAAATGATTGAATGTTCAACCAAGTAGTTGAACTTTTTAACCTACAAATATGAATTTTAAATCAAACGATTAAATATTTTCAGATAAAAATGATTTAATTGCAACCAAAAAGCTGTGGCAGTTTCAACCAAATAACTGAAATTAAAAAAAAAGAGGAATCTTCAACAAAAAATCTCAATTTTCGACAAAATAACTGAATTTCTAACAAAATATTTGCATTCATAACAAAACTAATCAATTTCCGAAAAAAGAGTTGAATGCTCAACAAGAACAAGAATATATTTAGCAACGACGTTCAACCAAGAACATTAATTTTCAAATCATTCAAATCATTTTCAATAATAAATAATCCAACAAAAACATTATTATTGATGACAACATATATCAAGCCTCATGAAAAAAACATTCATTTTGCCAATGATTTTTGCTACTGAATTTTTTCTTACTAACGCTTTTTACCAATTTTTGAAAAATTACTGAATTTCACTGATTTAGGGCCTTTTTTTGAAAAAGAAACAATTGTCTACAATTCTACTATTTCCAATTTTGAAGTCAACTTCTCTATTACTGAAATCATCAAAACAATTTTGTTTAAAGAGAATAATATCTAATAAATTTGAAAACAGTAAGAAAATGTTGAATCACAAAAACTAATTTATTAAGCTAAATATGTTTTTCCGAAGTTTTATTCTTTTTTCATAAAAAATAAATTGTTTGTTTCTTTCAAAAAATGAATAACACATATTATTCTTATTAATAAAATCATAGAAAACTTTTTTTCCAGAGGCCTGGTTTTCATCACAACTACTACCGGAAGCAAACATAACAAGAAAAAAGGGAGTAATGGGAGAATAAGTGTGAAGTTTCTATTAAGATGATTCACTTGTAAAAAAGAACCCAATGTGTGGCAGTGGCAGTGATCACACATAGCAGAAGCGAAACTTTGAAGGATTAAGTTTGAAATTTTCGTGAGGAATAATTACGAATTTTGAGAAGATCGCATAGTAAGATAGTTAAGAGAGAGATAAAGAGAGCATGTATTTGCTTCAGTCAGAGTGGCAGTAGTGGGGATATCGAAGATGAGTCTATATATCAATTGCGAATCACGGCACAAAAGGAAGACGCGAATAGAGAGAGAAGGTATAGACTCTATAAATTATACTTGAGAGAGAGAGAGAGAGACAGAGACATCCGTTCGTTCAGTCATTTTTTTCAATTCACTCCCGTCCCAAAAGAAGTTTGACTTCAATAAAATCACCAATTTTCATTTTCTTCAAGCATTTCAAAAAATGGACGCTACATTTTAAGAGAAAATCTGAAATCGAGAAATTTCAAAAAAAACTCAAGTCACTAGCGTATGAATAAAATCTTGATCCTAGACGTAAGGTGTGAACTGTGAAGTCGAATGGTGAAAAGTCCGAAGACGATTCCATAAATCCCGAGTACTCTCGTGTCTCTCGAGAGTGACTTTTGTGTCGCCTTGGTTCTTTTATGAATGACACTAAAATCCCCCGGCATTGTTGGCCATGCTGGAAGAAACAGACATCAGGCTTACCAACCTAGTCCGGACTCCGGATCTCCGACTCTCGGAACTTGTACGTGAAACTCAAAACCAGTGGAATTGAATAAGACTGTGAAATAACTGCACTGCGAGAGACTGCACCCGATTTAAAGTGACACCTAGAAAGTTTCGACCGTCTTGGAATGTCATATGAGTAGTAAGAGGATTTCTCTCAATTATATCATCACCTTTTATTAACGTCAAGACACAAAAACGAGGTTTATATGCACAACGAAAAATTAGGGGCACATCGAATTAGATGACTCTTTAGTCTTGAATTAATTTTTTTTAATTTATTACTAGCAATATTATACACGAGTGACAGTGCGCAGGAAACATTGCAACGGAGTTTTCAACCCCTAGGGCAGAAATAAAATGTTTCAACCCTAGGGATGCAAACACCGTGTTTCAACCCGCTGTACAGGTACCGAAGAAACTCGAAGTTTCGATATGTTTGCTATACAAAATGATATGCATTGGGAGCATAACATGCTATTTATGTAACAAAAAATATTAGTTTCAACCATTTTTTCTCGTTTGGAAAAGTTCCTGGAACAACTGTTCCAAATTTGAGATCAAAATATTAATAAATTTGAATTTTAGAACGAGATCGAGTCAAAATTCTTGAAAATTTTCTTCTTGAAAAAATACAGTTTGCTTTTGTTTATTACGAAAACCTAAAGTTCAACTAAAATGGGTTTTATATTGAAGTTAAATGTCTTCAAATTCTAAGATTTTTCTGATTCGTTCACGCATTATTTATATTTTAAACCAACACAATTTTCACCGGAGATAGTGATGTCTAACTTGCAATTTCATTTTTTGGTTTTCCCCATTACACAACTCTTCTTTTCATGTTCATATCATAAAACCCCGGGAGGAAAATAAACATTTGCTTTTCATCAAAAACTACTATGCAATATATAAAGCCCTACTGTTTACTCCCTGCTCACATCTGTTTTCTATTAAAATTAATCATTTTATAATCATGTGTGCGTTCTGTAATTACTCAGCGTATTAAATTATAAATTGCTCCGTGCAATTCTTGTAACATGAAATGAAATTGTCAGGCGATTTATGTAAAACAATACACAGAATATGATTCTCACCTCTAGAAAATTCAATACTGCTATACGAAAAACTTATATTTATTTTAATCTTAAATATTAGTTGTTGGCAAATTCTAAAAAGTAATTTCAATACTTTCCCTTCACACACTTTCCCGAGGGGTCGACCACTCTGATTGTTCATGCACCGGGAATATTTTCCCTGAAGAATATTCGGGAATATACAGAATATATCGGAATATTTGGGAATACAAAGAATATGACGAATATGAGAATATGTAGGAATACGAGGGAATATGTAGGAATATAAGGGAATATGTAGGAATATAAGGGAATATGTAGGAATATGAGAGAATATGTAGAAAGATGAGGGAAAATTTGGCAATATGAGACAATATTTCGGGATATATATTCAAATTATGTATATTTACTTACATATATTCTCACTCTTTCCCTCAATACGCCATAATTTTTGTTTTATTCACCTTAATTTTGAGGCCCATGTTCTTCATGCTAATATTCAGTCTGCTCAAAATTCTTTGCAAATCTTCAATTGACTCTGCTATAACTTATCATCTTATCTGCTATAGCCTTATCATCTGCAAGCGCTAACCCACGTACCCATACTGTCCCGAGATCTATAAATAATCACAAATTCACGAAATAATAAATAAATAAACAAATGAATGAGGGTTCATCCACAATTCACTTAAGGTGTTTTTCTGAAATTTTCACTCCCCTCTACCCTCAGTGAAATGCCATGAGATTTGATGTCCCCTCCCTCCCTCTTCAAATCTTGCTAAGATTTTAGAAACTTAGGGAACTTAATGTTTGACAAAATTGAATCGGTTAATAATAATTATTATTTAGTTACAATTTCATTACAATTTAGCACAATCTTATAATATCTTCAGTGCCTAAAATGTTGCAATTGTTACATAGTCTGACACACTTTGCGTATTCTTTTAATATTATTCTTCAGTCTATAAATTATCAAAATTCCTGTTCATGTATCGCTGACTTCACAGTCGTTTCCCTCTTTTCGGTTTTTTTTAAAATGCGAACTGAATTATTAGAACCTAATCAGAAAATCTAACTATTTTGTGAAACATTTGCCTTTGTGGTTTTAAAATTCTCATATTTCTGTAGAAATTTGATCTATTCTGGTTAAAAATGTAACTGTTTGGTTAAAAATCAATCTGTTTAGGTTAAAAATTAAATTTTTCGTTGAAAATTCACATTTTTGGGTGAATAATTCAACTGTTGTGAAGGGAATACTAATTTTGGGCTTGAACATTTGAAAATATGGTTGAGAATTCAATAACTTGGTAGCAAGATCCACAATTAGTTGAAAACTTTAGTTCATAGTATATGAAGATTCATAATTTTAGTTAAAAATTCATTTCTTTGGTTCACAATTTAACTATCTTGTTGAAAATTTGTTTTTCGGGCCAAAATTTTTTTTACTGAAAACTTTACCATTAAATTTTTTGCGGAAAATTTATCTTGTTAGTTGAAAATTCAACTATCAGGTTGAAAATCCGTACTTTGGTTTAGAAAAATAATCCTCTTGTTCGAAAATTTAGCTGTTTGGTTGGAAATTAATTTATGTGTTTTGTTGAAAATTCATTCTTCTTGTTAGCAAAAACGGTTTTTTTTAAGTGCAACTGTTTGGTGGAAAATTAATCTGTTTTATTTGAAAATTCACGTATTTAGTTGAAAATTCGTGTTTTTCCTATCAAATTTAACTGTTTTTGATTCAAAATTAAAAAAATTTCTTGTTAAAATATCTACTATTACATTTTTTGTTGAAAATTATTCTTCTTAAATTGAAAAATCAGCTCTCGTTAAAAGTTGAACTACTTTCTCAAAAAAAATTTTTTTGTATGAAGATGCATAATTTCAGTTGATAATTCATCCATTTGGTTGAAAACTTGCTAAAAATTGAAAATATTTCTAGCTTGACGATTCAACATCTTATATGAAGTTTTTTTCCTTATTGTCTGGAAAATCTTTCTTGGATTTGAGAATTTATCTCTTTTGCTAGAAATTTCATCTTTCTTTCAATTCAACTGTTTTTGATTTCAAGTAAAAATCGTTCCTTGGTTAATTTATTAACTATCACATGTTTTTTTAGAATTCATAGGCTTTTTTGGCCCCTTAGATCAGATTAGAGATTAGGCCATTTAAAAGTTAAGTATTAAAACTTCATTAGGTTACAAAAAAGATATGTAAAATTGAATAATATCAAATTAGGAAACCTAAAAATTTTGCTTCCCAATCGGTCATAATAAAACAGTAAACTATTTGGAAATTGAAGGAATAATATATATTAGAACTTAAACAATTTTGAATTTGAAGTATTTCAAACTAACAGTCTTAAATTAGTTATTCGAAGTCAATAACTTTTGAACTTGTATGAATTACAATTTATGTGCAATTGATAATTATTTCATAATAATTTCCAAAGCAGCAAATAAAAAGCTATACAAATACAGTCGGTGAATGGAAGGGAAGGAATCGTGAAATCTTGGAATACTTCGTTATATGTGGGAATATGTAGAAATATAAGGGAGTGCTTGGAAATATCAAGCTTATCGAGAATATTTGGGAATATAAAGAATATCAAGAATATATATCTCAGAATTTGGAAAGAATATATAGGAATATTTAGTGAGTGTACTAGGAATATCAGAGTGGTCAACCCCTCGCACTTTCCCTCTCATACTCCCTCTACATTTCCTTACATCCTCACCCTCATTTCACTATTTCCCCCTAACCAATTACTTCCTTCGCAACTTCCCCCTCTCCCCGCATTCTTAGATAAAATTCCCCTTCCCCTCATTCTTTTTCCTTCACTGACCCTTCTCACCCTTATTTCTCATTATTCCTTCTACTTCCCTTCACTCATACTTACTACCCCTATATTCTTTTTCACCAGTTATCCACACTGTCGCTTATACTTTCCTCGCCTCGTTACCCTCACTTAAACTAGTTTCCCACCCCTACCTTACCCTCACTTCCCCGACTTCTTCTTCGCTTGTTTACTTTCACTAGCCTCACTTTCCATCCCCTTATTTGCCCTCACTTCATCTACTACACTTCCTTAATTTCTCCTTCCTTCCACCCACTCCACAGTTCTCCTCATTAATCCTGCTTTTCCTCCACTAATTTCCCCTCACTTCCCCTACTACCCACCCATAACTCACCCTTACTTTTCCTCCCTGGAAAAAAGGGCCATCAGACTGAAACTGTAAGGCTTTCTGCCAGGGCTACGGAACACTTGAAAAATATTGATAAAAAATAAATTTCTATACTAGAAATCGATCTCTGGAAAAGAGGTGTATATAAAAATGAGAACGTTTTTGTAATTGCTTTTAACGTTTATATCCTTCTCTCCTTTCGCAATTCTTTCATTCTTTATCCTCTTATGAGAGAACTTCCTAGAGGGAAGAGTGATTAAATGTCTCTACAAGCGAAATGAATTCCTGGTGAAAAGCTTTCTTTTCTGACCTAGGCTTGCCTTTCAAGATAAGCGCAACATTGCCAGGTATTTCAAATTATGTTCATTTATAATTGTTATGCTTCCTGGTGTCTATTTTATTTTTCTAATTTTCCGTTTCGATTTTTTCCAAACTCTTTCTTTACAGATCCACAAATTTGATTAGTATTTCCTCTATAATTCATAAACTACAAAAAATTGAGAAAAGATTTGACATTTCTGGAAATGTTTGCAAATTTGAGGAATTTGCGGAAATTTGAAAAATTTTATTATTCACCGTTTTCGTCTCCTTTCACTCCGTAGGGAATACTTTTCGCTCCCTACGTACTACAGATTTGAACCTCAGCCCGCTGCATAGGCATTAAAAGGGCTAAAATCATGCATGCGTAATGAAGATGATGAACTTAATTTCGTTTTCTAAGAAGTTCTTTAAACTTCGAAAACATTGAGAAGTATATGAATGAATACATCAGGTATATTTTATTTTAATTTCTTGATCCTGACATTCGTGAAAAATTATTATAATAAAATTACTTTCATCTACTCAGCCATGTTTTCATATGTAAGTTTTCTTAAATTTTTGCAAAACTGCCGGAATTGAAGTTACTCGGATATTTTTGTAGACATCCTTATGAAAAACTATATGGTAATTTTCAAACAAATATATTCTTTATTGACTTAAGTTAATATCTTACAGACAAATTTAATGTAAAGTAGTTTACACTTTTTTATTTATTCAAATATATTCCAATATGAACATGTAAAACTTAAAAATAGTCTAGAGGAATGGCCCTGAAATTTCATCTTAAAAATTTCCCAACTTTCCCTTAAGTGCGAGCAACTTGAAGAAAAAATAAAAAAATTCAGTCTATTTCAGTAGCATTTAAGAGAATTTAAAGGATTTTAAGGAAAACGAGATGAATTCGATAGATGTAAGTTTAAGAAAATTTAAAATGATTTAATGAAATGGCTAAGAGTTCCGGGTGCGTTTGAAAGACTTCAAAATGAATTGAAACAAAACTGAAATAATTTTTTTTCAAATCCATTGTAATAAGTAGAATTGCGTGAAATTAACAGAATTCAAGTGAAATCCAAAATTTTGAGAGAATTCAAAAGAATTGAGGATAAATTGATAATAATAATTCAGGGTTAATTCCATATGAATATAAATAAATCACAAAAGATATTTAAAAATCTCTTCAAATCGTCGAAACCCTACGAAATGCTTTACTCCTCGTGAATTTTCTTCAAAACCAATCGAAATATTATGAAATCTTGTGAAATTCTATGAAACTCAATATTTTCTGAAATCTTGGAAAATTCATTTAAATACTTAAAATGATTTAAAAATTCCTCACAATCACTGAAATATCCAAAATTCTTTTACAGCCCTATACTGATTTTTTTAAATCCCTTAAAATTATTCAGATCCTTGGAAATCCTATCAAATTTTGTGAATCTCTTGATAATGCCTTGGAATCTTTTAAGATAACCTGAAATATTCCATATTCTTCGAAATTCTTTCAAGTTATTGTAATCTAATACCGATTTTTTGAAAAGTTTTGAAATTCCCTAAGACATCTTGAATCCTTCAGAATCTTTTGAAATCCAACTAAATTTTGCTAAGCCTCTGGAAATTCCTCGGAATCTTCCAAGATACCATATATTAATTCAAATTTTTTGAAATCTCATTAAGTTAATGACCTAGTTTCCCTCCCCTTATTTCCCCTCACTCTTTATAATTCAACTTTTATGATTCTCCCTCACTACCTTTACTTTCTCTCTCCTTATTTCCCCTCACTTCCGCTACCTACTCGTATCCTAATTTCCCTCCTTCCATCCTTGTATCACCCTCAACTTCACCTAGTTCCCCTCTCGTCACTTTTCCCTACTTCACCTAGTTCTACTCTCCTTATTTTCCCCTTATTTACCACAAATTCCCTACTTCCTCTCCACACATTTCCCTCACTTTCCTTAATTCATGTTCCTTAATTTACCTTCGCTTTCCCTACTACCCCCCCCCCCCCCCTTCCTGATCATTTTCCCGTACTTCTTCTCCTGGAAAAAATGGACGGATGGATGGATGGATGGATGGATGGATGGATGGATGGATGGATGGATGGATAGATGGATGGATGGATGGATGGATGGATGGATGGATGGATGGATGGACAGACGGTCACCCGATCAAAACTGAAAGGGTTTCTGACCAGGATTGCGAAAACCTAAAATGTGACTAAAAAGTGACTGAAAAGGGATTTGAGAGAAAAAAGTGACAAGTGACTGTGTAGCAGCCCTGATAATTCTTGACAATTACCTAAAGCGCTTTTTACAAAAATTTCCTCCCCTTTTTGTAATTTCCAGATTGAGCATAATCCATTATCTTCTGGTTATCTTGAGGACTATCTTGCTAATCTTGCAACAAATCTTAGTATTATTATTACCTTAATAGTTTAAATTTCTACAAAAAATAGTATGTTTCTCATCGAGTACAGAAGCAGCTTTTTTTAACGAATCTGAAGTCTGCAACTCGAGCCGATGGCGAGTTTTGCAATCACATGAGTTAAAGAAGCTCCTTCTGCACCAGATGAGAACTATATTTTTTCCCCAACAACGTAGAGAAAAGAGAGTTCCGACATTTCGAAGAGTGGGTAAAATCGCATTTTGTCCACGGCGTCGATAAAAATAAATAGGTCTGCCTACTTTGTTTCTTACCCTTGATTTTACCTGAATGAACTAAAGTCATGAAATTCCAATCGTATTTTTCTCCAAGCAGTTATTTATAAATAATCCAAATAGGGTAAATGTGCCGGTGGTAGTACAACGATTCTATGATCGAACACCACTTTTGGAAGCCCATATACAAAAAGTATTACATTAGAAATTATCAGAAACAGGCTAGAGAATAAATGCTAATGTCATTCATATGACTGAATCTGTATAACATTATAACAATTTCGTTTGGAAAAACAAATATCTTTCCGGCTAGTATTACGTTTCCGGTGAACAGTAAACTTACCCAATATCACCAAATGATCCACAGAAGCATTAAGGAAGGAACATGCCAGCAGAAGCAGCAAATTACAACGGTTGGGTTGTCAGGACTAACGAGGGAGATCAGATAGATGCGTCGAAGCAAACATGCAAACCGACAAACAATGCGTTGAATATGTCGGTTTATTACGCACGTTTACGGTCGAATTAGAGCGAAAACTTATCCGCCCAAAGGTGTCTCTATCGCAGGTATATTTAGATATTGCGCGAGGCTGTTGGATTCCTGGTGTTATGGCAGGTGCTACTTCGCTTTTCGGTCTAAACTCTAAAGTGTCGTAAAAGCAGCCTGACTATTCTGAAGCGAGCAAACAGATAAGCCAAGATATCGGATCCCTCTGCATGCTGGCCGCTTTGCTATCTGCCATACAAAGAGCAACAAGTACTCATGGTGAGGGGAAAATAACTCTTCCAAATTAGTCAAAGTAGCCGCTGCGCGTCTACAAAAAAGGATTTGTAGCCTATTTAGAAGTTAATTGAGTCATTCGAACCTTTCTTTCACAGGCTTTCCCTCCACAAATATCGCTACAATGCCCTACTCCTCCTCCATTCACTTCACCCTTCCACCTCTAACTTAATTCCATACTCCTCTATTCTCCTTCACCCGCATTTCTGGCTAACTCTCCCCTCACGCAGTCTTTACTTCCTCTACCATACTAACCCTAAATTCTAATCATTTCCTCCACTTTCAATAACACTCACTCACTTTCCCCACTTCATCTTCATGAATTTCCCTTTCTTCTTTTACTTTCCTCCACACATTTTTCCTGCTTCTACTTTCCCTCAAACTCAATTTCCCCTCACTACATTGAACCCCCCATCCTTTCCCCTAGTTTACCACCTCTTCCCTCTAATTCCCCTCCCTTAATCTCCTTTACTTCCCACACTTTCTCCTCTCTCCACCTACTTCCCAAAATCTACTTTCCCCTCACCACCTTTCTTGAAAAAAGTATGCTGGACGGACATCTGAACGAAACTATAAGGGTTTCTGCCCAGGAGTACGAGATCCCAAAAATGAGATACAGCGGAGATGGGTTACCTAGGATTATATTCAGATTACCCTGCATTACCTTTAAATATATATATACATAACTACTGCGGATTACATAAGATTACTCCAGATTACACAGGACAAGTCTAAATTACACAAAATTAGGATGGATTACTCCGCCTAAACTATAGACTCACGCAAACTAACAACCAAAGAGGATTGCTTTCCATCAAAATTGTTCAATTTTCGACAAATTATATGAACATTTGACTGAATATTTGAAATTTCGAAGAAAAAAATGAATTCTCATCTAAGAATATTAATTTTCTATAGGAAACAAGAATTTTCAACAAAATGCATGAACTAACAATGAAGTACACTGGAACCTAAAATGAAGATTAGTTTCAAGCATGGTCTGCACTGGGCTTGATCTTAAGTCCAGGGAATTCAAATGTCAACAGTCGGGCCGTGTGAACCATTTCCAATTGGAAAACATAATATTACACATCAGACGCGCGTGAGTACCCGCGCACTGCTTCATTTGTCGCTACGCTACTGGTGGTCACGCATGGCTGAGCAAGCCTCTATCGACCTTGCGGTTTTTTCCCCATCATGGAACTGCGGGGCCATCACCTCTAGAAATATTGTAAATCCGCGGTTTCTAATTCCGGGCTTCAGTGTTGTTGAATTTTCAACTAAAAAAGATCAATTTCCAACCAAATAGTTGAACTTTCAACTAAAAAAAAAATGAATTTCCCACCAGGAATTTAATAATTAAATTTTCAGTGTAAAAAATTCATTTTCAAACAAGAAAGAACGAATTTCAACAAATAAATGAATTATCAACAAAGGAGATGAATTTTCAACTGATATGATGAATCTTCAACTGGAATAGTTGAACTTTCAGTAAGAAAAATCGATTTTAAATCAAAAAGCAACGATCTGTCAAAAAATGGGTAAATTTTAAAACAAACAGATGAATTTTCAACTAAAGTGACGAATCTTAAGACAGAATGAATTAATTTTCACAAAATTGTTGAATTTTCAACCAAAGTTTTAACCAAAGAAGATTTTGATTTTCAGTAAAAAAAAAGTTGAATTTTCAAACAGCGAAGATAAATGTCCAACAAAATAATTAATTAGTTAACTGAAAAAAATATGTTTCTAACCCAAAATATAATAATTGCATTCTAAATTGGAAAAATTAAGCAACCAACTGGATTAATTATCAACTGAAAGCGATAAGTTTACAATCAAATACAGGGAATAGTTCATTTTTCAGTTAAATGAAACAATTCTCAACAAACAAACAAAAGAATTTCCAATAGAAAACAATGGTTTTCCTCCCGAAAAAGACAAGACAAGTTTTCAAGAAAATACATAACTTTTTAACCAAATAGTTCAGTTTTCAATTAAGAAAGATTGATTTGGAATACAAAATTAAGTATTCCAAATTTAGTTCAAGAAATATTCAACCAAATGGTTCAATTTTTGACAAACATTTGAATTTTTAAACAAAAAAATTAATTTTCTACCAAGAAAGACAAATTTTTAAGAAAATACAGGAATTTTGAATCAAAATAGAATAGTTTTTCAAGAAATCGTTGAATTTTCACCCAAAAACATGCATTTTAAACATGAGATTGATTTTTTTCAGAAGGACGAATTTTCAACAACATACATAAATTGTCAATTGTAAAAGATTTATGTTCAATAAGAAAATGGAATAGTCAATTGAACAGTAATTAACCAGTATTAAAATACCAAAATAAGTATTTTTTGCTCAAAACTTGAATGAATATCCTGAAAAATGATACGAAAATTTTTCAAGTCATTTGTCGCTACAAATAAAAAAAAAATTTAAAGATGAACCTAAATAATTTCTTGACTTTTTTACAGTTTTCAGTTTGAAAATTTTTGAAGCAGCACTTAGAATCGTCGGTTTTGAAAAAATAGAAATAAGTTCTGATATTAAAAAAAAAACTTTTTTATGTGCTATGGAGGATGAAGCCTCTGGAACGTAGTAAAAATAATGCATTTTATAATTTGCCTCTTCATTCAGTGTGAATAATTCAAGGATTGGTTTGATGGCATTCATCTGTTGGATTCTATCTTTTAAAATTGTCCCTTCCATCGATAATGATAGACTTCTTATCTCTTGTACAATTTATAATGCACTGGAACCTGGACTTGTGCACGGTTTCGGTAGTGGCCCGCAGCGGCCTTCGACACAAATTCTGAGACACCGAAAGTAAACATTCCGGGCCACATGAATAATTTCTGTTAGATTTGGAAGCATGACGCAACCTGACGCAACTAATGCGCTGAGAGTGCGGACCTCGAGCTGTTCGTCACTCTTGACTGACCACATCCTCTCTTCATCCTTGCGACTCCTCTTATTACGAAACTGCGGAGGCCATCAATTCTAGGAACGCACAAATCCAGTTTACGGATATCCAGGTTGAAGTGTACTTCTTTGTTGTCTATCTTATCTTCGAAACATATTTTTAATTTTCTTTATATAATGATCTTCCATATCCTTTAAGATGATTTAATTTATTCGTTATTATCAAACACTTTTTTTTAATCAGCAAAAGCCATGAATGTTATTCATGTCCCATTTTGCTATCCTCATTCTTGTAGTTTTTTGGTCACTTAATATGAATGTTGGGTACGAATCAACAATTACAAGCTACTAACTCGAGTTGATGCGTTTTTCAAGGTTTCATGTTTAGCCAAATTTATCATAAGTTTGAAGCTGAACATAAGTTAGGTTATGTTGAGCACAGCGAAACTCTGCCTAACTCATGCAAGTGCAAGCTGAAGAACATGTTGCGCAACACTCAATCAAACTAAGTAATTATTTAATACTTTGCAGAATCTATCATGAGGTTCGTCCAGAAAGCATCCGACCTTTCGCTCTAACTTTGTACCTAGCTGTGCTATTGTCAAGAACAGATATTCACCATTCAGAGATGACCTCTGTGAGGCCCTCTACTAAGTGACGAGAATCTGCGAATCTTTAGTCTGCTAGTGTACTCAGTTGCGTAAACTTCTAACCATGTACGCGTCACATTTCAGGATGACGAATACGATAGAAGGAAGAGTTAGCGTCAGGTTTTGCTAAGAATTTTGCGTTCAATGTTGAAGAAACGTCATTATGATTCGAAAAAAGTATGGAGGTGAATCTACCTTTTCCCGTTTAAAATAAAAAAATAAAAAAAATATTGAACAAGCCCAGCTCATTTTTACGCACATTTCCCCTTATTTACCAATGATCCTTGCATCCTTCCAAAGTAGTTTGAAGCAGAACAGCCACAGCTCGTCAATCCTCATAGCTGTTATTACGAGAGGTCGTTCCGCGCAAAGACAACTGATTCGCTTGCATCAAAATGATAACAGCCTTAGAAGAACGTCCCCAGCATTTGTTAGATTTGCGATCGTTTCTCCGATTTTAGTGCCAACTTGAAGTTTCGGAAGTTTCAGTCAATAAGTATTCCCAGTATTTCCACGTTGTTGAAGAGGAAGCTTTAATGAGCCGAGATTCAAGAAATTCCTATTATTTTGTTGACACAAATTTCTGTTAGGTTTCGACACATGACGCAACCTGATGCAACTAACGCGCTCAGAGTGCGGACCTTATGCTGCTGGTCACGCTTGATTAAGTACCGCCTCTCTTCCGGCCCGCAGCTCCTTTCATCACGGAATTGCGTAGGCATCAATGAGTTACGAATTGGTGACTGGTAACATTTTTTCAATAATACTAACTATAGAAACTGTCACTCTTTTTGTCATTTGCGAAATATGGTTCCTGAATCTGACTTTATGAAAATCAATCAATTTTATTGCAAGAATCATATAGAACTCGAAAAGTGGTAGATTGAACGACGAAGTTTTCGACAAAATATTGCTGTTAAAAATAAACAAAGACTATGCATACAGAGCTGCCACAGCCTAATTTATTTTAAAAAATGTTTAATAGTGTCCTCAAAAGTGTCCTATTTAAACTAAAGATGTGCCCAAAGTAAGAAACTAAGTACATGAATTGAAATGAACGGGATAGAACAGAATTCAATGAAACTGATAAGAATCTTAAGTGAATTCCAACCAATTCAGGATAAATAATAAAAAAGAATTAAATCAAATTCATGTGGACTTTGAGGTATTAAAGGGAAATGAGAAGAAAGTAACCAAAACTAAAAAAAAAAAAAAGTAAAATCCAAGGGAAAAAGTCTCAGATGTTAAAAACTCTAGAATTTTTCATTTTCAATACTTTAAATCAAATGACATGTTCCAAAAAATCTTCAAAATTAGTTCATTTTGAACTAAAAAAAATATTGCAAATCTTTAAAATGAAAGAATTTTCAATTGTAAATCATCCACATCGTTTCTTCAAAATAAAAATCTTAAAAATGGAATAATTTGAATTTGAATTTTGAATTTTTTGAATTTATTGAGAAAAAAGCTCACAGGGCTACAAAGCACCTTTAGGAGCTAAACAGAGTATACACATAAAACAATGTACAAAGATGTAGAGATATATAAATATATAGATGTAGAATCTAGAGTGTAGTGTACATATTTTTAGAACCCCGATTTAATATTAAAAATGTACATTTAACGACATTATCGGTTATATAAAAAAGTAAGTAAGTACATGTAAGTTTATGCTGTAAGAAGTTACTACAATCTTATATTAAGATGGCACTGTTGGTAAACTTATCTTAAGATATAAGTAGACAAAAGAAAAAATAATACCATTAGCACACCTCATAATAGAAAAAACATAAATGAATTAAAAAATAGCAATAGTAATGGAAATAGAACTGAATGTAGTACAGAGAGAAAACAAGATACAGGCTAAGTCCACAGAGTTACATTAAATAGAGGTGTACCCATAGATTTGAGAAATTCAGAGAACATCTTTTTAAATGCAAATACTGTGGGCGCATTACGAATATTATTGGGCAGTTTATTCCAAAGCCGCCTCCCTCTGATTACAAAAGATTTTTGCATTAAACATGTTCTATGAGCAGGTATTGCCAGGGTACGACCTCTATCGCGCAGCCCAGGCCGACCTGGAGGGTTCAGATTCTCCCGCAAAAACAATTCCAATAAATATACAGGCTTTTCATTTTTAAAGATCATGTACAGCAAATTACCCATAAAATATTGTCTCCTCTTGGCAACTGTCATAAAGCCAGCTCTTTCCCTATACTCAGAAATATGATCGAATTTGGACAAGTTATATATAAAACGGATGCAGGCATTGAAAGCACGTTCAAGTTTGCAATTAAGGTCATAAGAGATTCCATCATATACCACACACCCATGATCAAAATAAGGAAGAATCAAGGCTTTTACAAGATGAATTCGCGTAGCTGTAGGCAAAGAGTCCCTACTCCGACTTATCTGATGTAAAGTTCTGAAGGTTTTGCGAGATATAAGTTCAACATGCTCTTTCCAAGAAAGAGTCCTGTTGAATATCAAGCCAAGATCATTAACTGAATCAGAAAAGTCAATAGCAAGACCGTTCAAGTACAAAGGTGGGAGGGAATCTAGGACTTTTGATGGATTATGAATGGAGGATCCAACTAGCAAAGCACATGTTTTCTGAGGATTGAGTTTCAAACCATTAGATACAACCCAGTTGTAGACGTTATTAATATCTTCCTGAACCATTTGAAGTAGGTCCCTAAGGGTACGAAGAGGCCCAGAAAGATATATTTTGCTATCATCAGCATAAAGGTGATATTTACAGTAGCGCAAGACAGCTGAAAAGTCGCAAGTAAACACATTAAACAATTTGGGGCCAAGTATTGAGCCCTGGGGAACCCCACTCTTCACCTCATTCCAGTCAGAGCGAAGACCATCACTGTTTGCTACACATTGTAAGCGATTACTTAAGTAAGACTTAAACCAATTTATGGCACTGTTAGAGATATTAAGGTTTTTTAATTTTTGGATTAAAAGGTCATGGTTTACCAACTCAAACGCTTTGGAAAGATCAAAAAATACAACAATCGTTACTTCATTTTTATCTATTGCAGCTTTTAAATCAGCACTAAATTTAAGGGAAGCAGTGATGGTACTATGCTCCCTCCGGAATCCAGACTGGAAAGGGTCAAGCAGGTTATGTTTATCCAAATATTCAGTTAGCTGGTTATCCACTAATTTCTCAAGAGGCTTGACTAATGCACTAAGGATAGAAATAGGACGAAAATCTGTTAGAGTTGAAGGGTTTGTAATCTTAGGAACAGGGCGAATCAGAGCTTGTTTCCATATATTGGGGAAAATCCCAAGCTGTAAAGAACAATTGTAAATATGAAGTAGAACGGGAAGTATCACACGGAGAGAAAGTTTAACCATTTTAATAGAGATACCATCGATACCGATAGCTCCTGAGGTTATCTTGGCAATTACTGGCAGCAGAGAGTCAGCCCCAATATAAGAGAAGTAAAAGTTAGCATCATCAAAGGGAGGCAATTCACTGGATAACAGGGTAGTATCAATTGGTAAAGGCTCAATCAGGAAACGATTCATGAAGTCATCCACCGGGTAGTTCTGATCAAAGGTTTGACTCTGAGAGGGAATAATACCAAGCCGCCGAAGGACCTTCCAGATATTTTCATCCCTATTCTTGTTAACAATTGCATTATAGTTATATTTATTTTTAGAGTCCCTTATCTTAGTTTGAACCAGATTCCTAAGGATACGGAATTCCTTCCATCGTGCCGGGTCATTAGTCCTCCTGGCCTGAGAGTACTTTCTGTCTCTTTCCCTTCTGAGACTTTTAATCTCTTTTGATATCCACGGACAAGTTTTTTTCCCCGCCTGAAAATCATGTACTGGGGCTACTACATCAAATGTTGAAATTAATATATTATTGAGTTTTTCTACCTTTGAATTTAAATTTCTTTCAGAAAATACACTTCTCCAGTCAGCTTCAGAGAGCAGAGTGAACAATCTGTCCTCATCAACTTTACTTAGGTTTCTGAATTTTTTAAAACACGGGGCGACATTTATACTTGAATTGAAATTGTAATGTATTTGAATAAGATCATGGTTGGACAGGAAGGGAACTGGGTGTTGAGAATAATTTTGTACTCTAGTAAGATCTTCCACAGCCATAAGGTCAATCCATGTACTAGACATACCGGAGTGGTGCGTAGATCCATGTGGTACTATAGATAAACCAGCTGAATTGACCAAAGACGTAAGGTATTGGGATTGATTGGAGCGAATATTTAAGTTAGTATTGAAATCCCCTGCAATTATAACATTATTATAATTAAGCGTGTAATTAAAAAGCTCCGTCTCAAATTCATTACCGAAACCAGCATTGGGTGGTTTATATACAACCCCAAAAAGTAAACGTTCGCGAGATAGAGAGAGATCAATAAATAAAAATTCAGTGGACGGGACAGTGGTTTCAGTACTGACGTGTAGGATCTTACACTTAAAATCATTATGGACATATACGCAGACCCCACCACCTCTACGAGAAACCCTGTCTTTTCTGAAAAGTGAGTAATTATTAAGGCTGATATTTGAGGAATCAAATTGAGGCTTGAGCCAAGTTTCAGATACAGCTATAATATGAAAGGATCTCTGACCAAAATAATCAGCAAACTCGTCAAAATGAGCAGGCAGGGATTGAGCATTGACGTGACATATATTAAGAAAGGCCATTAAATCTTACAAGAGGGAGACAATACCATATATAGGGCAACTTACAAGAAAGAGCCCTGCAATAAAAGGTGATTAGCGTAAAAACCTTCCAGTTCCGTAGAGCAGACCACATGTTGGAAACAATAATGTTTAGAATGCAGGTGTGAAATGGGTTGTACCATATAAGGTAATAACAAATAGAAAAGAGTACCAAAAAGTGTACGTAAGGAGTGTACCTAAGCAAGAATAACAGACGAGAAGTTAAGACTTTTCCTGACTGGAGCATCGTAATTTTTACAGCAGAGTGAATTAATATAGTAAGTAAGCATAAGAGAATCGCGAGAAAAATTAAGTAATCTAACGCTCGAAAGTGAAGCATTATCAAAATGAAAAAGATCAACTTAATAATAGTTGCCAAATTACTAACGACACCATAAAAACAATATAGAATATGTAGATTTATAAAATAAATAAAGTTAATAACCATCAGTATGCGAAATAAAATTACTGCAAACCATACTCCCCACGATGTCAATTGGGAATATTTTCTTCTTATATCGAAATTAACGTAGAGAATCCAAATCACGAACATGAGCAAGAAAAATTCTCGGCGCACCATCAGATTTCCGGCAAAAAATCTTGCCCCCAGCAATCCACAGGTATTTTATTTTGTTGTTTCTTCTTAGTTCCAACGCGGCGCTGTAGATCTGCCGATTGGACTTAGTGAGCGACTCCCTGATGTATAAGGCTCGATCTTCGCTCCAACCAATAAGTTTAGTCGAAAGACCACGCTTTCTTTTACCAAGTACCAGAAAGTTCTTACAGGTAGCTTGTGAGTTAAAAGTGACTATTACTATAGGTGGAAGCGAAGGTCTAGCAGCAGTGTAATTTGCAGATTTGAGCCTGTATGCTGTTGTCAGATCCGCCTTAGTGAGGGGTACCTCCAAGGTAGAACCGATTTGACAGATGATAGCTGAAAGGTCCTCCCCCTCTTTCTCAGGTAAACCATGGATCTCTAAAGTCTCGGAGAGAGCAGCTTGCTCCAGACTATTGCACTTTAGGGTTAAACATTCTACTTCAGATTCCAGCTGCGATTGTCTATCCTGGAAATTCTTTGACGACGCAAGAATTTTGTTGACATCAGACACATTAGAAGCGGTAGTTTCCTCCAGTACAGAAATGCGCTTAGCATTATTGATGATATCATCCTTCATTTCCTTAATAGAGGTGTCAAGAGATTTATTGAAGGTGGTCTGATCATACTTGAATGATTCAAACAATGCTTTCATCTGTGACAGACCCGCCTCATGACATTTCGTGACCGCTTCGACAATAGCTGCCTCGACTCCAGGCACCAGAACCACTGATGCCGCACCTGAGGTACTTCCGGTATCGTCAGCTGTTGAGGAAGTGTTAGACAGTTTTCGAACATGTCGAGAATGAGAAGAATTTTCAGATGCAGAGGTCACAGAGCAGCTGGAACAATACCAAACCTTCTCCTTTTTTTTAATTCTCGAGAGATCTTTACTCGGCAGGTTCATGCAATTCAGGTGCGCCAGGGCACCACACTTTCCACAAGCAAGTGAGTCAGCGACCCCTCGCGTGACCAATTCCTTACACACTGAACAGGCCACCATCTTGAACTTCCAATGTCCACAAAAATAACTAGGAAACACAAAATTAACTGTTTTCTGACTAAAACCCACTCAGAAATGCAACACAATGGAGACCTCAGCACTAAGCACAACCCGTAAGCAAGTTATAAAGTCATACACTCACATGAAAACAAAGCAATTAACCGAAATGTGTACGGCGCGACACGAAACGCGTCTTCTACCAACGACCAGGGCCGTATGTTTTTTTAATTTGCTATGCTATTTTTTTTTAAATTTGAGAATTTAGATTGTAATTCTTCAAAATTGTAGCACATTGCATTTTTAATCATCAGAATTGAATATTTTTTTATTAACAATGAAGAAGTATGCAAGTTTCAAGGTTTGCAATTAAAAATGGTCCAATTTTAAATATCCGGAATTTCTTAAATTTGGATGGATAAGAATTGAAAATCTTGACTCTTGATTTTCGAACTCATCCAAATTAAAGATTTTTTATGATACATCGTTAAAATAAAAAATAAAAATTAATTTTGAAATTTCGAAAATAAACTATTCAGAAAAGGCGTTTCAAATTACATACATACCTTTGAAATATAAATCTCGAAAATTGAATAATTAGTTATTCTATATTATAAAAATTTCAAAAATTTGAAATTGTTACTCTTCAAGATTGTGAAAAATTGAAGGTTAAATAATTAAAATTAAAGATTTTTTAATTCTGAAAATGTACAATTAAAAGTCAAGCAAGTGTTGTGGTTCGCAACCTGAAATTCTCTAATATTGATGGTTCACGTATATCCAATTTTAAATATTTATTATTCGAAACTTTATTTCCGATTTTTTGAACCATTGAAATTTCAGAATTTTTGATAATACTCCTTCAAAATTATAGTGTTTTCCAAAATTTTTAGAATTGAAGAATTTTAAATTGCAAAACATAGGAATCGAAGAATTTTTAATTGTAAATCTTCAAAATTTAAATATTAAAAGAAGATCTTCCAAGTTACATACCTTTAAAATGTCAATTTTTAAAATTGAATTATTTGCAATTGTATGTTTTGAGATTTGAGAATTTTCAATTATAACTCCATTTCAAGTTTCTTCTGCTTGGAAGATTTATATTTCAAATTATATATTTATTATTTATAATTTATATTTTTATTAAAATATAAAATCCCAAAATGACTTATTACTCTAGGTACTTTTTCATCAATTGAAATTAAAGGTAATTGTATGAAATCTGATGTAGCAATTTCAATATTTATTTCAATTCATGAATCTGAATTATATTTTATGGTACTTCCATATATCAATTTACTAATAATTAGGTAATCAAAATGAAAATAAAATTTCTGACTGCGCTTTTTTGTTAGCAGTATATAATTACCATATTTGAATATCAGCTTTTCCAAAATTAAAAACAGCTCATAAGATTTTCTATAATTACGACTTGGCCGTCATCTCTACCCACTATCCACATTATCATATAAATTACTTTACATAATTGATAAAAAATTACCTCAAGTCCCCATTAGAATACTTACTCGTTATGTCCCTTTACTTCTATCATTCTTGCATTACCTTCATTATCATAATCACCTAACAATTAATTTAAAAATTTTCCCTGAATTTTTCTGAACAAGAGTATTTTTTTGATAAATTCGATCAGATTGCTGGATTCAAAATAGTTCATCTGTCAGTCAATTATTTGCGATAAAGTTATTTTTTTCTTTCCCTTGTTATGGTATCGGCTTTTCATTAGAGCAGCTGATAAAGTTGATTAGAGCTCTTATGCACGCTTATAGCCAGTGATTATGGTTATCATAATCCTTGCTATCTGATCGAGTAAAATTGACCCACTTCTAAATCACCTTTCCAACCTCTCCAACTATGGTCAGTTTTACACCGGCTAGCGGAGAACTGTTAAGGAGAGAGAAACTATCGCCTCGAAGAGAGCGTCAAAGAAGGGTTGCCAACCTGTAAAATTCATCTACTGCAGCTAATCAAAACTGTCCAGAAATAGATTTGAGCAAATGAAACCTTCCGAGAGAATTGACGCCGCGCTGCAATTATGAGCCAAATACGCTGCAGGGGTATTGCGATGCTTACTCAGGCGTGACAAAACACAGAGAGAAACAAGAGAGAGACAACATGGAAGAGAAACAAAACAATTTGAAGTCACCTGATTTAGGTCCACCGTCAGTCCCAAAATCGGCACTAAATCGTGAAGTCACTGTAATTACGACTTCAGTCAATTATCAATACGATTGCACTTTTAAACAGGCTGCACCGAACAAGGTTTTTGGCACAATGAACACCTTCAAAATCATTAAATTTTACAAACTTAACAAAAAGTGGCACAATAGGCTTTATAGCTTGAGCGCCAGGGGAGTTCTACATGGATTTCCCGCCCGCATTAAAT
>CAKNXH010000033.1:37891-84150 GCA_932178445.1 Andricus quercusramuli | reverse complement strand
CCCCCCCCCCCCCCCCTAAAAAAATGTTCTAAGCGTGTGTAGCTAACCTTCCGCTAGTCGGTGTAAAGCCGACCTATAGTAGCTATAGTTTTGAACGACACAGGGGAACACGTATGTGCCTAACGTGCGCGAAAAGTAGAAGGCTCGGTCATGATTCAGAAGCAGCCTCTGGCGTTTCTTATCTCGCGGAAAGTGCCGCGTGTGCACTATCGGATCGTTGGTCGCTTATCAAGTCAAACAACGAGCTTCAACCATGCTCGAAATGCATTTTTGCACTCACTCATTCCCGGTCTCCAAAGTAACAAAGAATTTAGTACACTGCTCTGGGGCCCGCACTTTATTCTTCCATGTTTATGTGCATTTTGCAATCATGCGATCATTGTTTAATTTAATTTTCTTCACGTACTTTTGAATCAATTCTTTTGAATAAATTTTATGTGAATGCAATATTGAATTTAATATCAGATAGTTTAAATTCCTGATATTTCCATTCAAAATATATTACATTTCTCATCAAAACTTTGCTTATTTTTTTTTTCATCATTTGTTTTGGTTTTCAAAATATTTGATTGTTTTTATATCCTCAATGCTATTCCTAACGATTGAAACCATGAAATAACTATCATTAAAGCTCATGGTACTTGAAAATTGGATCAATTCATTCTTATGGCATTTTAACGTCCTAAACTAAGAATTAAAATAATTAATAATAGTAATGAATTAATAATTAATATTAAACATCTTTTATTTAATTTGAAATTTGTGAAGTATTGAATATTTATCATTCATGTTGACCTCTTTCACCTCTTCCCGAGGTGAAGAATTTAATAGAATGAACTTCGTTAATTATTTAAATTATTTATGAGGTATAAATTTATATTTAAATGTATATTTTATATTTGAATTATTTATAAGGTTAAAGAATTGATTTCTCAAAGCTCTGTAGGCTTCAAGATACACATTCTCGTTGTGAAACTTGCGCTTCGCGCTCGATTGTTGACAGATATTTTTGAATTTATATTTTTTCTATGCTACTTTGCAATAAAAAGCTACAATCCTTTCTTCAGACATTCTTCCCTATCTCGCGGTGTTATGGTAAAAATAGGATTCTTGTTTTCACAACATTTTCGAAGGATGAAACAAAAGCTTGTTCTGTTAATAAGGACAAAAAAGAAATGTTGTAGGAATGAGAAAACGCTGATATTCTTCAAAAAAGTTTTTCCCATATTTCGCGTCATTTGGCTTCAAATTTGAAATTCCGATTTTTTACTGTATTTTCAATTAATAAAATCAGAATTACAAGTCCTATCAAAAAGTATTTAAGATCATTTTTTTTACTCTTCAAATGCTGCAATTCCTTGCTGCAATTTCTTCGGTATCTCACGGCGTTTGGTTCAAAATTTAAATTTTTGATGAACAACACCAAAATGCCGAATCCTATCAATAAATAGCTCAAACAGAAATTGTAGATAGTTTGAAAAGCGTAAATTCTTTTCTTGAACTTCTTCCGCGTATCTGTCGTGATTTGGGGGAGAAGCGAAATATTCTATTTTTATATAGCATTTTCGATAGATATAACCATAACCGTTAGTCAAGGAATGCTGGGTAACCAACTCGATTTTCCTTTTAGGTCTTTGGGATTTCTCTCAGTTGAATTGAAACTTCAAAAGTTGAGTTTTTCTTCAGTAAATAATCTTTAACATAATAGTTGAAATTTTAACCTAGTAGTTACATTTTCCACACGAAAAGACAATTTTTTGAAGATGTTGAGTTTTCAATAAAAAATATAATTATCAACCGAAGAAGAAGGATTTTCCTTTCATTAAAGATGAACTTGCAATGAAAAAAGACAAATTTGTAACAACAAACCAAATATTGAAATGTTCAAACAAAAGAGGTTGAAGTTCAACTAAAAACTGTTAGAGTATTGAGCCAAAAAGACGAATTTTTGACAAGACAGTTGAATTTCTGAAAAAAAGTTCATTTTTAGCCAAGGAAGTTGAATTTTTTACTGGAAGACGAATGTCCAATCAATTGAATAAAACAAGAAAAAAACTAATTTTCAACCAAATATTTGAATCCACATCCAAAGCTGAATTTTCAATCAAGAAAGATGAATTTTAAACCAAATAGTTGAATTTTCAATAAAAAATATATTTCTTGAACTGAAAATGGAATCTTGAAATTTCCAGTTTCGAAATTTATTTTCCAACAAAAAAACATGTTTTAACCACTTAAATTTAACTGAAAAGGACGAATTTTTATTAAATTTATTAAACTTTAGAGCCACAGAGACATATTATCTACAAAGTAGTTAAATTATCAACCCCAAAATATGATTTTTCATCATCAAATTTTCAGTTTCAAGAGTTAATTTCAATCAACAACAAAAACGACTTTCAACATATTGAATTCAAACAAAAAAGGCGAATTTTATATCAAGTAGTGATTCCTCAACCAGAAAGATGAAGGTTCAACTAACTTGCTTTGTTTTCTAACCAAGACGACGAATGTTCCATTAAGGTGATTAATGTTCTGCCAAGAATGACCAATTTTCAACAAAAGTGTTGAATTTTAAAGCCAAAATGATGAATTATATGCAAAACAATTAAATGATCAACTCAAAAATATTATTTTTCAACAAGAATGTTAATTTTCTACCGAATAGGTTAATTTTCAGGATGTGAGTTTCTTAATTATTAACGAAATAGCTGAATTTTCGACAAGAAATATGATTTTGAACCGAAAAGGTAATGTTTAGATAAATCTTTGAATTTTCTACGAAAATGTTTATGATTGTAGGCCAACAAGACGAATATTTAACAAAACAGAATTTTCCACAAAAAACACTAATTTATCAAAATAGTTGAATATTAAACTTACACAGATGCAGTTTCAATCAACTGATCGAATTTTTAAACATAGAAGATAAAAATTCAACCAAGAAACGAATATTCAACCAGTTGAATGGAAAGAGAAAAAAATGATTTTTTTCCCACATATTTGAATCTTCGAACGAATAGATACATTTTTAATCGGGGAAGATGAATGTCAAACCAAACAGTTTAATTTTGAACTTATGAAGGATAAATGTTCAACCGGGAACGGAAGAATTCAATTTTTAACTGAAAAGATTAATTTTTCGCCAAGATGATTAATGTACGACCAAAAAAGACGAATTCTTGTCAAAAGTATTGAATTTTCAACCAAAACTATCAATTCTCACTGACAATTTTTATTTTCAACCTAGTAGTTAAATTTCCTACCAAATTGTTGAATTATCAAGATGAAAAGACGAATTTTGTACAAAAAAGTTCCATTTTCGATCCAAAAATATGAATTTCAAACTAAAATGAAGATTCTTAAACCAAAAAAATGATTTTCAAGAATGTGGTTTGAATTTTAACCAAATGGATGATCCTTTATCAAAAAAAAGATTAATTCTTAACGAAATATATAATAGATAATATTTGGAAGAAGAAAGATATGAATTTGAAATAGAAAACAGATTTGAATCCAACCAAAAAAGATGAAACCGAAAGACGACCGAAAAAAAATGTTGTTTAACAAAACAGTTTAATTTTCAGCTAAAATGATGAATCTTAAATGAGCTGAATATCTAATAAAAGTGTAGATGCGTTCAACCAAAGGATATTTTGTAATCCAGAAAATTCATTTTCCAGAAATGGAACAAAACCAAATAGATGAATCTTCAACGGAAAAATGCGACTTTTCAACAAAATTGTTGTATCTTCTACAGAAAAATGAATTTCTCAATAAAATAGTAGGATTTTTAACCCAATTAGATGAATTTCAAACCAAAAATATAATAGAAGATTTTTCCAACCAAAAATATTTAGATTTTCTTATTGGGATATATGAACTCAGACTGGATTTCAGCGAAAAAAAGGCAAGAAGAGGAAGTTTTTTAAGAAAAGGGGAAACCAGATTTTTTTTAAAAAGGGAAAGATTCTGAAGTTTGAAGTACTGTTACAAAATATTTTTAACGAATCAACCCTATAGAAAATCGATGAATCCAAAATATATTAAATTTTTTCCATCATTATAAGGAGGATTATTCATAAAAACAAAGTATTTTTCACATTTTTTAAAATTACTAATATGCCCAGATTTATGCATCTTTTTTTTATATAGCTTTGGTTTTGCGATATTTACTAAATACACCACTAGATTTGGTTATCCACCTTCGCAGATTCAACAAGAGATTACACAGGAAGAAAAAAAAAATATCTCTAACTTTTAGTAAATAATTCTTCTTTATAATGTTTAGGTTATTTTAAATCACATTTTACTTGCCGAAAAATCTAGAAAAAAACATTAGCGAATCCACGATTTATTATAATTACTAGGACAATTTACTAATTATATAATTATTAAATAATTATATTATAAATGTATGTTATTTTGAACATTTTTATGTTATTGGAATAGTTCACTTTTGAAAATTTACGAGTAGAAATTCTCTAATCTTTCAGATTTACAATTGAAGATTTATTAATTTGGAATGTTAATAGTTTAAAATTATGTCATCAAATTTTTTTTTAACATATAATTTGATTTTTAATAATTACTATTGAGAACTCTTCAATTTTATGCATGTATTACAACTTCATAAATTTGGATGATTTTAAAGATAAAAAGTCAAGAATTTTCATTTATAAATCTTCGAAGTTGAAGAAATTTGAAACTTGAATCATCATAATTACAGAATCTTTCATTGTAAAACATACAAGTTGCGTAAGTTTTAATTGTAAATTCGAACAAATTTTAAACTCTTCAATTAAAAAAATTTAAAATTTGAGGTTCTGCAATTTTAAAGAATTAAAATTGAAAATTATTCATCTTTCAAGATTTTCAATTGAAGACTTAAATATTAATTTTTTTTCTAGAAAACGATGCAATTTTGAATTCTTCATTCTGAATAGTTCAATTTCGAAGATTTCAAACTGAAAATGATTAATTTTTTAGATTCAAAATTGAAATTTTCACTGAATATATTAAGTTTTTCTTCCAAATTATCAAAATTTGTTTTCGTTAAAATAAAAAATATTTATTCAAACCCTTTCGAGATATAAACAAATGTGAGAAAGCAATTCAATAGTAATTTTTAAAAACCACTCATTTTTGTTTCCTCTTATCTCTCTATTAAGATTCATTTTGAATTAAAATCTACATTTAGAGTTATATGTGAGAAATAAATACCCAATTTCTAATGAAATAAATATCGTGTATTTTTTGTGCATTTTAGGAAATTTAGTTTTAAATTTTAATTTAAATTTTTTATTTAACCCCAAAAGAGAACCGATCTCTCAAAACCGTAAAAGGAAAGAGCAGTCACTCATTCCGAAGCTTTTTCACTATCAAACCACTAAACATTTAACTATCGCCAGTGGATGCATGTGACACTCTGACACGCGGTCTCGATTCTACCACCAACTTTAGACGCTGCTTGTCGTTTTCAATTGCAAACTAAATCTACAAGTCATCCATTCACTTCAATGCACATTTCTCTGTTCGGAAGGAAGTAAACACAGAGTTTTGCCAGAAGAATTTGGAACGGCAAGTGAAGTGTAAGAAACTGAAAAAAATTGGCTGCAGTCTGGTTCTATCTTGATCCAGTGATGAATCGTTTCCTCAAAAAAGTGCAGCTCAAGAGAAGTGGAAATGTAATAAAGTTTCTGACCCATTTATTTTGAGTCAACATGAAACATTTTCGTTAAATTGTCTGCGTCCAAACTATATAAGGTAAATTCAGTAATATACCACTTCGGACCACAAACCTTTTATCTCTCCAAGCACCACTCACTTTCCACAAAGACTTAAAAAAATAATAGATTTTTCTTCAATTCATCTATGATAGGCTTCACAAACTAAATCGCTCTGGAAAAAGGCAAAATAAAACGATTTTTAGAGAAAATTGTTGCGCGAAACCGTGTTTCGCCAGAAATTGCTGACTAAGCTGCGATGAATGAGCAGATGCGTTGTGGTAAAGTCTCACTGTTAAACGTAGAATGTGAATAATTTTTGAAAATAGAGGATATGAAAATTTATTACGTCATCAGTTCATATATAAATTTGGCATTTTTATTAGCCAAAATTTTAATACGTTTCGACACCGCTTTCTGTTTTTCTCAAGGCTATTTACTGATTCAAACAAAATCAATGAAGCAAAAAATGTCATTATGTTTACAAATAAGTCCGAGTGAAGTGAGAGCTTAAAAATGAATTTTTTATATCCGCATGCGTCAAAAGAACGGATGTTAAAATTAATTTTGAAACAACATTTTTAGTGAAAAAAGTAAACACAAAATATTTTTGAAGTATTGTTTACGACAGACAATAATAATCCGGACAGACTTCGTATATTGAAAACAGCTAAAACACATTTCGTTTCCTAACATTTTGAGTAAAAATATTGGATTTTCTAAAAAATATATAAATTATTAACTAAATATTTGAATTCTTATCCAAAGCTATGGATTCTCAACAAAATACATGAATTTTGAAGTAAAACAGATTAAATTTTCAACTAAAAACGAAATATTGATATTTTAAGCTGAAAAATTAATTTTCAACCAAAAAACATTTGATTTTCAACAAAATAAATTAATTTGTAAATGAGGATATAAATTTTCCACTAAATCATATTTATAACCAAAATAATTTTTGTTACTTCAGATGAAAGATAATAAAACCAGGAATATTATTCTGAAATAAAATAAAAAATAGCAGAATCCCTCAAAAATCAATTCAAAATTTCTTTTTGATTTTTCTTTGTGTGAAGATAAGGAATTTTTTTTCTCTCATATTTGATATAGAATAGCATATTGTTTCAAAAAATACTTATAAGTTTCATTAAAATAAAAAAAAAGTGTCGGAATTATTATCATTTTGAAAAATGTCAACCTAAAGTTTCGAAATGGCGTAAAGCCCAGAATGCTATGAAATAAGGCGAAATGAATAAAATTATCAAGAAAATTATTGTGAAAGATCGTGTTAAACCAGAAATTGCTGAATGAGCTGTGGTAAATGGGCGAATGCATTATCATGGTAAAGAACACAGTCTCACCGTTAAACGACTCTTCACCGTACTCTCCAAATATAACTCGTATATGAAATGCATCCAAAACGCTTTTCATTTTCTAACAATTCAAGTAAAAATATTTATTTTTTTTAAATAGATTAATTTTTCACTCAATAGTTGAATTTAATCCAAAATTATGTATTTTCAACAGAATAAATGAATTTTTAGCTCAAAAAGATAAGTTTTTACAAAAAATCAAATATTTAAATTTTAAGTTCAAAAAGTTAATTTTCAACCAGAAAATAATTTATTTTTTACAAAATAGTCAAATTTACAATAAAATAGTTTCACTTGTGAAGAAAGATATGCATTTTCAACTAAAAATTATGAATTTTCAACCAAAATACTGAATTTCTAACAAACCACCTAAATTCGAACGTAAAGGTGAAATTTCAAACGTAAAAATCGCCTTTTACCCGAAAATAGAATAGTTTAATTTGCAATCAGGAAGATTACCTTTTAAACAAAAGAATGTATTTTCAACAAAATATTCGGAATTGTGAACAAATGACTAAATCTAACAATTAAAAAAATTATTTTCAAGAAAGAACTTTAGATTCCAATAAAAAATTCCATTCTCCACACAAAATTCAACCTTCAACCAAATAGTTAATTTTTTTACCACATTCTTCGATTTTGAACAAGATAGTTGAATCCTCAACCATGAAAGATCAATTATCAAACAAACAGTTAAATTTGTAGACGAAAAAGCTTACATTTTTAGTAAAAGATTCATTTCATTAGTGGCTTAATTTTAGAACAAGAAAAATTTTTTAGTCAATAAAGCATGAAATTGTGAACAAAATTGTTTGATTTTCAACTAAAGAAGATGAATTTTCTACCAAAAAATTTAATTTCGAAAAAAGGTAATTTTATATCCAAAAGGACGAATGTGAAAAGAAAAGATGAATTCTCATTTACAAATTTAATAGTTCACTTTTCAACCAAAAATAATTGTCAACACACAGTAGTTGAAATCTTCTAATTTTAGGGAAAACGAGGAAAAAGTCGAAAAAGGGGTAATATGGGAGAGACAGTGAATCCTTCGGTAAATAAACAGGAATTTTGATAACTCATAGCCTCAAGAGTAACATTTTATATAATCTTCAAATTTCATTTTCAAAAAAATTAGGTCGAAAACTGAACATTATGCTCAGAAAAGAAAGTTGATTTTCTACTACACACTTTTTGATGTTGAAGTACACAAAGTACTACCTAACATTCTGTGAGCTGAATTAAACTTGATTTCTTCTCTAAAGTATTAAAAAGTTGGTCCTGAGAAAGAAATTTGAAGCAAATTATCTTCAAAAATAAAAAATAAAATCTAAACATAACAGCAAAAAATCGCGTTTCGCAGTTGATCAAATTATATCAGAAATGCGACATTCTCTATATTACACCAAATGTATGTGTTATTAATTTATATACCTTGGACAGGAATTGCCTACTGACATAATGCAAAATAAAGTACAAATTTCATATTTTAACTATTTTGCAATATTTGTGCCTTATTTTTCATGATTTTTTATTCGAAGTTCCCTAAAGAATGCATACGGACAATTTGTTTTTTAGAGAATTAAATTAAAATTATTTCCTAAAAAATTGAATTTTATATCATAATAACATTCTTACGAATAAAGGAAAAACCATAAGCGTCTTATCAAAAAATTTTCTGAAGAAAATTTTGTAATCTTCTTGTGAGAAACAAATTAAGATGCAAGATGCAATTTTGTTGTTTTAATGACATTTTCCAGGATAAGAGCAAAAATTGTATGCATTTCATAAACAAATATTCTCGAAGAAATTTTTAGATTTCCTTGAGATTAAAATTGTCTTCTGTACATTTTTCGTATATTGCATAGTTTAGCTCGAGAATGGAATTTTTATGTTTTATAATATTATACGCGATTAAAACAAAAACCATGCGTGTCCTATTAAAAAATAGTCTATGGAGCAAATTTTGTAAATGTTTTGGGAATTAATAATTTTTCTCAACATTTTTTAACAAATTTGACCTTTCTTGCTGTATCTTGAAGAGTATGCAGAAGCACAATCTAGTTCCTTAATCACTTCGGAAGTTTTCGCGCCTAAAAGCACATAGTTGTTTAAATAATTTGTGTTATTTAAACAGGTTTCTTCTGACATAATTGTTTAAAATTTATATTTTTTTAATATTAATGCGGTAGATTGTTATTGCTGAGAGGAACACTTTATGTTAAGACCATTATTAAATTTCTGAAACGATTGATTAAAGATAAATCGTACATTTTGATAAAAATGAGATAAAAAGCTTATTTTTTTAATCTGGTTAAGTGTGTCCCTTATTGTTTTATATTTAAATATCGTACGAATTCTTCAAAAAAATTAATATTTCACAAAACAGTTTTTTCGCATTTGTATACCATTTGAATATATAACGAAAACTTAAAGAAAAACAATTAAAAATGAATAACTAACAATAACATTTCATCATTTAGGAAAAAATCCGATTTTCTTAACTAGTTTTTATAAAAATGTACCTACAAATAATCTTTCATGAAATGGCTTCAACAAAAAGCTTTTCTCTTGATAATAACAAACTACTGCATAATTAGAAAAAGAGATAAATTTCAAATATTTGTGTCAGAACAAAATTGTTCAAACAAAAAGTTGAACAAAAAAAGCTCGAGTTTTCTAACTTTCTTCGGAAAAAATTTAAAAGTAAATAATAATTTATTCTTTGAACAATTTGTTAATTCTTGAAATAATGATACGCTTTATTATAAATTGATAATTTTCCGATAAAACGTAAAAAAGCTTATTTCTATGAGCTGTAGGGAAAAAATATTCAAAACAAATTGAAATTGTTAAAACAATTGAAAATTTTTATTCACAAACGATTAAAAACATTTCATTTGTTCAATAAAAATAATTTAGGGCGAAAAATAGAACAACAAATCTCATATGTTTGAATTGGATGCAACATGGTAAATTTCTGTTTCCTTGGGCATTTGTTGGGGCTTGATAAGTAGAAGGAGGGCGACATCAAACTTTAAAGTATATTAGCAGAATTTATCAGCTGGAGACTCTCCAACAAATTTTAACAATTACCCGCGAATTAAGTTTGAACCCAGCAAAATGAATCTCGTTTTTCCGAAAACATAAATTTTCCTATGGTAATCTTAACGGATTTCCCGGGCATTTGCAGCAAGACCTGGAATTCACCGATTTGGCTCAAACTTGAAGGGAATTTTTTTTTCCATGAACATACAAAAAAGGGGGGGGGGGGAGATGTTTATAGGCAAGCCCTCTATTTCGAAATCATTTTCTTGGACCACCCTACTGTGCTCTCTATTCGGCATTCTGTGTGAAACGAAAACCTTCTCATTAGGGTGAGAATATGAAAATCCTCCGCGAAACAAACTAACATAATTACAATCGTACTCGTCTTTTTGAATTTAATTACAGAGACTGCTCTCATACACTCTGAAAATTCGCAGCTTCCTTTTATGATATTTTGGACAAGCAAGTTAACACGGACGGAAGGACAGAGATGCAAAGGGTATGAATTTGGGCCGACCTCGTTGGCATGACGGTGTCGTTGAACCTCTAAAATGTATACCTCTTTCTCATTAGCACAACCCAGACCGAGCATTTGCGTGAATTTCACTATGGTTCGCACCGCATATCCTGCACTTCGGTCTCCTTCATCCGTGGACTCCAATTTATGCGGATAATGCCACGTGTGACGATGGAGGTGGTTTTCTACCATTAGTGGTTCCTCCTTCTACTCTACTCGCTTACACCATTTCAAATGGCTGCACGCAGTCTTGGAACTCTTTGAGAATTACCGAGGATATAGTGTATACTGTTTACGATAGTATACTCTAGACTCTGTGGAGCATTCATACTCCTCTATAACCATTACATTACTATAGGTCAGAGGTGCCTCCTTGCTAGTGCGGGAGGTGATCGAGGACTTATAAGGAACTCGTGAACGATCGCTCCTTCAAGATGAACCTCTCTCGTGCTTGGCAGATGCACGATCCTTTTGTTTCTTCCTATCGTTTTATTCCTTCTGATGATTTTATTTCTTCTTTTGCACCTTCACTTTTGCGCATTTTCCTCGCAGAAGAACGAGAAGATCATTAAGGTGGTTCAAATTCACTTTTCTTATTGAGTGCAACAATCTGCCTAATTAATCTCAATCTTCTATTTTTCCTTATTCGTTTCTCTAGCTCTCATCATTCCTTTCATACACTCCTTACCCAATCCATTGTCACTTGAAATCTTGACTAGATTCTTTTCACAGCTTCCCTTATCAACCATTGCTCTCCTACATCCTTCCCATACATGCTTCAATATTTCCTCTTCCTATTCTCTCTCCTTATCAGTTTTTTAAATTCCTTTCCACTTCTTCCATTCTTACTATCTAGTACAATTTATGATATTTTGATTCCTTAATAATCCTCCATCTTCCCATTATATGCCTGTCCCTGACTCTTTTCTCCAAATCTTTTTAAAATTTTTAGGAGAAAGAAGTAAAGTATATATAGTTCACTTCTGTCTCCTTCTCATCTTGGTTATTCTAGTGCCCTTTCTCTCAATTCTTTTACCTCCTTTGATCACCTTCTTGCTTACTCAGCTTCTTCTTCCACCATTAGCAACCCCTTAAACTACTATTTCCTCTCTCTTTCATTCTTTCTTTAATACTTACTTCGTTCATTTGCGCTTCTTCTCTCACTATATATCCAGGCGTCTTTCAGTCATCCTTACAGCCTTTCTTCACAGCCTCTTCTCTTTCCTTCCATCCCCATATTTCTACTCCATAGCCTAATACCGACTATACCAGCGTATTAATTAACCACATTCTCCTTCTTCGATCCTTTTTCCACCTTCTTTTTCCTAACCTCTATATAGATGAGCTCTATGATCTCCATTTTTTTGCAAGATATACCCGAAATATTTACACTCCTTCACTTCTTCTAACTTTACTCCCTTTAATCTCCCTGTCCATTTTCTTATTTTTGCTCCCTTTCTAAATCTTATCATCTTTCTCTTCTTCACATTTAAATTCAAATTTATCCATATATAGTCAATATATACCACTGTATATATCTTTTTTTGCCTACCCCAACCCCTCCACATCCTTTTCTTTTTACTTCTTCTAAGTGTGAAATTAATATATTAAATAAAATTGGACTCAGAGGACAGACTTGTCTTCCTCATCTCACCAACCCCGAGATTGTCTCATATTTTCTCCGCTTTCTCCACTCTGCTTTCTGTCTCCCTGAAAATATCCTATACTATTTATTCAACCCTTCCTTATCCTCTATTTCAATATAAATTTTTTCTATCTCGACTCTGTACAATGAATTAAACGCCGCGCAGTGGCCCTTTTTTGAAATTCTGTCTCAAAATCGGGAATCCTTGGATCGGAATGAACTAGAGGGATATTTTTCTTTGAATTAAAGAAAAAGCCTTTCCGAATATAGAAAAATTATAGAGCAAGTCAAAAAAAATGGTGACCTTAAAAATCTGTTTTGAGGATGGAATTTTTGGGGAAAAAATCGTGCATTGAATACCAAAAACGCCTAGATTTCACATTTTATGTGTTATACATGTTTTTATATAGATTTTTGTGTGCCCGATCCGAATCTGACATTTAAATCGTTGTGTTACAAAATCCAAAATGGCGGAGCCAATATGGCAGACTAAAATTGTAAAATGGAACCGATTTGACTAAAATGTGCTACAAGGTGGTTTTTCAGGTCGCCGGTTACAAATCCAAGGTCAAAATTTGAAAATTCAGAATGGCGGATCCAATGTGGCGGACCAAAATTGTAAAAGGAAACCGATGTGACAACAATTTTCTATAAGGGATTTCTTGGGCCACTTATTTTACATTTGGGGTCAAAATTTGAAAATCCAGAATGGCGGATCCAATATGGAGGACCAAAATTATAAAAGGAAACTGATGCTACGAAAATTTGCTACAAGGGGGTTTTTATATTCGCAGATTTCAAATCCGGGGTCGAAATTTAAAAGTTCAAAATGGCAGATCCAATACGGCTGACCAAAATTGTAAAAGGGAACCGATTTGACTAAAATTTGCTATAAGGGGATTTTTCGGGTCGCTGATTTTAAATCCGGGGTCAAAATTTAAAAATTTGAAATGGCGGACCAAAATTGTGCATAAAAAACGATTTGATCGCTTCTTCAAATTCTGGAATTTTGACTTTGGATTTCAGATCAGCCACCTGAAAACCCTCCGATAGGCTATGTTTAGTCTGATGAATTTTGTTCTATAATATTGGATCACCATATTGAATCCGCCATTTTGAATTTTTCAATTTTGACCCCGGATTCAAAATCAGCGACTTCAAAAACCCCCTTGTAGCCAATTTTAGTCAAATCAGTTTCCTTTTAAAATTTCGGTCCGCCATATTGGATCCGCCTTTTTATATTTTCCAATTTTGACCCTGCATTTGGAATCAGCGATCCGAGAAACCTCCTTGTAGCAAATTTTAGTCAAATCGGTTTCTTTTACAATTTTGGTTCGCCATATTGGATCCGCAATTTTTAATTTTTAAATTTTGACTTTGGATTTGTATTCAGCGACCTGAAAAACCACCTTGTAGATAATTTTAGTCAAATCGGTTTCGTTTTACAATTTTCGTCTGCCATATTGTTTCCGCCACTTTGGATTTTGTCTTACAACGATATACATGTCAGATTCGGATTGGGAATGCAGAAATCTATATAAAAACATGTATAGCACACAAAATGTAAAATCTCAGCATTTTTTGTATTCAATAAACGATTTTTTTGCCAAAAATTTCATCTTTAACACAGATTTTCAAGGTCACCATTTTTTTGAGATTCTCTATAATTTTTCTATATTAAGAAAGATATTTTCTTTAACTAAAGAAAATATATCCCTCTCGGTCATTCCGATCCAAAGTTCTATGAGTTTGACGATTATTATTCCCTCTTTCTCCCTTTTAGTGCTTTTATTTGCTTTGGTAACGGTAATATTAAGAAACAATCTGTTTTGTTGAGATGATTCGTTTTCCGTAGTTTCGAAATATTTATCGCAAACACTCGACGCTTGATATAATTTAAAAATTAATATTCTTCTTAACATCAGGCAATGACACATAATTACTTCCTTTAGCTATCTGGTATGAAAATAGTCATTGAAGAAATTGTGTAATATAAATTTACATTTTTACAAAGGAGTTAGAAATAATTGAGTACATATCAATATTCTTCAAAATTTGAAGATCGTGGTAATCTTCTTGGATTCTTTACAACGTTCAAAAATGTTTCATTGTTAATAGAATTTTATTTGACTACGCAGTAACATATATTTTTTCATTCAACCCTATAGAAAATGATGGTCTCAATTTTAATATCATGCTTCTTTATTAAGATTTAATCACAAGAAAGGAAATTGTAATTTCAATTGCAGTTTTCTCTCAATTTTGTTTGAACTTGAAGATATTTTTTTCATAAATTTGTAAATATGTCAGTATTCACTGTATGTACGTATACTGATGGATAAATTGCATTGATATATAAGTATATAGACTAACTAAAATTATCCCTACTTTTAAAAATGTCTATATTGCACGAAATCTACACCTCCCAGCGATTTATTCTCGTTTTCCGCCAAAAAACATTATTTTTGGTCCAGTGGGATAATTATCAATATTTTGAAGTAATTATCAAATATCGAAACAAATTTTATTTGTTGAAATAATTGTTTTTTCTTAAGAATTCAGTTTTCTTACAAGAGAATTATAATGTAGCTTGCCTTTGAATTAACACATGGAATTGGTTTAAATAATGGAATGGTTCTGATTAAAACCAAGTTTACTTTTTACATTTCCAAAGAAGGAAGTAGAAAGCTGAAAGATCTGATTCCAAAGTTAAGGAGACACAGGTTAGAAGTCAATGGAAGGTCAGAGGTCAAACATCAATGACAGGTTATATTTCAGGGGTCACGGGTAAAAAATACAAGATCAGGGTTCAAAGATAATATGGCAAGAAGAAGGGGTCAAATATAAAAAATAGGAAGTCAGAAGTCAAAAGGCAAAGGTCATGAATCAAAATCGAAAGGTCGCAGATGAACGTTCAAAATTGTAAACTTTTTCCTTTGAAACTCAATAAATCCTCATAAGTCACTAAATAATATATGAAGAGAAAACTCATCTCTTCGTTTCTGTTTTCATCAAAAATTAATTTTCTTAACCTTAAATTCAGCTATTCAATTTTTTTTTGAAAATTCAGCTTTTTTAGTTTAAAAACCAAGTACTTGGTTGAAAATTATTCATATATTTTTTTAATAATGTTTATTCTTTTCTTTGTAGAAAATTAATCCTATCGCTTAAAAAATCAATTTTTTGTTGAAGATTAATTTTTCTTCGATTAAAAAGTAACTATTCCATTTTTGGTTAGAAATTTACCTTTCATGAGTTAAAAATGCTTCTGTAAAGAACTTTAATATCTTGTTTACTGAAGATTCCATCTATTTGGTTAAAAACCTATATTTTTTTAGCTGAAAATTCAACTATTTCGTTGAAAATGCATCTTCTTTATTTAAAAATAACTTTCTTGGTGAAAATTCTTCTATTTTGCATAAAACTCCGTCTTTTTACGTTCAATTCAAATTATGGATAATTCGTTTTTTTTCAAATTAATTTTTTAAACTAAAATTTTAAATATCCCATTTTTTTGGTGAACTTATATTTTCAGTTCCAAAATGCAACCATTTAGTTTGAAATTCATGTATTCCTTGCAAAATTCTTTTTTCTTGGAGAAAGCTTCTTGATTCTTGATTGATTATTTTTTTGAATATTCATCTATTTTGTTGAAGTAATATTTTTTTTATCAAAAACTCAAATGTTCTGTTGAAAATTCGTCCATTTGGATTAAATATTCATATTTATGGTATTGGTAAGTATTGGATCCAGTACTGTTTTCGCGAAAGAAGTATTAGATCCAATATTCACCAATACATTTATAAAAATCATCTATTTGGCTTGAGAATTCAACTATTTGATTGGTAATTTACTTTTTTGTTGAAAATTCATATTTTTGGTTGGAAATTTAGAAAATTTGGTGAAAAATTTAACTAATCGTCTGAAAATGAAACTATTCATTTCAAGATTGAACTATTGTGTTGGAAATTCGTTTCCTTTTTTTCTTCGTTAAAAAGTGATTCTTTTATTTAAAAATTTAGCTATTCTATTTTTGTTGAAAATGTTCCCTTTTTAAGTCGAAAATTCATCTATCTGCTTGGAAAATTGACCTTGAAAGTTAAGAATCGATCACTTCAGTTGAGGATTCAACTATTTTTTGAAAAATTCGTATTTTTTAGTTGAATTCAAAGGGTTGAAAATTCGTTCTTGATTTTTTTTATTAGCTTCATAAACTTAAAGTTTAATGATACCATTTTTGTTTGGAAATCGGAAGAAAATTAATCTTGTTTGTTTCAATTAATTAATTTGATTGTGTATTTAATTATTTTGTAACAAAAATCGTATTTTTCCGTTCAATTCAAATGTTTGATTATTCGTTTCTTTTTAAATTAGTTTTTTCACCAAAAATTAAACTATCCCTTTTTTTATCGTAAACTTATTTTTTTTAGTTGAAAATTCAACTATTTGGTTGAAAATTCTTGTACTTTGTTGAAAATTCGTCGTTTGGTAGAAAATCAATCTTCTTGATTGAAAATTCATCTTCGCTAAAAATGAACTTCTTTGTAGAAAATCGACTATTTGGCTTGAAAATTCAACTATTTGGTTGAACATAAATTAATATTTGGATGCTCTCTTTCAGTCTGCGGCAAATGTTTTTGCCTGTTTTACGAGGTGATTAACCAGCAGCTGTTGATATTGCTCTTTGGAAGTAGACTGATGAAATCGATCTTCAAACAATAAAATAGAGGCCCAGTTTCCTGGTCGTGCACCGGATAATGTCGTAATGCATTATGCCTGTACGTGCTCTTTGTTCGCCAGAAAGCAAGCAGGCCTGAAATTATGTTCGCGTCCGGGACCGTCGGCGGCGTCGGTGGTGCCAGAACCGTAAACTCGTCGCACGTGTGCCGCACGTGTAGTGCACGACATACCCAGAGTCGCGATTTTCCTTTCGTATTCCTTCGTACTTGTGCTTACATTAACGGAATAATGACTTTCACGTGCAAAATATAAACGCGAACATTTGCTCTGCAATTTAACTAGGGTAGATTAAAAACACATTGCAAAAACAGTTACGGTTCGTCACAGAGCAACAATATATAAACAAATAAAGTGCAAAAATTGACGATTTAAGCTTTAAAAATTTTTATTTTAGGAAGAAATACAGAAAGAAACTCACTATCATCTGGAATGATTCCGTCTGCACTCATCGAAAAGAAATAATTCTAATAGGATTTTAATCATTAATTATAAACAATTTTTATAAACGAATTCTCACTAGTCATTTTTCTCATAGGAAAAATTGTTTGGCGTACGCTGGTTACTAAGATTTTTCATAGGAAATAAAATTCATAGCGAAAAAATGGCATAAATCGACATTTACTGTTTTTATAAACATTTGTATAGACAACTTCTCACTAAAATAAGTTTTTCTCATAGCTAAATTGATTTATGTGATCAAAAGTGATTCGCAATTGTTTTTAATGTCATTGATATACTTCGAGCTTCATGAAACATGAATAATATAGATTATTAATTACAATTTAATTAAACAAATGTCTCAACTGGCCGTTTTCTCGTACAGAAAAACTATTTTCCCTTTAATTATTATTGGAATGATATTTATTGTCGATGATAGAGCAAGTTATCTAAAAAATAATTTACGTGATTGTTATAAACATTTTCTCAAACAAATAATAGAATGTATCCATTTCACATACAAAAGAGACGTTTTGTCACTAAAATTATCCGACAATAAACTTACAGTTATAATTTACTGATTTGATTATTCATTTAACAATTATTGCCAAAATCAATCAATTGTAGGCCAGCTTTGTCATTTAGTCATTTAGTGTCTTACTTTTTTTTTGTCTGACGCATTATATTCAGTTTTTGAATCACTGTTAGTTTATTGTCGGAAAATTTTAGTGAAAAAAACGTCTGTTTTGTGTGAAAATAATCAATTTTAGTTTTTACTTTAAAAAATGTTTATAAAAATCACAAAAAATATTTTTCAATCAACATTGTTGGTTAATCATCCCAAGAAATATCATTTCGATGATAATTGGAAAAAAATTATTTTTTCTATGAGGAAACGGCCATTTAGGACATTTTCAAAAATAAATTTTTAATAATAATCTATATTATTTATGTTTCATAGAACTCCAAGTACATAAATGCTTCTAAAGACAATTTTGAATTACTTTTGGTCCGAAAAATTAATTTTGTTATGAAAAAACTCATTTATTGAGAATTTGTTTATAAAAATGTTTAGGAAAACATCAAATGTTCGCTTATGACATTTTTTCATTATAAATTATGACTCTCATGATAAATCTTAGTAACTTTCGTGAATCAAACACTTTTTTCAATGAGAAGAAAAATTATTTTTAGAGGTTTCGCAAGCCACATGAAGTTTAACACGTTTTTCCCATAAGAAAAAAGACGTTTTTGTAAATTTTATTCAGAATAATCAATGTTAGGCAAATTGAGTTGAAGCTCAAAATTTATCTTCACAAGTAGCCATGGAACAAAAGTAAAATTTTTCATCACATCATCCCCGTAAGTTTGTTTTATAGGGTCCCGAAAACCCCCATAAGTGAAAAATTGGGTTTTGCAAGTTTTTGGAACTAATTATGAATTCTTATGGATTTTTGATGAAACTTGTTTATAGAACATTGAATGCTTCTTCCTGCTGATAATGAGATGTTTATATAAATTGTTTAAGTAATTTATTATCATTTTTAGCAACTTTCTCTTAGAAGATAATTAGAAAGTCGCGGTTTTTACCAAATTTTTCAATTTATTCTCAACTTTCCAGTTGAAACGAATTAAACAATAATGCTTGTTAGCTTGCATTAATTATTACTGAATTAATTACCTTACTGAAAATTATTATAGAAGAAAATAGTTGTAAACAATAATTATGTATTGAAACAATAATTTTTATTCACTTGCATAAATTATTACTGCAATAAGTGAAAATGGGATGCAAATTTAAAAATATTTAAAAAAACCGTAACTATCTGACATTATTATAGAAGGAGATAGTGACAGACAATTAAAAATTCAAAAAAATTATGTCTGCTAAATTACATGAACTATCACCAGAATTACATACATACAATAATGAATAATAAATAAAGAATACATTCGTTAAGTTGCATTAATAACTCCCTCGCTCTCAGTGAAAAAACGACAAAATGTGTAATATTTCAGAAAAACTCAACTATGTAACATTGCTGAAAAAAAATATTATCAAAAACAGTATTGAGTTGTTTGAATAATTATTTTTGTTAACTTGAATTGATCATAACCTCACTTTTATTGAAAAGCTGAAAATAAGTTGAAATAATCAAGAAAACCGCGACATCGCTGAAAACAATAATGAATTGTTTAAATAATTTATATAAACATCAAATTATCAGTATGAAGTAGTATTTCATGTTTCATGCATTTTTTGTATGTAAAAAAGCGCAAAAAATCATAACTTGTGGCAAAAGCTCGCAAAACCCATTTTTTCACTTATGGGGTTTTTTGTGGGATCCTATAAAACAGACTTATGGGGTGATATTTCGAGAAATAAGTCTTGAGCCATATTCTGTGGCGAATTGAGATGAAAAATTCCAAATTTCAATTCGATTCGTAACATGTTGACGATTCTGAATGAAATGTACAAAAACGTCTTTTTTCTTATGGGAAATACGTGTTAAACTTCATGGATCTTATCAAACCTCTGAATATCTTTTCTTTTAACGCATTTATTTTTTTGTAAATTGAAACAAATTTTCGGGCGATATGCATAAATATTGAGGAAAAAATTCGAATTTCTTTTTAGACCGCACTATTATGCAAGATATCTAGAGGACCGAGAATTCGAGATAAACTGGGAAAACCCGAGAATTTTATTAAAGCGAGAAAAAACCTGGAATTTTCTTCATGATCGAGAATTTTTTTTTTATCGGAAAATCTACTTTTTTCTACCTTACCTTCTTTTAATTGTAAGAACTTTCTCCATATACATATAAAAAATTGTAACATGTGCTTCATAATTTTCCCGCTATCACCTAAGAAATATGCCATTGTTCTGTTATCATAAAAAAATTCCTGGTTTTAAAATTTGGTATTTGGCCTTTTTGAGTAATTTTAAGATCTTGCAGACTAACAAACTTTTTATACAATTAAAATTTTTTTTAAACAATGTGTTGTTAACACAATCCAAAAAACTGTTTCTCTCTAACATTTTAGGAAAGTTCTAACTTGAACACAAATTTTATTTTTTTATTTCTCATTTTATATTCCTATCAACTAAAAGAACTGTGATTACAAAAATTCAACATTCTTATTCGGCCTATAGGAAATTATGATTAAAAGCTTCCGGAATTCTACATAAAATGTAAAATAGTGCAACTTTTAATGCTTTCTTAACACTTAAACAAAACATAATATAATAAACGCCTTACAACGTTGAAACAAAAAACTAGGACACATTCAAAGACGTCTTATCTATAGGAAAATAGTAATAAAAATAAAATGAATATATATTTTTTCAATGAATTGATAGAAACCTCAAGATTAGTCGTTTTAAATATTTTACAAAAAAACTTTTCTTTCATAACAAAAATATTTAAATTTTTTTAATATTCCTGTTTCAACTTGAAAAATATTGCAATATGCAGAACCACATTTTTAGAGTAACTTTAAAAAATTAGATTCTATTTGAAATTGACCTTTAAAATAACCCCAAGAATATTGAGGAATGTTTATTATATTAGATTGTATTTAAATTTTCAGAAAATATTCAAATCTGCACTATATATATAATATATTTTTGCAATGTATTTATTTACACTATATTTTCTCAGTCAAGCGTGACAAACAGCATGAGGGCCGCACTCTCAGCGCGTTAGTTGCATCACGTTGCGTCCCTGGATTTGTGCCGAAGGTCACTGCAGCCATTGCATGGAACGGTGCATAAATCTAGGTTCCAGTGTATTCAAAAGAAAAAATGCAATCATTACATAATAAACATTTAAAAAACTGACGCAATCATCGCTCAAGAGGTGGTGCAATACTTGTGACGAAAATGTAGTTGCGATTAATATTTTTCATTCAAGTCTGTATTTGTAAGTTGTATTTAACATATATAGCTGAATTGCTAAATTGTGAGAATAATTATTCTACCAGGAGGTTTATTTGCGCCAGAGGCAAAAGCGTTATTTGTACATTTTCACTTTAAGTGGAGTAATCGAGTTTCTGTTTTTATGAACTGAAACGTAATCAAAAGCAGAAAAGTGAGTTGATTTCATGAGCACTTGGAAAGAGGTTTTTTTAGAGGCCTTTCACTTCATCTAAAGTCCTTTCTCAAATGTAAGCTTTTCGAGTAAAAATTTTGTGTAACTTTGTTTATCCAATATTTCAAAGAAAATAGAAAAATTTTGTGAAAGGCAAAAATTAAGTTTTTTCTGAAAACGTAGAAAATGGATTTAAAAAGAACACTTTCCGTATAGAGATTGATGACAATATGTACTAGATATTCTCCAATTTTTGATACTTGTACAACGATGCATTTATAAAGTAAAAAACATTTTTTCTTATTGTAGATTTTTTCGAACAGCACAAACAATCTTCAAAAATAAATATATATATATATATATATATATATATATATATATATATATATATGTATATGTGATGAAACAAGAAATTAACAGCAATATACGCTTATCAATAAATGTACAACAAATATAATCTTATGATAATCATCAGGTTTTTTAAAATTGAAAAATTATGAAGAGTAAATTTTGAGCTTTGACCACGCTTTGTGCTTCTAATACGTAATCTTGTAAATATTTCCGATAAAAATTTATTGGTACAATACAAACTGTTTTTATGTTTATTTATTCCTTTTTCGATATTCTTGAAATGAGAATAAAAATAATAAACAAATTTTTTGATTGAGAATAACAACAAAAATAATTTATATTATGTGAGTGAATTCGTATTGGCAATAGTTACGTGTCTAGTACATTGAAAGTGTTAGTTATCAGATAAAGAAGCGAATCATGTAAAAACCTGTCTAACATTTTTGCTATAAAGTCACACAACACCATACAATTTATAATAGAAAATTAGGTTGATACTGTCTTGAACATTTTTTTGTAAGCCCGAAACAATCGCAGATATTGAACAAGAAAATGTTACTGGTGACTGGTGACACCGTTTGTTAAGAACTTATCGTAAAGAAAGCGATAGTGTTGTATCTGAACCAAAATAGATATTTGACATTTTATTTTTGATTTTAATAGATATCTCAATTATCCTTTATAATACACAAGAACATTTTATTAATCGTAAAAATTGACAAAAAAGCAGCGGTTATCCTGAACATTTTCCAACTAAATTTTCTTCAAAATCACAGCTTTTTTACCTAATATTTTCTTGAAGTTGTTTTTAATGTGGTGTATATATTTCACGCGATTTCATCTTTCTTGCGTTTTCATTGAAATACTTGCCAGAATATAAATAAATTCAATTTTCTGGTGTCATCAATATAAGGGTGTAAGTGTCGAATGCCAAGATTTTCAGGAAAACTGACACCATTTTGTTAATTTTGAAAGTTTTTGAAATTTCCCGATTAGATGGAAAAGCAGTCCATCATGCTTTTTTGCCGGAAGGGAAAGATAGAGGGTAGTGATGGGAGGGAAATCGGGGAAGGAAAGGAAGGCGAATATGGCAAATAAGGGATGGTAAGTAGGGGAAGTTGTGAAGTATGCAGATGGTGAGTAGGGGAGGGAAAGTAAAGGAATAACAGAAAAGGATGTGGGAGAAGGAGTAGTAGGGGAAGTGATGTGCAGAAAAGTAGGATAAGTTATTATAAGTTATAAGGTATTATAAGGTATAAGGTATTTTAAGTACCTATAAGTTACTATAAGTAACGTATAGTTTCGGGCAGATGTCCAACCAAACTTCGTACTTTTTTAAGGGGAGGGAGTGAGAGGAGGGGAAGTTGGAGAGAGGAAGGTGAAGTGAAGTTGGATAGGGAAGGGAAGAGTGATGGCGAGGATGTAGAGGAAGTCATAGGAAGTAGGGGAAGGAACAGGAAGTAAGTAATAGTAAAATGGGATGGAGTAAAATTAGGGAAAATATAAAAATGGAGGGAAAACTGCGAAATTAAGGGAAATAAGGTAGAGTAGGGGATGTAAGGCAAGCAAAAGAAAATATGGGCAGGGGAACTAGAGGAAAGAATGTCAGTTGAGGAACTAGAAAAGGATAGAAAGTAAGGAAAGGGTAAGGATATACAGTGAAAAAGTGAAAGTCGGGAAAGGAGAAGTAACAGAAGGTATGAAGAGGTGAAGTTGGATAACGTAAGGAAAGTGTGGGAAAGTAGGGGAAGTAAAGGAAAGAAATTGAAGGGAGAGAATGTGATTGCAAATACTGGAAAGGAGAGGAAGTGAGGAAAATTATGGGAAGAGAAGAAACAGAGGGAAAGGAGGATTGGGGATGGAAGTGTTGTCAGGTTAGTGATGGGAGAGAAAACAGAGCCAGTAAGGAAGTTAGGAGAGGGAAAGTATCGAGAAGGGAAATAGAGAAAGTGAGGTGATGGGACTTAGGAAAAGTTTGGAGTGTGAGGAGCACGAGAAGGACCCAGAAGTGAGGAGGAGTAGGGGAGTGGAAGTAAGAGGAAGAAAAGAGAGGAAGTGAGGATGTAGTAGTTACAGGAGGGAAAAGGGGGTAAATTCTGAAGATAAGGACTAGTGAGAAGAGAGTATGGGAAGAGGAGATCCAAAGGACTGCTTGAACGTCCTCCTTTTCAATTTTTCGGTCTAGAAATGCTGAGCACTAAATTCTTAAAAACTTGGCTAACGCGTTTTACTGATTTCAAATAAGTTACCGATTCAATATTATCCTCAATGATTGGAACATGGTGCTTAGAAGGTACATACATGGGAACCTAATCTCACCATCTTTATTGTATCTTGTTAGTATCTTTCTCTTAGACTGTTAAGACTACCGCGAGTAGGAAGATCCGGCAGGAAGTATCTCACAAGCAAGCGAGACGCTCAAGATCCGAGCCCGAGGAAATTCGATGGAACACGGCACGAACGACCACTAATTCGATTACCGGTTCGAAGGAGTCGAGAGAAGGTACGTGCAGTATACACGGGCGATAAACGTCGAATAGGAAGCTCGTCCAGCACAGGGCAGTTCGTTATCCAGCTATACGATTTGGAATGTCCTCGGTATAGTGGAAGGCTCTTTCGTGTGAAATTGCAAATCAATACCAGTAGAAATACTCTCCTTCTTGCCTCCAATTGTAGCAGAATTAAAGAAAAGGTCATGGTGCTGCTGCCGAATCGCTGTTAACGGGGCCACATGGAAAATCGATGCGTGTTTTTACCAGCCTGGTTAAATCCTTCCAGCCACATACTGCCACTTGAGGCAACTTCAATTTGATGCTACTTCTTCGAAACCCGATGCGAATTTTATCTAAACTACATCTCTCCAGTGGAAAGAAATAAATGACCCTAATACGTTTATTGCTGGCAGACCTATCGCTCTGTAGTTCAACCAACCAGTAGAGAAAATGAGTTGCGATTAAGGGAGAAATAAGCTCCTTCCGAAAACCCTTTACAATTAGTTTCGAAACTTATTACTCAATTCTTATTTTATTTTTTCCAGAATTTTTCCATCAGTTTGAGAATGAAATCCATACCATCATTGAATATTTTTTATTTAGTCAGCGCCTCAAATGTCATGTAGGCCAAAACAGTTTGTTTTGTAACAAGAATGTTGTGACAAGACTGTATGTGGAATTTCACAATCTCTTTTGTTTTCAAAAATTCTAGTTTCTAATCTCTTCCCAGTTTCACCTATCTAAACTTCATTACTACATTTGCATTTTATTGACTAAATAACGCTGACACATTTGCAATACTATCACTGTCTTCTCTCTTCAAAAAATGATTATCTGAAGTGTTGGTGTTTTTGAAACAAACATTGATATTAAATTTTTTTAATAAACTGCTCAAGCATTCAGAGAGACCTTGTATGTACAGTAAAGTAATTTTAATGCAATCTTTTATACTGTTAAATACATTTAAAAACATAAATGTTGTCAGAACGAACAATTTGAAGAATAACATGAACATATCTTTCTTGAAGAATAGGTGTGAATTATAATAAATTAGAAGCTCTTTTTTCAACACTATGTAAAACAAAATCAGAAACAGAAGCAATCTGAAGCAAAATCTGGTGGGATGCTATCAAACATCGACACAACATCTAAGAAAAATATTGAACGGGTTTTAGGTACATTTATGTTTTTAGAATATCTTCCAGATCCCGACTAGTTTTTATGAATGAACTAGTGTTTAAAGATATTGGTTTTAAAGCCATTTAAATACATTGAGATGAATTTCAAGTAGGAGAACCAACTGTGAATAGAATGAGTCTCCGAGTAAAATTTGGTTTGTGAAACTTTCGGTACATTAGGGTGGTCCAAAATTTTTGTTTTCGAATTTCAATGGGGACACTTCAGAAATTTGTTTGAATCCACACAAAAGACGTTTTTGTAAATCTTATTTAGAATCCTCAATATAATCTCAATCGATTTGGAAAACTCAACGTTTCTCTTAACAATCAGCCATAGACTTCGAATGCAATATCGCTTTTCAAATACCAACACCATAAGTCTATTTTATAGGGTCCCAAAGAAACCCCATAAGAGCAAAAATGTGTTTTGCCAGTTTTCGCGGTAATTATGACTTGTTTTGCGGTTTCTTCAGTGAAAATTATTTCTGGCACATTAAAGACCATTTCATGCTGATGATAAGATGTTCAAATGAATTGTTTAAACAATTTATTACTGTTTTTGCAACTTTCTCATAGAATGGAGTTGAAAAGACGCGGTTTTTAACAAATTTTCCTTTTGTTGTCCAATTTTCGATCACAAGGAAGTGATAGTTCATAAATGTTAACAAGAGCCATTGTTTAAACAATTTATTATTAATTTTAATAATATTTCTTTAGACAAATGCTACAAAATCGTAGTTTAGAAAATAGTCACTTTCAGTCAAATTTTCAATTAAGATAAGTTAAGTAATTAATTGTCAACGGCGATACCACGCTGAAAACACCACTTCCCGTTAGATCACTGAAGTTAAGCAGTGTTGGGCGCGGTTAGTACTTGGATGGGTGACCGTTCGGGGAATACTGCGTGTTGTTGACCCGTCGTGGGTGTGGTGGACCCACACTGGTAGTATTTATCCACCAAGAAACACTACAATTTACTATAATTATCAATAATATTACATTTGGATAATGCTAGAAAGATGAATTTTTTTTAAATGTCTGGCTTTTTGTCCAATTTTCATTTGGAGTGGAGTGATACTGAATTCAAGTTGACAAAATAATTGTTTTAACGATTTATTATCATTGTTAATAATATTGTCTTCGCTTAATTAGTAGAATGTTGCGGTTTTTTCTGAAATTTTCAATTCTTTGTCTATTTTTCATTAGGCGTGACTGAATAATTAATTATATTCAGCAAAAATAATTGTTCCAACAAATTATTATTGTTTATGACTATCTTCATCTCTATTAATGCCTGATAGTTGCGGTTTTTCAGCAATTCTTACCTTTCTGTTCTTTTTTCACTTATTGAGGTAATAATTAATTAAAGTTGACAAAAAACTCATATAAACAATCTAATATTGATTTCTGTCTCTTTTGTGAAATAGCTTTTTTTCTTTAAATTAATTTTTTTCAATCATTGGGAAAAGAGCAACAATAATTCACTTAAAAGAACAATACCATTCGAAGAGTCATTTTTGTTGCGATTGACTCATTTTTTGTTCATAAATAAAAAGGTGATGCAAAGTTTAAGATTTTAGAAGAAACCGCCACTTACTAGCACTTATTTAAGAAAAGATAGTTATATATAATGTTGAATTTTTTAAACAACCTTTCGTTAACATTAATTAATTAATACCTCACTAAGTGAAAAAAGGAGAGAAAGGTAGAAATTGCCAAGGAACCGCAACTATCAGGCACTGATATAGATGAAGATAGTCATAAACAATAATTGTTTGAAAATTCATTTTTGTTAAATCTAATTAATTATTAAGTGACCCCTAATGAAAAATTGACAAACAGTTGAAAATTTCAGAAGTAACCGCAACATTATACCAATTAGGCGAAGAGAATATTAACAACAATGATAATAAATTGTTTGTACAATTATTTTATAGACTTAAATTCATTATTACTTTACTCCAATTGAAAATTGGACAAAAGGCCAGAAATTTCAGAAAAAAACGCATCTTTCTAGCATTATTCAAATATAATATTAATAATACTGATAACAAATTGTTTGAACAATTAATTTTTTTGATTCTGGTTAATTATTTAACTTGTCTTGATCGAAAATTTGACTAGAAGTGCATTGTTTGTAAACTGGAATTTTGTAGCATTTGTCTAAGAGAATATTATTAATATTAATAATAAATTGTTCAAACAATCACTCCCGCTAACAATGATGAACTATCACTTTCCTCTAATTGAAAATTGGACAACAAGTGGGAAATTTCTGATAAAATCGCGTCTTTCTAACTCCATTCCATGATAAAATTGCTAAAAACAGTAATAAATTGTTCAAACAATTCTTTTGAACATCTTATTATCAGTATGAAGTGGTATCATATGACAGACACAATGTTTATTTAAAAAGCAACAAAAAAAGTCATAATTAGCGTGAAAAACTCGCAAAACCCATTTTTTCACTTATGGGGTCTCTCTGAGACCCTATAAAACAGACTTATGTTGTTGATATTCAAAAAGTGATATTTCATTCGTATTCTACGGCTAATTTTGCAAAGAAGTATCGAGTTTAAACTTGATTGAGATATTGTTCAGGATTCTGAATGAGATCTACATAAACTTCTTTTTTTCTTATGGGAAATACGTGTTAAACTTCATGGGGCTTGCGGCACCTTTAAACATCATTTTTTTCCAAACAAAAAAAATGAATTCATTGTTGTGTAGATTCGAAGAAATATCCAGGGTGTTCCCATGAAAAAAAAAAAAAAAAAAATTTACAAGGCTTTTTGGAACACCCTAATGCACATTGATTATTTATCAATCAGTTGTTTCTCCATCTAAGAGTTATATCATAACATTTATTTTCAATCAATGAAACTATGCTAGTTTTTGTACAGAATATCATTCTTAAGAATTTTTCCAACTGTATTGTCATAGCCATCTCTATTAGCCTCCACAGTTAAATTGTTTTTATCGGTTTTTACAAAGATTGAATCATTATATTCTTTTTGAAAATTTTTTCAACTAACTTGACAGATTCTCAATATTTGTAACGGAACCGTTTACATAAATTTCAATCGCATGCAAAGGAACATGGAATTTGTTACCCAAAGATAAATTTTTAGCGACCTCATTGGGGATTTCAATATTTGTTTGATTTTTGAAACATCTGTTCAATCTCAAATCTTCACTTTCTCTATTGAGAATTATAGTCCTATTCTTCAATAATTCAAACTGTTTTTTAACAAACTGTTCTTATATTTATATAAATTGTCGTTCGAAGATTGGTCTGATTTGGTTTTCCAAATGTTCATATCATTGTAAACAACATTGTTGGGAAAGGCAGAAAGTTTAGATATTTCTCTTCCATAAATGTTACCCTCTGGCCTCTTACTATTTTTGTCCAGTAAATCATTTCCACTATTTCTTCTTCTTTCTCCCGGGTGAAAGTGAGGAAACCGTTGGGCCGTAAATTTCTGCGTGCAGTAGTGAGTAGAGTACAAATCGGTAGCAATCTAGCTATCGGCACGTGCAACAGTAGGAAAGGACTTGTGCTATGATTTATGTGGCACAAAGTGGGCCTTTTTTTAAATAATAGTAAACTGTAAACCGACGTTTTCCGCATTACTCTAGAGATTTCGAAGCTGCCTCTCGAATCGCTAGTAATCGTCGAAACATTTCCTTGGGGTAGAAAAGTGGTACAAAGCTTCGTATAGGAAGTTTTATCGCTCGGAGGATCAGCCTTATTCTCAAGCAATTTCTTTTCTTCCGCATCTACCTACGTGTATCCTTACAATGCTGAGAAAATGCACATCGTCTCCTCAAAATCCAATTTTATTTTTTAATGCCCCCTTTTTGCTTCTATAAATTGATCAGGAAATCTGCTCGAATTTGAAGTTCAATTCATGTTTATTATTATTAATTACAATAAGGAAGTGTCCCAGTTTTACCTGACATAAAACGTGACACTTACATTATGAAGATGAGAAAATTTCGTTGTTGCATTTTCAAACAAATGGTTGAATTTTCAACCAAAGAAAGTGACTTTTCTACTATGAAAGATAAATTTTCAATACAAAAAAGATTTTCAACAAAGCAGTTGAATTTTTGAACTATTGAGATGACTTTCTTTTGAATTAGTGGAATCGTAAACAAAATAATACAATATTTATACCAAGTAGTAGAAGTTTTAATCAAAAGAGATGAATACTGGACGAGAAATAAAGTAGTGGATTTTTTAATTGAAAAGAATTTTTCTACAAAGAGACGAATTTTCAACAACATACATGAATTATCAACTAAAAGTTACAAGCTCATATCCGGAAATGAATCAATTTAATTTATAGTTTAAAACAAAGAATTGAAAATAAAGAAGAATCATTAAACTGTTGATCTGAATAAAAATAGATGAATTTTTAACGAAATAATTGAATCCTGTGCTAAAAACACGAATGTTTTCAAAAACAATTAACTTCTGAAATATAAAAGAAGCATTGTTCAAACAAAGAGTTTGATTTTATACCAAATTATTAAATTTTAACGCAAAAAAAAAAGAATTTTCAACCCGAAAATATGATTGTTGAAAAAAATGAAATATAACGTTTTCAGTGAAGAAAATAAATTTAAGAAAATAAAACAAAAAAGAAACGAATTTTGAACAGAATAGTTGAATTTTTAGAGAAAAAAATGAATTTTCAACTGAAATGATAGTTCTTCCAAAAAACATTATTCTTTAAGGAGAAAGTTGAAAATTCAAGTTATGAGTAGAATTTTCAAGTCAAAAATACGAATTTTCAAAAATACAGTTGAACTTTCAATCCGTAAAGTTGAATTTTAGACAAATAAAGTACATTTTTAGTGAAGAAAGTTTTTTCAACAAAAATATTTTTTTAACCTAGAGTGGAAAAAGTTTAAAATACCGACTTTTCAACTTTTTGAAACAAAATGACCAATTTTAAACTAAAATGTTGACCAGCTAGTTGATTTTACGACTAAAAAAATTAATTCTCAAGGAAACATGAACAAAAAAACATTTCAATTTTCAATTAAAAACGGTCGAGCTAAACTAAAAAAGACGAATTTGCAAAAAAATCGATAAATTCTCAACCTAAACAGATAGATTTTCAGAAAAGCAGTTGCATTTAGAAGAACAAAGAATTTTTCAACCAAGAAGATTAATGGTCAATGAAAAAAAAAATTTTCCAACAGAATACATGAATTTTCAATTAGTAATGATCAACTTTCATTTCAGAAATTTAATTTTGAACAAGAACTGAAATAGTTACATTGTCGGTGAAGAGAATTAACTTCCAAAAAAATGAATTTGTTCCAGGAAAATGGTGAAATTCCCAACCGAAGCGATGAATTTTTGGCTAAAACGGATGAATTTTCAAAAAAATGGCAATGCTGAATTTTCAAATAAGAAACCTAATTTTCATCAAAAAAGAAATTAATTTATAACGAAGTAATTGCATTTTGATCCAAAAAGATGAATTTCCAACCAAGACGATTAAGTTTCTATTTAAAAAGTAGAATTTTCAACAAAATATATAAATTTTTGAAAAAAAATTCACTTCTCAACAAAAAAAGTAATAGTTATGTTTTAAGTAGGAAGAATTGATTCGGAACAACAGGACAACTTTTTTTGAAATAGTTGAATTTTCCACCAAAGAGATGAATTTTCTACTAAAATAGTGCGTCTTTGAAAAAAAATAATTTTAAATAAAAGCTTCAACATTCAAGAGCACCAACAATAGTTAAATTTTCGGTTGAAAGTATTAATTTTCAACAAAAAATGAGACGAATTCAGAACTGAAAATATAAAAGTAGGCTTTCAAAAAAAAATTAAACAAAGAATAGATAAACTTTTTGTATTAAGTTCTGTTAATCCAGTACAAATTTATCAAAAAATGAGAAAAAGGCAAAGTTTCTTGAAAACAGGTGAAAAAATAGGAATCTTTGAAGAAGGGGTTAAAGAAGTTCATTAGCCCCTTATCTGTTGAGTGAATCTTCTGCCTAATTAAATCTTCAAATTATAAAAATGTTCCAAACTAAAAATGAATGTTCAAAGAGTTTATTTAAGTGTATTCTTATACCAGTATCAAATATTTTCAAATCATTATTCATTTTGCAAATGACTGTTAAATAAAATTATATTTATATTCATGCTTAAAAATATATTTATTTTCCAAAAAAAAGCAATTCTTTTCTTTTAGCCTCTAAATCTTTTTTAGAATTCCGCCAAAAATTTGAATAAGGTTCAAAATTAACAAAATGCCGCATTCGACCCGAATAAAGCTAATAGGATGCCCTTCTTGGATTAGTAGAAACTTTTCTAAAATATTGAAGAGGAAAAGGATGGGGATTTCCAGATTTTTTAAATGTTTTTGTTGGCTGTTAGCATGCGTCTCATATTGATAGTTTTATAATTATTTATAACAATTTAAGCGTGTTTTAAATATATTATTAATCTAGCAAGTAAAACAGTTTTGTTCATTTTACCTACTTTTGGGTGAAGTTCTTTATTAATGACGCGAAATTTTATTGCAGAAATAATACAATTTCATAGGTGGGTGTAGGTTGACACAGAGCAGGGCAGTTTATTCAACCCATTAAAACAACTGGGCAACGGCCAAGTTAAATTTATCCGCAAAATAACTGAAATTCTCCGCCAAGAGCATGACCCTTCTCAAGAACTCGTTTTGGTATCGCCTCCACGTTATCGTGTCGAAATTATTGGCGTTCTTCACTAAGCACATTTTCGCACAACGTAGTCTCAAATGAACACTTTAAGGAACTTATATGCAAAATTTTGGTGATTCCAAGGGACGCAGATGTGAATTAATTGAAAATTTTCAACGTTCCTTCAGTTTAAAGGGTGAATAATGAATATCTGAATCACTCTAGCAAACAGGATGACATAATTTTGCCGAATTTTCAATTTCCCGAATGTAAGAAAGAGCTGGAAAAATTAATTATAGAAAGAGAAATTCCCCAGACGATGGGAATTCCTGAAAGATAATAAAACTACCAAAAATGTTTATTCACTACGTTTTGAAGCCTTGAACTTCGAAACACTAATTTTCAAATTCCTAAAATTTCATATTCCCCAAAAAAGTGGATTATCGAAACTTTGTATTCCTAAATGTAGAAAAATACCGAAGAAATAATTACCGAAACAGGAATTTTCCATACAATGAAAATTCCAGAAGGAGAATGAAAAAACCGAAAATAATCATTCATGACATTTTAAATCTCTGAAATTTTAAGACAAGAATCTTCAAATTCCCAAACTTTCATATTCCCGCAATTAGTGAATTTCCAACTCTCAATATGCCACATAATAGTGAATTGCCGGAATTTCAAATCTTCAAATGTAGAAAAACACAAAAAAATGATAATCAAGACATAAATTTTCCGGAAAATAACATTTTTCGAAAGAAAATTAAACGACCGAGAATGTTTATTAACGTCATTTTGAATCCACGAAATTTGAGACCTGAGTTTTTAAATTCCCAAATTCTGATATTCCCGAGAGTATTAAATCTTCAAACTCCACAAAATTGTATATTGCCGAATTTTCATATTTTCAAATAGGAAAAACACCGAAAAAATAATTCCTGAAAAAGAAAATTTCCGGATAGATAAAATTCCTGATACAAAATAAAATGACCGAACATGTATTCCTGAAATTAGTGAATTTCCAAATTTTAAAATTTACCAAAATAGAGAATTTTTGAAATTTCAAATTTCCGTATGTAGAAAAAAACCGAAAAAATTAAGAACAAAACAGACATTTCCTGGACAATGAAAATTATCGAAACAAAATCAAACGACCGGAAATTTTTATTCACGACATTTTAAGTCCTCAAAGTTTTACGGCCAGTATAGTTAAATTGGCAAATCTTCAAATTCTCTAAAATAGTATATTGCCGAATTGTCAGAATTCTCAAAAAAGTAACTCCCTGAAATTTTAAATTCCCGAGTGTAGGAAAACACCGAAAAAATAATTCCCGAAACTGAAATTTTCCGGACAATTAAAATTCCCGAAATAAAGTGAAACGATAGAAAATGTTTAGTCACGACATTTTAAGTTTGCGAAATTTTAAGGCCAGTATTTTTAAATACCGAAATTTTCAAATGCTTCAAAATAGTAAATAACCAAATTTTCAAAATTGCCAAAAAAGTGAATTGCCAAAATTGTAAATTTTCGTGAGTAGAAAAACACCAAAGGAATAATTACCAAAACAGAAATTTTCCGGACATCGGAAATTCCTGAAAGAAAATATAACGACAGAAAATGTTTATTTACATTTTGAATTATCGAAAAAGTATTGTGAAATACTCAAATTTTCAAATTCTTCCAAACATTGAATCGCCGAAATTTCAAAATTTCCAAAAAAGTAACTTGTCGAAATGGTAAATTGACTTATGTAGAAAAATTATTACCGAAAGATGAATTTTCTGGACAATGAAAATTCCCAAAACGAAACAAAAGTTCCAAGAATATTTATTTATTCTTGGTTCGATAATTATTTTTTTAGTATTTGGGATTTCAAAACTTCTGTAAAATTATGTGATCACAGAAACGATCTGTGAATTATTGTACTCATAACTTCTAACGAAACACCAGGGTGTCTAGGTGACCAGGAAATCGCGAAAACTGGGAATTTTATTTACCGGGAAAAAGCCGGAAAATAACAAGAAAATGTCATCCGGTGATCTGGATTTTTCTTTCAAATGTACAAATATGCAAATTAAATGTGCCTTTATACATTTTATTAGCCTAATTCTGAGGTGGAAGGGAAAAATGAAAGAATCCTAATTTTCAGTTTAAATAGGGAATTTTCCAAAAGAATCTAAACTCTGCATAGGAAAATGGAAATTTATAAAAGATTTATAATTCAAAATTGAAAAAGAGAATGAATGGAAAAAATATTTTTCAAATTCTCGTAAAGAATTACAATTGTCCTGATGTGAATCAGGAAATTTCCGAGAAGAATTATAGTTCAAAATTGCGACGTAGAATTTTAGTGAAGAAATATAATTTTGAATATGGGAAAGGGAATTTCTGTGGAGATTTACAAAAAAAGCAATTTCCGTCTACTTCATGAACGCTCTGTCCAGTTGATTGTTGTGAATAAAAATAATTCTGACTTAGAAAAGGGAGTTTCAGAAAATAAACATTATTTTTGACTTGAAACAGAAATTTTTTGGAAAGAATTATAATTTACACTTCAAAACCAATTTCGAATTTCAGAAAATAATTTTAATTCTGATTTAGCAGAAGGAAGTTAACGAATTATCCCTCTCCAAATTCAAAATCGTATCACTCTTACGAAATTCTCTATTCCAGGTCAGAATTATAATTTCTATTATTATTTTCAAATCTTCTAAAATGTTTGGCCATCTTTTAAAATCATTAAAAACTATTTAAATTCATGAAAAATCACTTAAAATATTTCGAATCTTTTGAACTATAATTGATCGGGAGAGCTAATTCCCTTTGATGTATTAGATTCATAAGGGCCTATTCAATATTAGTTGCCTGAACGGAACAGTATTTTTCTACTTGGTATTTGATAGTCACTCTTTGATGAGTGAATAAGGAAAATTTTGGTCAGACATACTATTTCACATGGACCATACATAAAAATATTTCCCACAATATTTCATTAAAAATGTTTTATAAAAATTCAAAGCAAAAGGGACTAACTGAAAATGAATTTTTTGAATAAATAATTACGAAAAGCAATTTGTTTCTACCCCATTAAAGTTCTGTCCAGTTATTTGTTGAAAATATATAATATACTGAATGTGTTTTTATTTAACCGCTTTTGTGTCAATACGTAAAGCTTTCTTTTGAGCTGCGCTTATCATATTTTGATATATAAAAGCTTTCTATCTGATCGAAGCTTTACAGTTTGTTGAAATGCATCACGATACATAATATTTGATACGCATAAGCGCTTCCCTCTAGTGAATACCAACGAGAGAACCCAGTTCTGGATCGGCGGTAATCCTATTTGTAAAAACCGACATTTTATTCATTTGCTACAGTCCTCCCCATTGATACCAGATACTCAACATTTACATTCATCTGCAGCGTTTTGTAATTTTGCCACTGCGTAAATTTTGATCGTGAAAAAATCGGATTTTTTGTTTAAAAACGTTTTAATGTGTTTGAAAATGTGAGATCTGGACATAAAAATTTAATAGATATTTTAACCAAGAAAGGATATTTATTTCAAATAAAAAACAGTTGAATTTGATTTTAATTTTTCAATTTCTATTTTTTTGTTATTTTGAATTTGATTTCAACCTTATTTAAAATTTAAAAATTTCAATATAAAATACACATTGTTAACCAAATACTTGAATCCTTATCTTAAAAAGATTAATTTTCAACTAAACAGTTTCATTTTTAATTTTTACCAATAAAGATTGAATTACTACCAAAAGAGATGAATCTTCAACGAAGCCAGACTTTTCAGTTGATGAAGAAGAAAATTCGTATCCACTTTATTAAATTTTTAAGCCAAAAAGACAAGTTTTCTACAAAAAAGTTGAATTTTGAACCAAAAATGTGAATTTTCGTCCAAGAAGACGAATTTTCAACCAAGAAGAGGAATTTTCAACAACATACTTAATTTTTCAACCAAATAGTTGAATCTGCAATCACATTGGAAAACTTTCAACCCAGCATATTAATTTCTTACCAGAAAAGACATATCTCCTACAAAAGACGTACATTTTTAATCAAATAGTTAAAATGTCAACCAAGAAAATTAATTTTCTACTAAAAATACGTATTTTCATGAAAATAAATAAATCTTTAACCATGTGGTTGAATTTCTAAACTGAAATGTTGAAATTGCAACACAAAGTGGAATAGATAATTTTTATTGAAAAATTAATTTTTAATTGAAGAACGATCTTTCGACAAAAAAATTGACTCATCAACCTGAACATTTTGAGATTCAACGAAAAACCTAATTTTTAAAATCTTCTTTCAATATTTCACAAAAAAAAATAATTTTAAATTGAAAATTGAAAAATGTCAACAAATTCGTTTAATTTTAACCCGAAGAGATTAATTTTCTATTAAAATTATGAATCTTCAACCAAAGAATACTTTTATTTTAAATTGAGAACAGTTACATTCAATGAAAAGGTGCACATTTTCAACGAAATACTTGAATTCTTATCTAAAAAGTCAAACTTTTAACTAAACAGTTGTATTTTTGACCACGAAGATTGATTTTCCATTAAAAAAGACGAATTTTCAGCAAAATAGGTAGATTTTCCACTGAATAATTAAATTTTTGACCAACAAAATTAATTTTCTACCAAAGAGGACGAATTTTCAACAAAATACATGATTTTTTCCTCGGAAAGTTAGATTTTCGATCAAAAAAATGAAATTTCAACGCATTTTAAAACTTTTGAACAAATAGTTGTATTTTCTAAGAAATTGTTGAATTTTCGGGTCAAAAATACGGATTCTCTTAAAAATAGTGGAATTTTCAACCCAAAAATGTGAATTTACAAAAAAAACGTTCATTTTCAACCCAACAGATCAAATTTTCTAGCATGAAATTGCATTTTTAAATGAAGAACAAAAAAAAATTTTACAGAGAGATAAATTTTCGAAACAAAAAGACGAATGTTTTACAAAATAATTGAATGTTCAACCTAAAAAATGAATTGTTAAGGAATAAGATGAACATGAGAATTGAAAAGACGGATTTACAATACTATTTGAATTTTAAATCAAGAACGATTTTATCGTTAATGATAAAAGAAAATCTCAACCAAAATTTCGATTTTTCAAACCAAAAATACAAGCTGTCAATAACATTTTCAAACCAGTAATTGAACTTTCAACTTGGAAGATGAATTATTAACTGAGAAAATCGATTACAATTTTCAACTAAAGAGCAATTTCAACCAACAATGGAATAGCTAAATTTGCATTTATCAATGTAATTTTTAACCAAAAGAATATAATTCGCATCAAAATAGTTACATTTTGCATCAGAGAACTATATTTTCAATAAAGTAGTTCAACTTTCGAAAAAACAGTTTAATTTTGTATCACATTTTTCAATTTTTTAGCTGAAAATACGACATTTCTGCAAAATAGTTACGATTTCAAATAAGAAATCTCAATTTTTAACAACAAAGATATTCGACGAGGGCTCATTTCAAAGCTTATTTTATCATCTAAAAATAGAGTTTTACACTTATTTTACCTGTTCCTCAATTGAAAGTAACAAACCAAGCATGAGCGTTGAAAAAATTTTGCGATTTGATGTCTTTCGTTAATAACAAAAATTAAGTATTGATAAGTCTTGATTAATAGATAATTGAAAATATGTTAGGAAAGTTTAATGGATATGCCTAATAATGTAGCATTTTCATGATGTTAAAACAATTTTTCCTGCAAGGATTATAAATAAGTAAGTTGATATACTTGAGTTGAAATATTAATTTATAAATATTTTGTAAATAATCCATTTCTTAAATGAAAAATTCAATTATCTAGTTAAGAGTAAAACGATTTTGTCAAAAAATAATTTGTTGATAATTCATTGTTTTAGTTGACAGACCTTTTTTTGTATAAAATTAAACTATTCTATTGAAAATTTTGTTTTTATCTTGATTGAAAATGCCTGTATTTTCTTATGAATTAATTTTCTGTGGTACAATATCAATCTTCTGGTTGCCTGACTTAGGCTTTTTGTTGAAAATTTAACTATCAGGTGGAAAATTCCTCAATTTCAAACATTTTTGTGGCAAACTCATGTATTTCATTGAGAAGTAGTCTTTCCGGTAGATAATTAATTTTTTGGTAGAAAATTGATCTTTTTGGTTGAAAATGATTTTTTTCTCAATACAAAATAAAGGTTTTGAACAGAAAATTGAACTATTTCATTTTTTGTCCACAATAATTATACTTCTAATTGTTCTTTCTTTTCAAGTGAAAATTCATCTATCTTATTTTTTAAAATTATTTTCTGATGGAAAATAATTCTTTTGTGTCAAAATTAATCTATTCAGTCAAAAATTCATTTTCGGTTAAAGATTGATTTTTTGTGGGAATTTTATATTTTTTGACAGAAATTCAAGTCAAGTTAAGAGTTTAGTTCAAAATTGAACTATTTCATTGAAAAATGATTTTCTTTGGTTGAAGATTAATTTTTGCACTGGAAATTTATAAATGTCTTATTTTTATTGAAATTTCTTTTTTCAGATAAAAATTCATAAATTTTTATGAAAATTTGTCTTTTTGGGTAGGAAATTATTCTTTTTGGTTGAAAATTCAACCGTTTGGTTAAAATTTTTGTTTGATTAAAAATACGTTTTTGTGGTTGAAGATTCATTATTTTAGTAAAAAATGTATTTCTGTAGTTTTAAATTTAACTGTTCTGTTTAAAGTTTGTTTCGCCTCGTTAAGCATAAATTTTCGAACTGCAAATGCAACTTTACCATTTTTGCTCGATTTATCTTTTTTAGTTGAAAATTTATTTAATTTTTGGCAAAACTCGTTCTTCCTGGGTTGAGAACTTAATTATTTTTGTGTTGAAAATTTTACATACAAAAAAATGATATATTTGTTTCGAAAACCTAACTTTTTGCAGAAAATTCACCTTTTTTGTTTAAAAATTCAACATTTTAGATGAGATTCTCTTCTTTAGTGAATAAAAAATCTTTCTTGGTTAAAAATTTAACTCTTTTGATGAACATTCTTCTTTTTGGGTCGTTCGTATCAAACATATTATTTTCAAAGAGAAAAATGATTATTTTTTAAGTTTGCTGCATTCAGTTTTTAAATTTTTTTCGACTCTTAAGCAAATTTAATTCTCTGTTTCTGTCTCTGTTCGAAATTTCTAAAGCTTGATTCAAAAGCGAAATTTTTCAGTTTGAAATTAATTTTAAATAAAAATTGAATTAAATGAAATGTTTTATATACCCTCGACTATTTCCATATTGAATTTATTTCCGTAATAAATTTTCAAAATGTCATTGACTCTAGCGATCTCAGCGTTTCCGCGGAATAACAAAACATTTTTTTTTAAATTTATGGAACTCTATGAACACAAAATTTGTGTGCATACGTTTTTTCCGCCGATGCTTGAATTCCTCATTTTATCTGATTTCATTTTAATCTGCGACTATTTTCCGGGTTTTCTGGTTTGTGAATCCCCTGTATAATTATGGATAATATGGTATGCATATTTTTCCAATACTATATTTTCAAAGCTATATGGTGCTTTCCCACGGTAGAATGTTTTATGTTTGTGTATGCAATCCCACAAGGAAATCGTGGTCAGATGGAGAAAATAAAAGGAAAGGGTAGGAGAGAAAAGTCCTCACACAAAACTGAGTAGGAAGTATACAATATAAATTGGCTGGATGTATTTTTCAACGAGCAGCATTCTTATTTCTCTGAGGACCTTTTCCTAGCGGCGATTGCAGTTTCTGGACTGCCTCCATTTACGGCTTCTTCCTGCAGCAACTGTTTCTGAACGTTACTAGGCAATTTCATCCCACAAAAATTACATTTGGCGAACATTCAGGCTCAAATACTGGTACTCTGCAGTTTGCCGATTTCGCCTTTACTACACTTTCTTTCGCAAAAACAAAGATATATGGTACGACGAGATGCATGCACGATGTTAGAGGGGCGTTTACACGAAGTGGAATCAAGGAACAACTCAATTTTCTCCAAAGCGGACTCATTCGTAAACGGTTATTCGACGCCCTCGCGAAAATAGTGGTCTGCAAGAAGGGAAAAAATCTGGCTGCGAGGAATACAGTTGTATGAGAAAAAGAACGCAGTGGAATTTATGTAATGAAATTACAGCCCTCACAGCAATAAACTGCTAGAAATATTCGGAAAATTCCGAACAATTTATGATACTGAAGTAAGTGAAATTCACGAAATTAGGTTACTGAGAACGAAATTCAATTGCCTTGAGACACTATGTCTATAACCATAGACACTAAATCTTTATAAACATTCAGAAATTAACATATAAGTTATGGTAACTGAAAAACGTGCGTAGTTAACAACTGCGCAGTCCTCACTTCTCGAAAGTGTTCGAATCAGACAAAGCGTGTTGGTTGTGGTCATGGGCAGAAGTACATTGCAGAAGGGGGTGTTGAATTACATTGCCGCAGTAAACCTATTTTTCCCGATATCGTATGATCTTAAGCGTGAGAGGGATTCGCAATTTGCACGAGAAGAAGAAATGAAAAAATTGTTGAAATCGCGAGTAAAGGCAACGACCTAGAAGCTCGGTTGATAAGAAAATTATCTTTGCAATACAATAGTTACAAGATACTACGAGCATCGGCCTCATAAATGATCTTCAAGAACGGCAAATCAGTACATTTAATGACTAGCAGAAGCTGCCTAAATCCATAATTGATCAAGGATTCAACTGAATAGTGAGTCTGGTCTTTACGTCAAAGAACGCCCTCTTGGCTCCACAGAAAAAACAGAAGATAAACTTTAAATCGATTGCCGACGAAAGATTCGTTGCATAAAAAATTAACTTCACAGGATGAACTTCACACAAATATTGGTTAAACTTTCTTTTCTATTCCATGACAGACGCATGTATTTTGACAGATGTGAAGTTGGCTGAACAAAACCTTATCCCTCTAAAAAATTTCCTGCAACAAATTTTACTCTTAGTTTTTTCTGTTTCATATTTTCTTACTGTTCATATTATCCGGCTGAATATAGACAACATATTTTATAGTAGAATTGATGAGCGGAAACAATTTTTTGATCCCTTGAAATTCTCAGTTACAGCAACTGTAAATAACTAAATTGTAACAGAATTTTCTGAAATATATGACCAAAGCTGATCGCAGTTACCATTGCTCATGTCCTGGTTAGGAAAATTTAAAAACTGTTTCTGTATAAAGCTTTAATGACGCGCCTCTGGAAAATTCCCACAGGAATTTCTAACAGTGTATAATATAGCGGGACATCCCATCCAATCCAATTCATCTCTTAGTTTGTTGCAGGGATATCCCGAGGATATCTGGGATATCTATGTGACATTCTTGGGATATTCAAATGTCCTAAGTAGGATATCAAACTTTTTGTATATTCCACTTGGGACATATGAATATACCCGAATTGTCACATATACATCTCAGAATCCTGGAGATATCCCTGGAATATCCTAATTTCTGCCTTGCAGGATATCCGACTGGTGATCTTTGGGATATCCCTGGGACAAGCTGGAAGATGAATGGGATCGAATAGGATATCCCATTGTATCCTGTTGGTGTGAAGGAGGGTTTGGTAAGATCACACTTTTTTATCATGACCAATGACGTTGCATTATGTGAGAAATGAAGAAACATTTCGTGAATTTCCAAAATTTCAAGAATGTTCAAACAGGTACAAAAACTAAAAACGTACTCACATGATCCTGCAACTAAATCCAATAAATTAAAAAAAAATTATACGGATGTACAACTTTTGTCCGAATATTATTCGGACAAATTTTGTACTGCTTTTGTATATTAATTCTTCCTCATAGAGGGAGGTTTGTGGTGACCGGAATTTCCAATTCTACTTTTTTGACATATTTTGAAATAATGCAATCCCAGAAGCTTCAAAATACAATGTTCAAAAATGTTCGTATGTGTGTGTATGTAACTTGTTTCTGTTCACCATGTCTCGAAAACTAAGAGCTATGATCATCAAAGGTCGAATTGTAACTGCGACTGATATCCGATTTTGAACTACATCAGTCACTAAGGAGTAGTTTTTCAGTTTTAGGATTAAAAAAAATATATGAAAATTGCCTTGTTTATATATGAACGACTTCCTTGACATTCAAGGAACAGCAATACGATGCCTTGTGCATTTGTTCGCGTCTTCCAGACGTATTGATTGACCTACTGTTGAACATTTTATGACTTATTAGCACCGATTTATAAAGTTAAAAAAAACGATTTATTCTTTTCATATGACAAAAACTTTTCGGAGATTCAAAGTATGTACAACAATAAGATATGTAGCCTATGTGTTCACATCTTCGAGAGCATCGATTGACCTATTGTTGAACCCACCAGTACTGATATATAAATTTTCAAAAAAATTGGTGTTTTCTGTATATATAAGACAATCTTTTTTCATTTTAGGAATACAACAGTACTGTATCGGATGTGTTTGTTCAAATATTTGAAACTCCTCGAATGACCTACTTATCAACCTTCTATGAGCTCTTATTATCTAGCAATACCAATATATAAATAGAAAAATTATATTTTTCATTTTGTTGACATGAGGAAAACATTTTGAATATTTGAAACACAACAGTAATTCATATGATATATATGTTCGCGTCTCGGAGATGCATCGATTGCCCAATTGAATAAACTTTCGTAACCCACCATAACCTACCAATACCGTTTTTGAATTCCTTAACAACATTTTTTTTCGTTCTTAAGAGAATTTTTCTTGAATTTTGAATATATAAAACATAATAATTATATTATATATTATATAATAGTAATAAGTCATTGTTCGCGTCTTCGAGACGCGTATATTGAGCTTTTGACGAATTGTCGATGATCATTCTTGATTGATCAATAGCGATTTGGAGAGTTTAAAAAAAGGATTCATTGTTTATATGCAGAAAACATCCTCTGAATTTGGAAAATAATACTAACATTAGTTAAAATGTTGTTCATTAGAATAGAACACATTGATTAACATGTTGAGGGGGTCCCTGATTTTCTAAAAATAAGATTCACGGTAAGGCAGAAACATAGACTTGAAAAACATTAAAAATTTGCAATTTTTTCCTCCTTAGAGAAAAACCTTCCTCTATAAAAGATAAAATTTATTCGAGTCTTATAAAGAATGTAAATGCTCATAAAATAAGCACAATTAAATACACACAAAGTGAATACGTCCGTAGTACTTCCGAGCGGTATTGTATTTTCTTGTAGTCTCAATTTTCGACTAGACTTTTAAAAAAAGCACTACTACAAGAACCTACAGCAATTCACAAATTTTGCATCAAAAAGGTGTTCTTTTTCGATCTAGGATCACAAATATTTCGAACATTGCAATGAAATAATATTAAATTTGGATGTGAATGAATGGTATAATTTTTAAAGATAATAATTGTTATTAAACAATAAAAAACCTAAGTTTTTAGTGTTTTTTAATATGTGTATTCAAATATTACATAAGTCTGGTTTGAAAAATTTCAAACGTTAGCTTGAACGTAGAATTTTTTTTAATTCTTCTGAATGATAGACAAAAGAAAACATCATTCTCAGTACAGTCTTGCAATATTTCAACTTTCGTGAAATGTTGTATTGTGTAATAACGATTTGTAATTTTTGACAATAATTTGCGTGAAATTAAAAGTGTTTTTATTACCTTAAATTTCGAAATTTCAAACATGTCAAATGTGCCTTGTCCTTTTGGAAGATTTCATTGACATTCATAAAGTAAAAATAAAAAAATTTAGTTTTATAATAAGAAAGATGAATTTTTAACAAAATAGTTGAATTTTTAGCTAAGTAAGGAGAATAGGGAGAAGAGTTTTCGGTCTGTAAACGAAAAGGGACGAAGTCATTTGGCCAATAAAAAAATAATAATTTCCGCACCCTTTCACATTTCCATTCACATTTTCTATACCCAATCCCATTTTTCCTTTTAACCAATCTTTCGCATTGCTTTGTTCCAAGTGAATGCAAATTATGAAAACCATTCAATTCACTTTTGGTCGTCTGATCAGAAGAATTTAATCGTTATTGAATAAAATGTGCAATTCACTAGAAAAGAGAAATTTGAATACAGAGTGGGTGAGCAAAGGGGTGAAGCAGGAATGCCGTTTAAAATGCGATAATTCATAAATGCAAAGTCCAACCCTCGACTGGCATAACTTCAGTATTAAAGATTCCTCTTGATGCGGCAGACCAGCCGAAAATGAAATGCAAGGGACAATTCATCTAGTTCGACCACTCAATTCGATCAGAAAAGATGAAATTACTTTTCGGGACTTTATCAATAGAGAAAGGAAAATTAAAATCCTGCCAGTGTAATTAAATTCCAGGAATGTAATACATTTTCAGAACTCGATGGCTTTTTTCATTTTATTTATAAATATAATGGACTTCTCTAATTTTCAATTAATACATATATGGCAATGTTAGAACGATTACTTCGGACAAATAATTTTCAAAAGAGAAGAAAAAATCTACATCAGCCCGGATTTGAACCTGAAACGCCACTATCCATGAGTGAAGAGTCAACCAATTACACCATTGCGGCCTCAGCAGATTTTTACTTGTTTTGCATAGCTTTGATTTGCTGAGGCCTTGGTGGCGTGATTGGTTAACGCTGTACTCATGGACAGTGGCGTTCCGGGTTCAAATCCGGACTGAGGCAAATTTTTTTCTTGCTTATCAAGTGGAACTGAAGTAGTTTTTTCAATCATGGTGACGGCAGAGGCAACAAAATTGTGACGTCAGAGGTATATAATAAAAATGATAATCTATGAGCTTATATTTTAGGCTCCCAGTAAATGATCGTCAAGCGATCAGTCGATTCCGTTAACAGATTGCTTGAAATACTGAGAAACTCAAAGCGCTAAGTCATTATTTGAATAAATTACCATTATTTACCATAAAATGCCAAAAATTTTGCGTAAATTTTGATATTTGATATTTTGTCAAATTTTTTGAGATTGAAAGATTTTTAAATGAAATAACGTAAGAAGATTTGGAAAAAGAGTGTTCTGGTAAAATCACACTTTTTATTAATAATCAATGAGGTAGTTCAACTTCCAATCAGTTAGTTGTCAATTAAATAATTGAATTTTCAAATTGAAAAATACACTTTCAACCAATAAGATTGATTTTCTACAAGAAGAAATTAATTTTAAACAAAATACAGAAATTCGTAACTTATTAGTTTAATTTTTATCAAAGAAATTCAATTTTCTACCAAAAAGGACGAATTTTCAACAAACAGCACAAATTTAAAATCAAATAGTTGAATTCTTGAACTAAAAAGATAAATTCCTACCGAAAATAAAGTAGTTAAATTTTAAATAATGAAAATTAGTTTTCAATTTGAAAAATCGAATTTCCTACACAAAACAGTTGAATCCTTAACCTAAAGATACGAAGTTTTAACAAAAAATTCATTTTCAACCAAAAAGTTGAATTAGCATTTGAAAAAAGCAATTTTTAACAATAGAAAATAAATTTTCAACGACTCAGTTGAATTTTCAGTCAAAACGATTAATTTTCTACTAAAAGTATCAATCTTCTACTAAAAACAATTAATTTTCAAGCAAGTAGTTCAAATTTCAACGAAAAATTTGAATTTTCAACTTCAAAAGATGAAATAAAAGAAATATATATATATATATATAAAAAATAAAGTTAAACAACCACCGCAGGGTACCACTAAGAGCAACTGCCATCTAAAAAAAAAAAAGATGTCAACAGCCCCCAGTGGAACCGCGGTAAAATACACCTATGGCCACGTCTCACATCCGTGAGATGGGTGGTCACAGGGCACGACGAAATCACAACGACAGGCCGGCGAAACCCTCGTTTGTCTTGAGGACACGAAGCGACCCAAGGATGAC
>CAKNXH010000033.1:0-37791 GCA_932178445.1 Andricus quercusramuli | reverse complement strand
AAAAAAAAAAAAAAAAAAAAAAAAAAAAAAAAAAAAAAAAATGAGATCTATTTTTATTGAAATATCAACAATTATATATACATATATAATTGTTGATATTTCAATAAAAATAGATCTCAATTCTCTAAAGAAAGGATTAAAGATTAGACAGATTTTTTTAGAAATTATAATTGAATTCAACAAAAAAGATGAATTTTAAACAAAAGACTTCAATCCTTAACTAAAATAGACTAATTTTCAAGCAATCAGTTGTATTTCTAAGTAATAGAAAAATATTTTCTGCGACAAAAGAACCAATTTCCAACAAAATACTTAAATTTCCTAACAAAATAATTAATTTTTGAACGAAATGGTTAATTTTTAAATGAAAAATTGAATTTTCAAAAAAGTTATTCAACTTCCGACGAAATACTTAAATTTTCTAGCGAATTGCGGAAATTTCAACCAAACTGTTGAATTTTTCAACATATTAATTTATTTTTGATCTGAAAATACAAATTATTCACAAGAGAGTTGAATTTCTAAGCCCAAAAATGTGATGTTTCAACAAAAAAGAAAAAAACATTCTTTCAAATTGTTGCAATTTCAAGCAAAGAGACATTTTTCGCCTTATTTGTTCATTTATTTATTATTATTTCGTAAATTCTCGATTATTATATTCTACATCAATAATAATATCACTAGGTGCTAATAATATAAACAGGAAAATAGCAAGTAATTCTTCAAAATTGCGATTTTTAAACATAAACCATCATCCAGATTCGCATTTCTTGACAATTTCAGGTTATGTTAGCGTTTTACACCGGAAATTATTATTTTTAGGCAGAAGTTGTTAGACTTCAAAGATTAAACATTTTCAACAATTTAGGCCTTTTGGATTTGTTAGCGTTTTTACCGTATAGTATTTTTAAACAAAAATCAGTAGATTTTAGAGGATTATATATTGTTTTAACTATTTTAGGTTACTGTAAAGTATTATAAAAAATTGATATTTCAAATTAAAATCATTATAATTTGAACAAATTTATAATATTTTAACAATTATGAATTATGTTAGTGTTTTTCATCGAAAATTTGTATATTTAATAATAAAAAGGTTTCGAAGAGGATTCACATATTTTAAAATTTGTAGCTCATGATAGCATTATACACCAAGGAATTTAATTTTACAACAAAATGTATTATTATTTGAACAACATTTAGAATCTTCTACCAATTTTTGATTATGTAAGTTTTTTTCTCGGAAATTTGTATTTTTAGTAATAGAAAAATCCAAAGAAGTTTCACAAATGCGAACAGTTTTAGGTTATGTTAATCTTTGACAACAAATATTTGTATAACAAAAATCTTATAGCTTAAACAAGGCTTGCAATTCTTGAAAAGTTTGAGGTTATATTAACATTTTATACAGAGAATCGGTTATTTTATATGAATTTTGTCAGATATCGAAGAATATTTAAAATTCTGAACAATTCACATAATTTAGATACTTTTATAAATTTTGGATCATGTTACTTTTTCTCGGCGAAAATTGGTATTTAAAAAAAAACAATAAATCTTAAAGAAGATTCACAACTTTTGAACAATTTTAGGTTAATTTGGCGTTTTACTCCAGACATGCATTCAAAAAAAAAATTAGATGAAGTCCAATGATTCTTTTTTAAGTTATAAAATTTGAAAGCTTGAACAATTTTCGGATTTTTTTCGTGTTTTTCGTCGGAAAATGGTATTTAAAATTTGAAAAAAATTATATTTTGATGAAGATTTACAATTTTTGAACCATTAGAGGAAAATTTTTTTTATGTTAGGAATCGGATATCTTTATTTTAAAAAATAATTAGACTTTCCAGATTATAGTTCAGAGTCATTGAGTTCAAAATTTGTGTACAGTGTTTGGGTTTTTTGGGCGTTTTACACAAAAGATCGCTATAGTCTTTGAAGAAGATTTACAGTTTTCGAAAAATTTCAAGTCATGTTCACATTTTTCGACGGAAAAAGGTGATTCCCAACAAAAAACGTTAGGTTTAAAAGAATAATAATCGTCTCAAACTGTTTTTTCTTAAATTCTGTTAATATTTCTATCTAAAATGGCTATTGATCATAAAATCCATTAGATTGCCATTTTTCTAGTTATTCGTATAAGAATTGACAAAAGAAAAAAACAATTTAGAATCTTGATCTAAGTTCAGATTTGAATCATATTTTCAAAATTTTTGGTAATTTATAAATTTACAATAAGTATCCAAATTTTAAAAAACATCCCAAATTTATATTCAAATCAAGATAAAGTCTCTAAAGTTTTTCGGTATGGTGCATGTTACATTACTGTTATAATTTATCAAATGAAAACTTCTTGTGGATACTTATTCAATAACTAATATGACATAAATAATTAATTGCATATGAATGGTACGAGAAATGAGCGGAAGTCCTGAAAATGTTCTATTTTATGAGAATAACATTCCGTGATATGCTGCATTTTCTTCTCCCTTCCGGATTTTAGCGAGAAACGTGTTTAATCGCATTTGCATAATATTAAAATATTTTTAATGCAAACTCGAGCTCGTGCGTAGTTCCGTATCCACCTGGCGTATTTCAAAATTAGAGGTGACTCTCTCGGGTGTCGTGGAACTTGGAGATTTCGCTTTACCCACGAATCTGTTCTCTTTTCATCACACTTCTTTTGTTTCCTTAATTTTGAAAATCAAACGGAAGCTTTGTGATTCAAAAGAAAAAAATTGCATTTTATAAGGCTTGATAATAATCATTTCTTATTCTAGTTTAAAAGTTATGCATATTTGAATGTTGTGCTTTGTTTTTTCAAAAAACCCGAATTTTGATCTTTAAACGTCTATAACTTTGGGCATAATTGAGATTTTTTTTCTTGATTCTTATAGCACTCATCATCTTCCTCTAAAATGCACCGGAAAATTAAAAAAATGATTAAAATTAACAAAATGGTAGTGGTTTTTCTGAAAAAAATGGAAAATCGATTCTCTCAAAAACCCAAATTTTAAATTGTTTGCAAACTTTTTTTAAACTTGTAATCTGATAATGAAGATATCTTGTAGGTTTGATGCTTGCTCAATAAATTTCGTAGCCAGAAAGAATAAAAAGGTGGGGTTTTCAAAACAATCTTTCTTTTTTCTTCAAATTTTGGAAACACGAGAAAAAAAATTTTCCGGAAAACTCTACGTTTTTTATTCTTTCAAATATTTTTTAAAAGTTTCTACTTATAGAAGATAGGCATCTTATGAACATCCTGCGGGCTAAACCATTTTTGAGGCCGGTAGAATTTTCTTTTTCCTAAAAATGTAATTTTCGAATTTTTCTCATAAAATATGAAGAATATCTCAAAAGAATAGGAGAGATTTTCATAGAGCTTTTTCAGACATGCGAACTTGTATCATAAAATTTTTTCATATCTGTTATTGTTACCAAGAAGAAGAAGAAAATTCGATTATAAGAAAAAAGAATTATCTTAGCTACAAAAGTTATTAGCAAGCAAGAAACTCGCAAGATATCTTCACATTATCTAGATCTAGATATTTAGCATTTTGTTAATTTTAAACCTTTTTTCAATTTTCTGGGGCATTTTGAAGCAAGACGATGAACGCTATTAGAATGAAGAATAAAAGCATAAATATCTCGATTAGGTCAAAGTTCATAGTGGTTTTTTGAAAAACAAAGCACAAAATTCAAATACGCAATATTTTTTGAGATTTTTTTTTCGTGAATCGGAAAAATACGTATCGCCTGATTTTCTCTAAAAAAACAACATATTTCGTCCCCGATAGATGCTGCGATTTCAAGTGTTGAACCATGCCTGATTTGAAATGGATTCGGTCCGATAAGATTTCAAAAATTTTCAAAGAAGAATCTAAATGTTGCGAAGGTAATTTTTATACTTTGGCAGGATTTTCAAAAAATTGTGAATTTTTATTTTTTTATATTTTAACTGTACAATGTATGAAAGTATGAAATTAAAATTTTGCAGTATAACGGCTTTTAATTTAAAAAATTTCAGTTAAAAAGTAGTAAAAGCTTTCATTCTATACGCGAAAATTACTGATCGTTTGAAATAATATTTTTTAAAGCTTCAATTGGAAAAAATTTTATTTTCGAGTGTTCAAATCTATTAATTTCGATGACTATGATTTCTCTTCCAATTGTTCAATTTTTATTTGCAGTCAAAAAGTTGTTCTTTTTTGACTTGGGATGAGAAATATTGAATATATTGCAATCGCACAATTATAAATGACATGGAGACCATTCGATTGCGATATATTTGAAGAAAAAAAACTTCAAACGTAAGATTTTTCGTTTTTTTCATACCGATTAATGCTTATTGTATTTAACATTCTACCTCCGCTTCAATGTGTGAATATAGAAGCTTTTTTGTATTAGCGATCATGGAAAGATCAGAATTTAAAATTATCTCATTGCAATATTCTAAATATTTGTCATTCTATGTCAAAAAAGAAAAACTTTTTAGCTACGAAAGGTGTAAATTCCTGTAGATTCTTGTAGTTGTAAATTCTTGTGGAAAATTAAAATCATAATAAAATACAACAATGTACAGAAGAATACAAAAAAGTACAAAATTCGTCTCAATAATGAAGAAAAGTTGTACTTTCCTGTAATTTTGGTTGTAATTTATTGTATCTGTTTGTAGATTCCTCAGAAAATATTTTCAGTTTTCTGTTAATTTCGTAGACATTTTTCCACCAGGGTATATGTAAGAGCATTTTTCACTGAATTACTTGAGTTTATTATTATTTTTTCAATGCAATGCATTATTAAAATGGAATCGAAAGACCAGAAAGACGTGCCCTCATATATTTTAAGACATTTTCCAAAACTTCAGCAAAATATATATTTCTTAAAATTATGAATCCGCCCAATGAAATAAAATGGATTCATTCACGTGGCAGATTGTCACATTCTCTTAAGCAAGAAAACAAGAAGAAAGAGAAATTTCTCAAAAACAAGGGGAATAGGGGGGATTCTGTCAGAAAAGTGCGGAGTGAGGAATATGAGAAAGTGTTTTGATGTCTGCATTTTGATGGTCCACTTGTAAAATAAAGTCACCAATTTTATTTTCTTGTAGCATTCAAAAAAATATTGATTTGAATTCAGATTTTCTGAGCCATATTACATTGTGCGTTAACTCCCCTTCCCCCCAACACACCCCTCTGACAATGTCACGTAGTTTCTAAACAGCTGCTGTACGAAAACTTTCTAAAGCTCAATTTTTTTCCAACAAAATTAGGTGCTTCTGGAATGCTCTTTAATATTGCACATGATTTTGCTACTATAAAAATGGCGGATGAATCTGTTTTTTGAGAAGTCACGTATACTTCGCTTCTACCAATCTGGATGAGGGAACATAATCCTAGGGTTGAGCATTATTTTCTTTATGTGAAATTGTGAATGGCTATAATTATTATCAACGGGTCTCGATAATAGAAATTTCGACTTTGAATCTGATTAAAACACTCATCCAGTAATAGCTGAGGAAGAATTTGGAACCGGACACAACTGGCGAAGGTTGAAAATCTCAGAGATTACGATCCCAAAAATCCACCTCCTATCAGACCAGAAGATGATTTATAGAACACAGTCGAAGGCTGCATTTTCGTAGCAAAGATAAATTCTAAAAATGTGTATTGGGAACCTATAATAATAATAATAGAATACCACCTATAATAATAATGAAATTCCGATTTTTAAGGACTTTTGTACTTCAGCATTGGATAGCATCAAAGATTTTCTAAAATGATAAGTTTTTGCTCAAGCATGCTAAATTTGAAATGGATTATGAATAGTAATCAGCCCTGAAAAATCCTTGAAAAGCTTATTATATTGTGCAGTAATTGATACTTTATTTCTCTAATTTGCCCTCTTGGGTATTAAATAATCACGTGCGGAAGAGAAAAATAAAATTCCGATCCTTAAGGAATTTTTTACTTCAACTAGAACTTCTAGCAAGAGCTGGAAATTGGAATTATTTATTTGATATTACTAAGATAATTGCTATTCCTATGACTTATTCGATTGATTGAACATTGGAAAATCAAAACTGGTTCATAAAATATTAACACGTTTGTTCAAGTATGCTCAATTTAAAATATTTAACGCACACTACCGACGAATATTTTTGATGATGATAGCGCCTTTCAGAATATAGATGAGAATGTTTTTGAGAAACCATTCAAAAACTTATTATGCTGTGTTGAATGAACCCTAATCAAAGTTATTCGGACGTTTGGGTATTGAATATTCACCTGGAAAGAGAAAACTAAAATTGAGATTTTGAACTTGAACTCAAATTCCGACACTGAAAAAATTGTTCAGCTGTCCCAGTTAGAAGTTTAGCTGGATTTCGTCTTCGAAGAAAATGCAGCTGTGTTACCTGCATTTCTAGCTGTGTTACCTGAATATCTGGCTGTTTTAGCTAATTTTTCCATCTAGAAGTTATCTAGATAATGTGTCTCGATGATTTCTAGATGGAAGATTTAGCTAAGACAGCTAGATATTTAGGTAACACAGCTAGAAATTTAGGTAATACAGCCATATTTTCTTAGAAGACGAAATTCAGCTAAACTTCTAGCTGGGACAGCTAAACCATTTTTTTCAGTGTAACTAGAGTTACAGCCATTAGGCATTGCAGATTCTCAACGGATTCAAGAAATAAGGATTTTTTTGTGCGAGTATGCTAAATTTAAAATACATTATCGCACACTACCGACGGATAGTATCGGACATAAAGCCTGGTTACCTTTTAAAAAGTAGCCCTAATATTTGAAGGTATTGGCGCCATCCAGAATATAGATACAAATATTTATAAATGACTGTTGGAGAGCCTATTCAATTCTGCGTTTAGTGAACCTCAATTGAAGTAACTTAACTTTGTGACTGATAAATAATCACGTGAGAAAAAGTAATCGGATTATCAAGGAATTTTTCACTTCAACTTAAACTCCTGACCAGAGCTAGTAATATGCATTAATTAATTTGATGTTTTACTAAAATAATATTAAGTATCGGAAAGTCTTAATGGGTGCATGAAATAATATATTTTTTTGGCGAGGATGGTAAATTTAAATTACATCACCGCACACTACCGGCGGATTTTATCGGACCACTGACCGGGTGATCTATAAAAGTTAGTCTTGACTTTCAACATGTGATAGTGCCGTCCAGAATGCAGATAAAAAAGTTCTTCGAAACCCGTTATGAAGCTTATTAAATTTTGCGGTAAATGATCCCTGTTTCAAGTAGTTCGGCCCCGTGGGTCTTCAAAATTCAAGGCTAATTTTTAATATATCTCGCGGTTAGTGGTGCGATACTATTCGCCAGAAATGTGCGGCTATCTTCTTTGAATTTAGAAGTTTCGCACGAAGAAAATGATTATTTCATTAGCCCGTTAAAATTTATCAATGGATGTCTTAAATGGAGAGTAAAATTATAAAGACTTCTTTTCTTAAAAATTAAATTATTAAATTAAATTTTCTAGCTTCCGACAAGATTTGAAGTTGAAGTACAATATTTCTCGTAAATCGGGATTTTATTTTCGACTTTTCACGTGATAATTCGTTACGTACAATACCAAAGTACTTTAATAAACACTCATTCAACGCAAATTTAAAAAGCTTTTCTGACGTTAATTTTTTTTTATATTCAGGACGGCGCTATAACCTTTCAAAGTCAAGGCTAGTTTTTAAATAAGTCATCTTGTTTGTGGTCCGATATTGTCCGTCGAGAGTTTTCTTTGTGAGCAAAGCGGTTATAAAAACTTGATTTAACAATACAATATGAAGTTTCCATCCACGCATGACTAACTTTTTTTATTTGGAGAATTAATTATTTTTCTATAAAATAATGAAAACTGGAAACATGATTTCATCGTCTCTATTCGAACCTACATTTGAATTATATTTTCTGTTTTTCAAAACTAAAAGCAAGTTGAACCCTCTGTGACTATTACTCCGCAAGAAATCCTTTGACGTCCTCTTCTTTGTGAAATGAATCCTTAAAGCCGTAACTAAATTCATACGCATCCCCAAGTTTCATATAAAAAGGAAGAGGAGACTGTAAACAGAAAATTCTATGGTGTAAACAAAGTTAATACGGCTTGAGAGATTTAAAATATGATAAGAGAAGACTAAATAAGAACAGTAGAGGAGAAAATATTGTAAAAAGACGTGATTGGAGTAATAATATAGTCAACTTCTTAAAAATATTTCAAACAAGAAAAAATATTATGAACATTATCCAAAATATTATGAAGAATATTCCATTGAAATTAATTCGTTTTATCATTTTTGAGTTGAAAAGCACATAAGTATAAAACGAAAATAATATGAAAATTAAATTAACAACTAGAAAATCATATTTCCGAAATATATATATTCAACGTTTCACTTTCTACGTTTCTGTAATGTTCTTTTTCAGTTAAGAAATTTTTCTTTGCTTCCCAAGTTGATACTCCCCTTCCCTGCTCAGACTCATTTCTAATAATTTTCCCTACTCCCCCTCATTTTGTACCACTTCCTCTATTTCCCCTACTTCCTCTTCCTTTATTTCACCTACTTCACCTACTGCACCCCTCCTCATCTTTCGTTATTTGCCCTTCTTCTCTTTCCCTTCTTTCCCCTAATTTAACTACCACCGCTTTCAATTTCGCCTCAATTCTCCAAATTCCCTGCACTCACTTCTATTACTTCCACCTTACTCAACGTTACTTTTCCTACTCCAACTCGCATCATTTCCCGTCACTTCTTCTATTTCCTGTCCCTCATTACTTACACTCCTTACACTCTCCCTACTTTCTCTTCTATCACATCCCCTGCTCTGCCTCCTATCACTTACCCAACTTCCCCTTCTCTTGTTACCTGTCACTCACTACACCTCCTCTTATTTCCTCATATTTCATATACTTCATCTAGTTTCCCTTACCTCATTTCTCCTTACTCTTCCTACTGCCCCTCTTTTAATTTCCGTTACATCGTCTTTCCTAATTTTCTCTCATTTTCCCTACTTCGCCTTTCCCAATTTCTTCTCACTTCCTCTACTTCCCAGCTCCCTCCCCTTCACTCCCCCTACAAACCTACCATTATTTCTCCTATTCCACCATTTTTCCTCCCCTTATTTCCCCTACTTTGCCTCCCATCACTTCCTTTATTCCCCTTTCCTCAATTTCCTCTTACTTTCCTTACGCCTCACTCCTACCATTATGAACTCTCATTTCCCTCAGCTCATTTAGTTTCTTTCATCTATGCTACATGTTTCCTGATTTCGTTACTCCCCTCCTCATTATTTCCTCCACTTTCCGCACTTCCCTCTTCTAAATTCCCCTTACTTTTCCTTCTTCATATTCCTAATTTTTTTCACTTTCACTACTTCCTCACTTATCATTTTCCTTCATTTCAACTTACTTGCCCTAGTTTCTCTCCTCATCTTCTCTTACTTTCCGTACTTCCATCTCATTTCCTCTACTTTGACGTACTTCATTTTCTCAGATTCCCCTCTCGTAATTTTCCGTGCCCTTCCTCTTTTAATTTCTCCTACTACCTCTCTCGAATTCCCTCACACATCCCCGAGATCCCTCTCCTGATTTTCCCCGAATTTTCCGATATTCCTTCCTTAATTTCTCCTCACTTTCCATATTTCTTCACTTGGAATTTTTCCTTTTCTTTAACATACTTCCCTCACTTCCACCTTTCATTTCCTCTCACTTTCCTTACTCCCGTCATATATCTTCTACTTTACTCTTCCTCGTTTTCCCTACTTTCCGTCTGCTAATTTTCTCTCTTTTTTCCTTCTTCCAATCTTTTCATATTCTTCTATTTCCCCTCACTTTCTCCACTTCACAGCTCACTCCCCATCACTGTCCCTACTTACCTACTATGGTTTTCCCTATTCCCACCATTTTTTCTCCCCTGATTTCCCCTACTTTGCCCACCTTCACATCCTCTATTCCCCTTGCCCTTATTTCCCCTTAATTCGCTCCCCCATATTTGAATCTCATTTTCCTAAGCTCATTTAGTTTCCTCCATCTCTAATACCTCTCTCCTGATTTCGCTACTCCCCTTCTTATAATTTCTCTCACTTCCACCACTTCCGTCTCCTAATTCCCCCTTACTTTTCATACTTCATATGCCTAACTTTGTCTCGCATTTTCTACTTTCTCACTTCTCATTTTCTCTACTTGCCCGTGCTTCGTTTTCCCGAATTCTCATCTCCTAATTTTCCGTGTTTCCCCTTTCTTAGCTTCTCATACCACCTCTCTTCCGATTTTCCCTCACTTGTCGACTTCCCTGTCCTGATTTTCCCCGACTTTCCCTAATTTCATCTTACTTTCCCTACTTCTTCACTTCTGATTCTTTCTCTCTTTCAACTTACTTTTCCTAACTCCTCGCTTCATTTCCTCTCACTTTCCTTACTTCCGCCTTATATCCTCTACTTCACTTTTCCTTCATTTCCCCTACTTCCCCTCTGCTAATTTCCTCTCACTTTCCCTACTTACTATCACTTTATTTTACTTCCTACTCTTCTAATTTTCCTTAATTCTCCCACATTTCGCCATCATAATTTCTCATTATTCATCTCCCTTCATTTTCTCTAATTCCTCCATTCCCTCACTTCCCCTCAATTACCTTTCTAAAAAAATCAGAACATACGAATAGACACCCGATCGCAACTATAAAGGATTAAATAAATTTTGGAAAAGAAATATTGGATTTTAAATTAAAATGTTGTTTTTTTTTACCAGCACGTGTTGAGATTCGCAAATCAGTTTTTGTTGCCATATTATATGAATCACTCTCATAATCATACATATTTGAAATTCACCTATTTTATTGTATAATAACTTCAAATTGAAATTATCCACAATTAAAAGAATATTTTCAATTTGCCAAGTACTTTTCCACATTATTCCATGAAAATTTTTAAAAACTTGCTTTAAAAATAAAACCCTGCCTTTCAAATTGTAATTTTTCATGTAATTAAGCTGTCTTTAAAATTGGAATTATATGGATCTCATTTTATATTTGTATATTATTCGCTGGCAACATAGTGCCTCCCGCGCGCTATAGCGCGCGTATAATATTGATAGTGCAGTATAAAGATAATAAACATGAGGTTTCAGAAAAATGAATATAAAGAGAATAAAGCGAGGAGACAGTTACAAACGACTACAAATGTTCGATTCCCTAAGGAGTGGAAAACGCGCGATATTCGCTCGATATTTACTTTCATGAAATTTGTATCGTATGAGTTTATGTGTGTATAAAATACGTAAAACATAAAACAGGTGCCGAGAAATCTTAAGAAAGTTCATGAAATTGCAATACACTTGAGAAAAGCTCAATTTATTCGAAATGAGATAAAAGGTACAAAAGCAGGCGCAATGCCAGGAGGGTGGGGGGGGGCGGTGTCGAAAAATTGTATACACATAGAGAGCTATTACTAATTAAATTAAGCAATTGCGCGACAAGTTTCTCATTAGCAGTAAAATTCTCAATAAAAGTGTTTCCGATAGGTCTGTGAAAACAAAAACAAGTTTCTGGCCATTTCCCGATTACAACATTTTTTTTTTTAGACGTAAAATATTTAATTCAAATATTGAATAATTAACTGGAACCTGGATTCAAGAATGATTTTCGGCATGGCTTGCAGTAGCCTCCAACATGAATCCACCAATACAAATATGAACTGTCAGGGCCACATGAACCATTTCTGTTGGATTTGGACGCATGCTAAGAGCAAATGCAACTAACTCGCTCAAGGTACTGCCTTCATGCTGTTTGTCACGCATGACTGAGCATCACCTATCTCTTAATTATTCATTTTTGAACGGTTTCAATCTGAAACTATACAACTATAATTCTCTTTTATTTCATAATAACTATTCTTTAGTAATGGGATAAGTGTAATAATACATCAATAATGAATCGATAACCTCATAAATAATAACGTTATGAAAAAATGTTTCCAATTTCAACCGTTGACAATGGCAGCGAATGTTTTTTTTGTACAGAAATCTGATTTTTTAATAATAATATATATGCAATCACTTTGGATGTTATTAGATACGACATAATATAATACCTCTCAATAATTTTCATCTATAAAATTTCTGTAATTTTAATTCAAAATGGCAGTTTTAAATGAATTATTCTGAAATAGTTTGATTTCTGAATCCTTCAAACTGAAGCTGCTTAGATTCAAAAGTTTGAATTCGCAAATATTTCTCTAAGAGTTTCTTCAATTTTGAATGTTTTATCAGGACATACTGGATTTTATACTTCAAAACGACACAAATCATTTAAATCAGCAGTTTTTAGTGAAAATGCATGATTATACCAAATAAAATAAGAAAGGCTAAATCAAACATATAACGATATTAAATTCGTAAATCTGATTGTGAGGAATGTGATTTCACTAACTTTGTTATTAATCTGTTTCCGGATGACATGAGTTTCTCTGCATTTCATGCAACTAACAGAGAAATTTCTCCAACTAATTAATAACAGATTTAGAAATCTGTTCGGAGTTTTTGATAAGTTGAATTATTACAGATTCAATCTACATAAGCATAATCCAAAAGTAAAGTCAAAGTCTAATCCATATCTCTCCATATTATAAAAAGATCTCGCCATTGCTGCAGCCGCTGTTTCGAAAATAAGGAATGTTTATAAAAAAGACAGTATCATTCAGTACTAAATAACCTATTCGAAAATATATGTTTAATTTTAACGTATGTTTATGGAAATGAAGTACAATATTGTACTAAATATACTACCCTAACATGAAGCATGGACACTATGAGCTACATTGTACCATGTCTCACATTACCCTGTATGCCACATTGCCCAATGTGCCATATTGCACCGTGTGCTAGATTACCCCGCGTCCCATAATGCCCTTAATATACTAACCCAACTTAAAACATATACTGGATGTGTCACATCACCCCATATGCCACATTACCCCATGTGAAACATTAGCCCATGTTCAATATAAATTCATGTGAAATATTGCCATGTGTGCCATACTGCCCCATATGCATATTTTTGTAAACGTATGTGCGTAAAACATTAGAAATTGGAAACAAGTATTGTGTATGACCCTTCAAAAACCCTTTAAAACTTCAACTATTTGAAGTAAATTTGAATTGTTCAAAAATCAAAAATTAGCCAATTTTTAACTATACTTTTCAATATTCAACTATTTTAATTCTAGTTGGAAAATTAAAACTTAGGAAAGACAAAAACTGAAAATTCAGTGTTCGAAATGAAAATTTATTTTATTTTATAAATTTTTCAATTAGCTAATTTGCAATATGTAGAATTGATTCATTTGAGGATTCATTTCATTCAATGATTCATTTTTTTTAATATTCAACCAAAAATCTGACAATCTTATAATATTAAATTGAAAACTAACAATTAAAAAAAACACACAATACTAAACAAAATTGTCATATATTATTCAAATTTTTGAAATTGCACAATTTCAATTTGAAATTGTCTTTTTCAGGTTAAGTCTGAAATGCATAATATCTTAGAACATTTTCAAATGGAAAATTATTCAATTTTCAATGCCTGGTTTCAAAATCTTCAAATTTGTAGAACTCAAATTTGAGAAATAATGGTCCTTATTTTGTATTGCTTTGAATTTACTCGGGAAACATTTATTATAAAATATTTGAATAAAAAATTCTTTGTAATGAACATTGTACAAATACCAATTCTTCAAATTTGATATTCTATGATTTCGATGAAATAAAACAATAAGACAATTTGGTACGTTTGAAATTGAAACTAAACAATTCAGAAGATTTAAATAAAAAATTATTAAATTCAAAACTGACTAAAATTGAAACTAAACTATCAAGAATATTCAAATCTAATATTAATAAAGTAATAACTGATTAAAAGGGCTTTTAATTTTGAGATTCAAAAATAGAAACCCCCAAATTCAGAAATATCATACCAAATATTTTTTAATTTAAGCATTTAGAGGAAAAAAATTGATAATTCAAAATTAATGACGCAAGAGAAAAAAACAAGCGAAAAGCGAAGTAAATTAATGCATTTTAAGATTATTATAAGGAACGCAAAATTGCTGAATAAAAAAATTGCTTTCCGAATAATGTTTTATATTTATAGTCGTTAAACGTGCGGTGATTCTTCAATCGTTTCTTTGAATTATATATATATATATTTTTTTTTTGCCTAATAATGAAACTATTTGATTGAAAATGCAATAGTTTTTAATTATGCTTTTTTCTAATTCGACTTTTTTCTAGAAGTGTTTCTTTCGATTTACCTAATTCCGTCTCCGACTTCTGACAGATTCACAACTTCCTAAGATCAACACAAACTTAGAAACCTTAGAATTTTCAATTAAGAAAAATCAATTTTCAACCAAGTGGTGTCATTTTCAACGAAAAAAGATAAATTATCAACCAAAAATGGAATAATCAAATTTTCAGTTAAACAAATTATTTTTAATAAATCCTCAACAAAATAGTTTAATTTTAACTACAGAGATGAATTTTCAAAATAAAATTATGAATTTTCAAACTAAAATTATGAATTTTTAACGAAAAAACTGCATATTTAACGGAGAAGTTTTCCCTTTGTTAAAAAGTAATTTTTGAACTGAAAATGTAACGATTCAATTTTTGGTTCAAAACATATACTTTCCTGTTGAAAATTCAATTATTTGACTAAAAATTTATTCATTTTTACCTGAAAATTCTTCTTCCGGTGGAAAATTATTCTTTTTCGTTTGCAAATTCATCTTTTTGGGTTAGAAATTTACCTGTTCGGTTGAAAATCCAACTATTTTGTTGAATATTTGATTATTTTTTGATGATTAAACTATTTTGTTAAAATCACCTTATTTGGTCAAAAATTCAACTTTTTTGCTGAAAATTCGTCATTTGGGATTGACAATTCATCTTCACGCTGAAAAAGTCATCTTCCTTGTTTAAAAGAAAACTTTTTGGTTAAAAGTTTAACTCTTTGAAGAAATTCGTCTTCTTGGCTTAAAAATTCTACTATTTTGTCGTATTTCAAGCATTTCACAAATTCAATTCAATATGGTACCAACATTAATTTTATTTAAACAAATTTATTCCGCTTTCCCTGAACAATCATCCCCTTTACCCTGTTTTGAGAGCATTTCTGGCTGTAAAGTCTGATATTTTAATATTTTTCATTATTCTTGATTCATTACCGAAGCTTATAGTTCGCCATAGTATGTCAATTGAAAAAAATGGAAATCTGATCAGGTTCCCGTTTCATATTAATAAATCTGTCTTGGTAAATGGAATTTGATTAAGCGAGCCCTAATAAAAGTGTGCATAATCTTCTCTTCCTGTGTAAAAATGAAGAATGGATCTTTTCATAGCGAACCAGAGGAGATATGAACACGTGTCTTTTTCGAGCTTCCCGCGAAGGGACGGGACAGATTTACAGCATCCCATTTTTCGCTCGTTTCCTCGCGTGTTAACCAACCACGAGAGCAACGTTAATCCAGACTAACTCGTGAAACATTATTAATTAATGTTGCGGCGCGTTCCTCCTAAAAATTAATTCCGTCTAGCGACACGTAATTATCGGATCTGCTCTATGCGAAGTTAATCGAGCTTGATAAAGACCTTCTTATTAGAGTGGTCCAAAAAAGGCTTTTTTTGAAAAGTAAAAACTTGTCACGATTTTTTCCAAAATAAAAATCAAATAAGGAGGATCATTCTTAGTGCTGCCTCAAAAATTTTTAAAATCATAGGTTTTCTTGTGAAATAATAAAGTAGTTCAACTTTTAATCATTAAGTTGTATTTTGAACAACAAAAGGTGAATTCTCAACAACGAATGTATTAGTGGATACTTTAATTTAAAAAACATTTCCATTTGAAATCAAAAACAGTTGAATTGAAAAAAAAGAATTTTCAAGAAAATTGTTCAACCCTCACCTTTAATAGAAAAAGATGAGCTTCCTAATATTAGAGATCATTTTCCAAATTAAAGGACGAAGTTGCAAGAAGAGTTGAATTTTCAACCATGAAAGATTTTTTAGTCAATGAAAAAAAAACCAGTATGCAAAATGCATACATGTTCAACCAAATGTTACGATTTTCAACCAAGAAAATTCGTTTTTTTACCAAGAAGACGAATTTCCAATAAAATAAATGACTTTTCAACCAAATAGTTAAATTTTTGAAACAAAAAAGTTTAATTTTTTGCAAAAATGAAATAGTTAAATTCTCATTCAAAGATATTGATTCATAAAAAAGAAAAGGTTATTCTATAAAACAGTTGAATTTTCAGAAAAAAAGTTAATTTTCAATTAGACAGTTAAATATTATAACCAGATATTCAAACTAAGATTGAAAAAAATAGCTTCTAAGCAAGAAAACAAATTTTCAATAAAGTAGTTCCATTTTCAATGGAATAGACGTATTTATAATTGAAATTGTTCATTTCAATCCAAAAATATGAATTTGCAACAAAAATGTAATATTTTTGACATTTCAATCAAAAAGGACTTTAATTTTAAATGAAAAACATCTGAATTTATCTGAAAAAGACCAATTTTTTAACAAGATATACTCAAATCTTCTACCACAAGAGATAATTTTTTTTAACCAAACACTTCTATTGTTAACTAAAAAGATCCTGTTTGTACCAATAAAGATGAATTTTATATCAAAAAGACGATCATTCAACAAGAGTTGATTTGTCAAAAAAAAATTGTTTAGCCTTTGAAGAAAAACACGTCATCCAAGATACATACACTTTCAACTAAATAGTTTAATTTGCAAATAAGAAGATTAATTTTTTTCCTAGAAGGACGAATTTTTAATAAACTTAATGAATTTTCAACCAAATAGTTAAATTTCTAAACACAAACAGGTTTCATTTTTATTTCAAAATGAAAGAGTTCAATTCACAATTTAACGATATTAATTTTTTATTTAAAGAAATTTCTACCAAACTGATGAATTTTCAACCAAAAAACATGAATTTCCAACAAAACAGTGACTTTTCAATCACACAGTTGAAGTTTGAACTAAATAACTAACTTTTTAGTTGTAAAATCAGCTATTGAACAAACGAAAAAATGAATTTTCGAAAAAAAAGTTAAATTTTGAACCAAGCAGATAAATTTTCAATTGAAGTTATAAATTGTCAACCGAGAAATTGAAATATAAAGAAAGTAGTTAAACGCTCATCCAAGCAGTTCGATTTTGAAATCTAGAAATAAATATTCGACAACAAAAAATAGTTTTGCTATTCCAATCAAAAAAACACTTAATTTTTCAATAAAAAAACCGTTTATTGTAACCGGAAAATACCAATTTTTCATGAAAATACATGAATCTTCAGCTGAAACAGATATTTTTTAGCAAAACAGCTGCATTTATGACCATAACACTACTTTTCTGTCAAAAAGACGCTTTTCGAACAAAATCCATAAATTTTTACCCATATAGGGGGTAAAACCGGGTTGCGGGTGAAACCGGGTACCCCCTATATCTCGTGTATCGTGCTGCCCCCTGGGTCTAGTTTGATATATTTTGTTTATTTAGATGCCCTGACCTTATTTTCGTAATAAGTGTCTAGCCACATGTGTTTTTTGTCTCAGGAGACAATACCAAATTTTTTGTGGTTGAACGTTACAATTCTTGGTGACAAGTACGTTACCGTGGTTCTTGCAGTCGTACAGAAACTGTACAGCTAAGTGGAACACTTGATTCCGTACCTATTATAGAGTATATAGCAATAGTTATCATCATTTGTTTATGCTCAGAACCACGTGAGCACAAAGTTTAGTTATTTATTGCATGTGGGGGCAAAACCGGGTACTGATGGTAGGGGTAAGACCGGGTAGTACTGGGCCTTACCCAACGTGCCATAAAGTGGCAAAAAACTGTCAAAAAACGTAGAAGTAGTTTATAATTTTATATAAGTGTTATCGTACATTATTATTATATATGAGTATTATGTCATCAGCGGTAATAACCCCCTTTCAAAAAAAAAAACATTGGTTCTTGTCACACAGGAGAAAATAATCATGAAAAATGTTACATGATATCTGAATTTCAGAATTTATTCATACGTTTTCTATTTATTTCTAATAATGAACTTTTTTAATTTGACGATGCCACTAATGTACAGAAGTGAGTCTGATAGGCAAAGCTGCCCTCAAGCGTCGAAGACATCGAAGGCATAGAAGAGAAAGAAGGATGATTTTTCATCAGAAAAGGAACCGGAAGCAGGCACTGATAAAGCTTGCATTTTTTGGAATGAGCTTTAATCTGTATCGACTGAGGGGTGAATTCAGAATTGCATTGTGTGCCCTAAATAACATGCAACAATGTCAAACAGGGCAAATTCATCTGTGATTACTGCTAAATCCATCGTCAGTACATCTAGGATGCTGAATATCATAGTCTTAATCATATTAAAACCTTCGTGAGTGCACCCAAGATACTCAGCATACCAATGTTTATTATATTTGATTACAAAAAATTCAATTTTTCCTAATTTTAATAAGTTTTTGAATTATTTGCATAGGTACCCGGTTTTACCCTTCCCACGGGGCAAAACCGGGAATTTCGCGTTTTTTTCTCAAACATTTTTTTTAATATGAAGAAAATTTTTCTTTGCACATCTGAATTCACTTTCTTGTAGCTAAAGAGTCACAGAAAACTTCTCGCTTCGAGTAAAAGCTTTTTAGCTTTTCGTTTTTGAACAAAATGCCATCAAAGACAAAGTACCCGGTTTTACCCTACTCTCCCCTAGTTCAATTTTCATACAAGAGAATTGTTATTATTTCCCCCTAAAACGGACGAATTTGAAAAAAACGTGAGTTTAAAACTAAATGGTTAATTTTTCTATCAAATTGATGAATTTTCCAGAACAAATCCAAATGTTCTGTAGAAAGATATAATTTTGAAACCGAAAATTTTAATTTTAAACAAATAATTCAATTTTGAACCGAAACATATCAAATTTCAACAAGTTACATTTTGAAACCAAAAATACAAATTTTCAACAAAATCGTTGAATATTCAGCCAAAAATTCTTCGTATCCAAAAGAGGAAGAAAACTTCAATCAAGATGTTAAATTTTTGTAACGAAAAAGGTGATTTTCAACCGAAACAGATCAAAATTTAACCAGACAGTTGCATTTTCAACAAACATAAATGAATTTTGAAAACAAAAGACAATTGTTTAAGAAGATAGTTGAATTAAAACAAAAATTTAAGTCAGAAGAAAATAGTGTAGTTTTTTCAGTTGATCAGAAATCAGGGAAAATGGCCTGCTGGAAATATTATTATGAAAAAACATGCCGAATGGAAATCTCTTACTATAAAAGAAAAAACAATATTGTTCGATTTCCTGCAGACGTCAAAATATCAAATAATTTTTTTCAATTTCCTTCTTGTAATTCTAATATTTATCCTTAATGATAACTCCGGTAATTTTTGATTCTATTCTTGCTGAAAAAAAATATTTATTCACAGATGCAGATAATTTTTCAAATTTTTGTGTGCAGTTTTTAAATCAAAAATTTCGGAGGCAGCATTTGAAATCATTTGATCAAGTTCCGCCATCGGATAAAGTTCATATTTGACTTATATTTTGGAAGAAAAAACTTTTGGATTTAAGAACAACCCTTTTTTGGTCCATCCTACTGAGCATGTCATTATTATACTCTCAATTCTCATAGTGTATCATAAAATATACACGACAGTCTTGTAGCGGAAAGATCTGTTCAATATGTTTGATTTGAGTATAGCTATTTCAAGATTTATAAAAGCGACAGATTTATTGATAGTCGATGTATTGTATTAATCTGGTTTGCGAATGAATCGGGTTCATATAGATTCAATTAGAATTTCATTGGCTCAATAAAAGAAGCACAGGAAAAGAAATAAAAAAAGCAATAAACAACAGAGAGTCTTCTGCCAAATGCATTATATTCAGTACAGTGACTGCTTTATCAATTTTATCGGCATTTCTTATTGTTTATCAACTACATTTCTCAGTTACTTATGTGTCACTATAAAATTACCGGAATAAATCGAAAACCATTGTGGTGGGGCTGTTGTTGATATGCTGATTTTCACTCAACTTAACTAAATAAAAAAATTAGTTTACCAAATGCTACAGAATAAAATATTAAATGATATTGATATGGTTTGATAAGGGGAACAATTATTAATAAATTCTAAATTTTCATAGGATGCCTTTTGAATGATAAGCACGCATGTATGAACAAAAGCATTACATATGCTCTGATCAATAATTCAGGTCGTATTATCAAGAATTACCCTAATCTGATTATTTCATATCAAACACAGAATGTTTAATAACTAATGCATTACTCTGACAATGATATTCCCCACGCTCTTGTTAAAAACTATATGATTTATTAATGGACAAATTTCCTGATTATTTAATAATGATACTTTTCTTCGTAATTTTTCTTGAAATATTTTTTTTACATGAAATAAGAAAACCTAAATTTAACTATGATATTTACATAACCAATAATTTTTATATTTCAATGTATTAAACGAATGCGGAATTTTTGATCAGCTGTTACTAAAAAGTTACTTATTTTATGAACAGGTTACTTTTGGTTACATTTTTCGCCCGAAATAACGAAATGAATTAATTCATTAATCGTATTATTTCAAAACTTGTGAAAGATGTAAAAATTCAAATTTTCCAGTAAATTTGTCACTTTAGAGCCGAGAAAATGAGGGAAAACAATAGAATAATAATTAGTTCGTATGTAAAATGTATAAAAAGGGCTCTTAATTGAAGTATTATGAATCCTGATAAAAATCGTAATTCAGCTAAAATTGCTAGTTTTTAAATTAAAATTTATATCTTTTTTGTTGAAATTTAATTTTCAAATTTGTCTTTTTTGATAGAAAAATAATTTCCTCGATTGAAAGTCACCCCTTTGTTTTAATATACATAATTTTATTTGGAAATTCATCTTTTTTGTCTTTTTGGCTTGAAAACTCAACGATTTGGTTGAAAAATAACCTATTTCTTGAAAAATCCCCCTTTTCAAATGAATTCTACTGTTTTTCATATTAAATTGAAATATTCTTTGGCTATTGTATCAACTATTACATTTTTCGTTAACAATTAATCTTTTTCAGTCAGAAAGATTCAGCTATTTTGTTGAAAGTTGATCTACTTTCTTATGTTTACATTTTTCCGTGGAAGATTCATAATTTTGGTGGAAACTTCTAGTTTCAAAATTATTCTTTTCGGTTGAAAATTCAAGTATTCCAGTTGAATAGTTATCATTCCAGCTGAAAATTCATCTTTTAGGTTGGAAATTAAATTACTTGCTTGAAAGTAAAACTCTTTTGTTACAATTTTTTTTCAAGTTAGTCGTTTCAATTAAAAATTAATTTCTCTGGTTGAAAAATGAGCTGTTTCGATGGAACTTCTTTTTTCTTCGGATGAAAATTGATTGAAAATTCGTCTTTTATGTTTCAAATTGTTGTTCTTGTTTGAAAATTCATCTTTTTAATCGAAAATTCAATTATTCTAGTTGAAGATTCATTATTTCACTTAAGAATTCATCTTTATGTTTAAAAATTCAACGATTCCAATTAAATATTCATTTTTTTATTGAAAAATTCATCACTTTGTTTGAAAATGTAACTGTTTGTTTGAAAGTAAGTTTTTTTGTTGAAAGTAATTTTTTCCACTGAAAATTAAGCTTATTACAATTAAAAATGTTATAGTTGTAGTTGAAAATTCATCCGCTTGGTTAAACATTAATTTTTTTACCTTGAAATTATATTATTTAAGTTTAATCTTCAAATTAGAGTTGAGAATTAAGTTCAAAGTCAAATCCATATTTACTGGTTGAAAATCCGATTGTTTTGTGAAAATTGGTTATTTTGTCTTAAAAACTCTACATGTTGGTCGAAAAATAACCTATTTTGTTGAAAATTGTCTTTTCAAAATGAACTTTACTGTTTTTTATATTAAATTGAAATCCTTTTTGGTTACTGTATGTAATATTTATCATTTTAGTCGAAAATATTACAACTTTTTCAGTGATTTGTCGCTTCAATTAAAAATTAATTTCTTTGGTTGAAAAATGAGCTGTTTCATTGGAAACTTCTTTGTTCTTAGAATGATTTTTGGTTGAAAAATTGTTTTTCTTTTTAGCTGAAAATGCAACTACATATTATTCTGGTCGAATATTCCATAATTTTAGTTAAAAATTCATCTCTTTGGTTGAACATTCATTTTTTGACTTAAAGTTTAATTATTCAATTTCTGGTTGGAAAATTATCTTTTCTAGTTGAAAATTCGTCCTTTCTGGTAGAAGTGAGTCTTCTTGGTTGAAATTTTATTTTTTTGGTCGAAAATTCAATTATTCTAGTTGAAAATTCATCATTTCACTTATAAATTCATCTTTCTGACATAAAATTCAATTATTCCGGTTAAATATTCATTATTTTAATTGAAAATTCATCACTTTGTTTGGAAATGTAACTATTTTTTCGAAAGATAGTTTTTTCCTGTGGAAAGTAATTTTTTTAACTGAAAATTCAGCTCATTCCAATTGCAAATTTTATAGTTGTAGCTGAAAATCCATCTGTTCCGTTAAACATTAATTTTTTTAACTTGAAATTAAATTATTCAAGTTTAATCATCAAATTAGAGTTGAAAATCAAGTTTAGAGTTGAATCCATATTTACTGGTTAAAAGTTAAACTGTCTTGTAAAAATTGGTCATTTTGGCTTAAAAATTCAACAATTTGGTTAAAAAAAACCTATTTTGTTGAAAATCGTCTTTTTAAAATCAATTATACTGTTTTCCATATTTGATTAAAATCTGTTTTGGTTATTCTATCAACTATTACATTTTTCGTTGACAATTCATCTTTTTCATTCAGAAAAATGCGACCATTTCTTCAAAAGTTGACAAGAGGCCCAATTGATTTATATATTTTCAAAAAGAAAGTTTAAATATAATCGGACGAGCTCACAGCTGTGCATGCGGGAAGAATCCCTGACTAAGGAGAAAATGTTGTTCACAAAATTTGTAGGCGGGCACCGGCCGGGCTCTGGTACGTCCAATTTTTATGAAAATTTCTAGTAAGATATTAAACAGGCGCTGCATTGCTAGAGCTACTCATTGTCAAAATTCCTAAATGGATTTTGAAAGGGCACTGTTAGGGTGTTTTTTTATTGAATTCCTAGACTGGTACTGGTCAAGTTACTTTTTGTACCAATTTCTATGCGGATTTTGGACAGGCGCTACCTTGGTAGAACTTGTTATTCTGATCATTCCTAAGCATATTGGATGAATTCGGTCTTCGTAGTATTATTCTTCTAAAGTCACTGGAATTATCACTTTTGTCACTTTTAAATGAAATGTCACTTTTAAATTTTCGAAACTTTCCTTGTCTGTTCAAGAGTTTAGGATCCTAAATTAATCCCTATAACGTTTATTGAAAGGCTAGGATAATACTCGGAATCATGAGAAGAGTCCGCGAATTATTCCATAACTCTCATGATATCTTCTAACTATTTTGAGTGTCATAGAATAATTTGGGACTCTTCTCATGATTTCGAGAATTGTTTTCAACGCTGTAGTAAAGTTATACGAAATTTTTGGAAATTTGTGGCCTATCCTAAAGTCTTAGGCAGTCAAGTAAAGTTCCGGAGATTTACTTTTTCCGTGTAGGCACCCGGGTAAAAATATTTGGTCTTGATTTTGTCTTAAGTAAAGACCAGTCCAAGACAATTCCAAGTCATTCTGTATGTCTAGCTCGTGAGACGGAACCAGAGTATTCTTGATGTCTTAGGACGAATATTTTTAACTTGAAGACACAAATTTATGTCTTCAGGGTCATCACTAATCCGCTTCAAACTCTATAGAATGTTTAAATTATTTATCTTCATGGTATTTATTGTTTATGTGTTGATAATTTCATTGGTCTGCAATAGTTATGTTGTTTGGATGGCGAATCTAAAAATGTTGTCCATTTTTTCCTATCTCCAACAGTTCACTAGATACTTCTAGAAAATGACAGTTTTAATCTTTTCATCAAAAATTTTATATGCCTGCAGTTGTTGAGACAGACAGGTTCCGAATTTCTTATTTAAAAATTATTTGTTACAAAATTACAAGTTTTATCGGTTGTAAAATTTTAATCCTCAGCAGATGTCAACTGCTTGGTCCTCACCTAGCTACCTGAATCCTGGAAATGGCAGGCCCTGTCTGTGGGGTCCATAGTTTATAGAGGCCGGAGTATAATGGACAATAAAATTTACAAACTAAAACTTCTTTACTTTTGACCCTGGCAAATGTTAAAGCCACAAACTGGCAATATAATTTTTTTGAAGAGCAATTCGTTATATTTATCAGGACTTACACTTCTTGTCTTGAAACAAGTCAACCTGGTATTGTCTTGGCTCAGTCAACAGTCATAAATGCAAGCAAAGCCTGTATATCTCCAATGTCTAGCTGGTGAGACGGAGCCAGATATCACTGTCTTGGAGACATATTCGAGACATATCGAAGACATACAAGACAAAACCAAGACAAAATATTTTTACCCGGGCATGTTATCAAATTCTATAAAATTCTCATAAACTTGCTACAATTTTACTGAAATAAGAGGCATTTTTGGGATCATTTTTGTTTCCGGATCATGCAAACCACGTAACGTGAGGTGACCAAATGCGGTCAATATGACGTGCAACCAATGTGACTAACCGCAAATATGACTTGCCTCAATGTAACTTGCCAACAATGTGACATGCTGGGGATTAAAATGAATCAACCCTTCCCTTCTCGAATTATCTTTAATTTCTTGTTTATTTTTTATTTCTAAATTTATTCTGAATTTGTTACAATTCCTCTGGAATTCTTATGAATTTTCGAAAGCTTCGTCGTTCAATCTACTCCTTCTCGAGTTCAACATGATTTCTGCCGTACAAAATAATCTTTCAAAAACTAGCCACCAAAATTTCAATAGTGAAAATGAAAACTTGATTTCAAGAACAGTAAAATGCATCGATTGTCATAAAAAAGACTTGTCAAAAATATTCATTATTCATATACTAAAGCACCTTTATTACCACTTTCGTAACTTAAAAAAAAACTAGTTATAGTAACTGGTTAAAAGGAACTAATTACATTCCATCACTGATTTTCACCTATCCGTATCCCTTTTTGTTTGACAAATATTTTTGGTAATTTGGGGCTTTGGAATACATCATAGTTGCTCATCAATCTTTATGATACTGATTCGCGTTGTTGTCCGCCACCACGAAATATCAGTCGAAACCACGGCCTAATATCGGTTGGTGGTTCATTACACGATGCGTAGGATATTAGAATACTCAGCATAGCGTTGGGGTTTATCTGGGATTCGCACACACACCGTATACATACACGGCGTTTGCATGCCATCGATACCTAAATCTATGGGACAACCAGGGGGCTATGTCATACCCAAACCAAGAATCAGCAAACCAACCACCAAACCTCTCTCTCGCTCTCTCTTGCTCATGTGAGCCCACCTATCTCCACCCCCACAAAGCCGATACGAAACCCGTGCGTAATTTGAAGTTTAATGAATATAATGCCCTTGCTGAAACAAGCGCTTTCGCTAGCTTTTTTCAAGAGGACAATTACTGTTTAGCCAACGTTTGAATATTATCTCTCCCATTTTCTCTTTCTATAAATCTTTACTCTTCAGAGATTTAATTTCGTGTTTATCTCTTCTTCTAATTATAGTTAGGCCCCACCAGGACCCGACCAGTATCCTGCTTGTGAAGTTTTGGAAAAATAGCGCTACCAGCGTCTGTCGAATATACTCTTAGTAATTTTGGCTATTCATAGCTCTACCAGCACCCGGAAATTGCCGGCATAGGAATTTCAGAAAAACCCCTATTAGTGCCCGCGAAAACCCTCCGAGGAAATAAAAAAAAAAGTTCTACGAGTACCAGCCCAATAATCGTTTAGGAATGTTCGCAATAAACTGCTCTATCAGCGCAGCCTTCGCACAATACATTTGTCTAAGAATTGCGACAAATAGCTCTACCAATACAGCGAATGATTAATACTCGCCAAGAAAATTTGACCAGAAGTAACCATGTCAGCGCCCAACCAGAAGCCACTTCAGGATTTTGGGGAAAAATAGTAATATGAACCTCTTTACAATGCCCTCTCAGGATTTAGGAAAAAAACTAGTTTTACTAATGCAGCGCCTGTCCAATACCTGCCTCGAACTTTTCACAAAAAGTAGCCCTATTAGCACTCATCCAACACTTGGCTAGGAATTTCAGAAAATGTTGTCCTATAAGTGCTTGTCCAATACTCAGGTAGGGTCTTCCAATTCTTAAGACGACCATGTCTTTTCGAATTGATTTCAAGTAAAAGGGTTATGACGACGCGAAATTCTCCGCTCTTCATGTCCGGTGTATGATGTGGGGTTCCTATTTGGAATCGGATAATGATCTACAGATGACTTTGAAAATCAAGTTCAATGTCAAGAGTACGGCCACTGATCAATATTCTGCATTTTACGGTGTAAACTATGGGATTCCTATATAAAATAAGAAATTGACCCTTGAATAACCTTGAAGATCGAGTTTAAGGTGAACAGTGAGATCACTAATGTAGTGCCTGATGAATATCCTACAATTTCTGTAGGAGACATTTTTGTCGGAATCTATCAGTTTCTGAGATAAGGTGCCCACTAATTTTGATCTACACATGACCTTGTGTCGACCCTCAGTAACTCCCTGTAGGCTCTAATGTTTGTTGTCAAATTTGGAGAAGGCCAAAATCGGCCCTTATTGACGTTCCTCCTATCGAAAATAAATGTCCCAACCAACCCATTGATGTTCCAATACACCCGCTTGTAGCAATACCAGCACCTGTCCAATATCCGTTTATGAATGACAAAAATTAGCTCAACCAATGCTGCGCCTGTCCAATACCGGCTAAGAAATGTTTACAATAAATTGACACACCAGCGCAGCATTCGTCCAATGCGCTTGACCAGACATTTGTATATTAGATAGTGATACCAGTGTCTGACTAGTAACCGCCTAGGAATTTTGGAAATGAAGTGCCCATTCAATACCGACCTAGAAATTTTGACAAAAAGTAATCCTGCCAGCCCTTGACCACTAGCAGTTTAGAAATTTCAGCTGAAAAAAGCAAAGCAGTGCTCATCCAGCAGAAATTATTTATGCGGCCCTGACTCCTGACGTTTGGATTCCTCTGATTTAGGATCAAGGCCAATGCAAGCCATGCCCGAAATCGCTCTTATATCGGAAATTAAGTGTAAATTGTTTTCCCAATGATAGTTTTACCACTCATCCGATACCCGCATAGGAATTTTGACAAAATGTGGCCCTCCTAGCGCACAATCAAAGCCAGCCTAGAAATTTCAAACAAAATTGCTCTAGCAGTTCCCGCTCAATACCCGATCATCATCCGCCTAGGAATTTCGACGAAAAATAGCCCTACTAGCAGCCGATCAGAACTCGCCTAGGAATTTCGGATAAATATGTCTTACAGGTGCCTTTCAATACCCGAATAAGAATTTTGACTATAAGTATCTCTATTAACGTACAATCAGTGAATACCTAGAAATTCCAGAACAAATTTCTCTAGCAGTACCCGCTTAGTACTTGCTTGGGAATATTTGCATAAATAGCTCTAGCAATGCACGCCCAACACCTGCTTAGAAATTTTTGAAAAAATAATCCTACCAGCGCAGCGTTCATCCAATATCCGCTTATGAATTATTACCATCAGAAGTTCTACTAAGGCAGCGCCCGTCCAATACCCGCCTAGGAATTTTTGCAAAAAGTAGTTGTACCAGCTCCCAGCCATTAACGACCTACAAATTTTGACAAAATAAGAAGCCCTACTAACGCCTGACCAGTACGCGCCTAGGAATTGTGGAAAAATCCCGTACCTGTGCTTGTCGAATACTCGCTTATGAATTCTGAAAATAAGTAGCCCTAGCAGTGCCTGAACAGTAGCTGCCTAGAAATTTTGGAACACAAAATTCTCTTACCGATCTGGGATTTGCAAAAACAATACCTATCTATTCCCATTAGGACCCTGTTTCATCTCCTTACCATTCGGTTAAATCAAGTGAATTTTTCAATGAATTGAGTAATTAGTTGAGGAATTTTCTCATGCATATGTGTCAGCTTGTCCGATTATGTTCAATCTTTGCTATTGGAAAAGTAAAAATTAATCAGGCCCCTTGTCAGAACCCCACTGAAAACTGGATCCTATTGTAGGATCCTATAGGATTCCTATTGCAGGCAAAAATTCACCGCTGCTGGAATTTGTATTATTAATCATTCGTGAATATTCATGGAATGTGAAAAATTATAATGGCCTTCATTGGTGAGCAAGAAATCACTTAATTCAGAGAAAGGACTATTTTAAGAAAAGTTAGAGTCTTCAGGGAATAATCAGTGAATTTCTCCGATTCAAAAATTCTATTTCGCTCAACAAGAGCATGGGTAATGCGATTATCGGAGCAATGCATTAGTGATTACACATTCTGAGTTTCATTTGAAATAATCAGATTAAGGTAATTCTTGATAATACTAGCAGAATTGATCAGAGCATACGTAATGATTTTGTTTATGCATGAGTGTTTATAATTTAAAAGGCATCAAATTCAGTTCCAGAATTTATTACGAATCGAGCCCCTGAATAAGCTATGTATCATTTCATACTGCATTGCTGTAACATTTGATATCAAAAATATTTTATCCAGCAAACTTAAATGAGAATCAGAATATTCACTAACTACTTCAACCACAATGGTTTTGAATGCATTCTGGTGATTTTATAGGTACACATCAGAGACTGAAAAATTTAGTCACGAAATAATGAGCATCGCATATAAAATTAATATAGCAGTAAATGCTCTAAATAATTCACATTGCTGATAAGTCCCTGTCGTTTACTGAGCCAATTAATTTTTTATTGACTTTATATGACCCCAATCCATTCACGAAACAGATTAATATAGTACATCGTCTGTTGATAAAATTTCCAGTATATTTTATGAGACACTATTTGAATTGAAATATTGCACGGAATACGTAGAAGGGTGGACCAAAAAATGGATTTTCTTAAAAAATTGGGAACCTTTCAGATTTTTTCAAAATATGAGTCACATAATGAAGTTTGGTCCCTAGAAAAAGTCGATCGAATAATTTGAAGTGCGACATGCTGCAATGTGACCCGAAGAAGATCAAAAATATTTCCCTGATTTCAATAAAATTGTAGGAAATTTTAGAAATCAAAAGAATTTAGAAAGAAATTAGAATTTAGAAATTATAAATTTTTGTATTGTAGGGAAATAAATTGTCGGAGCTTTACTTAACAGTCTAAGACTTCAAGATGAGCCACGAATCTCTGAACTTTTTTTAAAACTTACATGACAAACTTTAAGACAATCATTGAAATAAGGTCAAACATCTGCAAAGTAAACAATTTTTCTGTCTAACTTATAGAAGTCTATAAAGGGACATTGGAATACGTTAGAAATTAGTCAATGGCATCAACATTGATTGATAATAATTTTCTACACGAGTAAGAGAAGGGCCCCACATATCAGAAGTATGGTGCGGTCTCTCAGACCACCTGGTGCGGTCTGAGAGACCGCACGTTCATACGACCATACTAATTCGTCATTTTTTGCTCAAAAAAGATATAGAAAGATTTTATGGAACCTAATAGGATTTTAAAGGATTTTATAGTATTTATATATTTAAAAAAAATTGTAATTATATTTTTAAAGTACTTTAAATGATTTTATCAGATTTCTGAGGCTTTAAATAATTTTTAAGGATTTTGCATGCTTCAAAAGTATTTTAATAATGTTTCCAGGATTGTAAGAAATATCATTAGATTTCGCAGAATTTCACGGGTCTTATTTATTTTATAAATTCTTATTTTCGTTATATGTTCACATTGGGAATTAAATTAAGCGACTAATATCAATAAAACATGAATAAGTTTCATCTATTTTTGTTTATTTCTGTATATTATAATGTTTCGAGATCATGTTAATGATGCAAAAGATTATAGTAAAAGTGAACTCATAATTTAAATTCATTCAAAATCATTTCCAAATGGAAAAATAATGAAAATATCAATTATTTTCCGTTCTTCAACTGACTTTATTTCTTGCAAAAAATGAAATTTTACTGAATGACAAGTTTATACAATAAAAATCTTATCATTTTTGAGAATGTTTTTAGTCTGGATTAACCTATCAATCAGGTTTTCAGGTAAGAAGTACATGTCTGGATGACAAAAAGCTCGAAAAAAATTTAAACAGTGATTATAATTCTAAAAATTTAAAATTTTCCATTTAATTTTTGTGAGACAGTACTCAGTATTTGACAATTAGGTCTTAGGTTTTTGTTATAAACGATATAACGCCGTAAATTTGGAAAAAGGTGGCCAGGGATACGTTAGAGGATGGCATTCACTAATATTTAATAAAGTTTATTTTGATACGAAGCTAATTGAAAATAATTTTATAATTATCGAATTATCGAATTTGTAATGATGGGTTTATCTTTCATTTGTAATATTGCGATAAATTTTATTTTTAGAATTTGCCTGAGCTCTCTGCTCTTGTATTTAAAACCATTCAGTAATAATTAAATTTCCTGTCTGCTTTTTGAGAATTAATTTTAGGAAAATTTAATTGAATTTTTCATCGAGGTTGAAATAAATTTTTTTATCTCTGATGGATTTCCCGTTGTACTCACACCACCCAAATCTTTACATCTCCGACTTTCTTTCAAGTTCAGGTATTAGGCATTCAAAAAAATGTTTTAAAAGTTTCATTTTTTCAAAAGAATTTGTGTGGGAGTTTTTTAAGAATAAACTTTTTTGAAAAATTAATTTTCTTTTAATATGTGAAATTGTAATTTTTTTACTGTGTAATTCAACATTATTATGTTTATAAAATCCTCATATTGTAAAGTATGTTTTTTAATTGATTATATCGTTCCTACAATAGATTTTGTCGATTTTTGGTATTTTGAGAATGAAAATGCTAAAACTAATTGAATTGTTTGGGCCCAGAAGAAAAATTTGTTTGTTGGCATACAAAATTAAAAATAAAAATTCTATTTGGTTGATATCAACACAACTGAAAAATCAGAAAAAATAAAACTCCTGACACGTTAATATTATCAGAAAAATATTCGAAAAAGATACTACCGTGAATTTGAAATTTCCGAATAGGAAAATTTCCGAATTTGAGAATTCCTGATAGTAGATAATTCCCGAAATGTAATTGCTGACATTATAGAATAATCAACACTACAAAATTATCGACGCCCGAAAATCTCTAAATTATAATATTTCCGAATCTGTACAATCAAGTTCTGGTTGATAATAAGTAAATATTAACAAATATATTTTCGAAAAATATTCTATTTTATTTGATATTTTATTATTTAACAATATTTTGGAATTCGTGAATTTTAAATTGTCGATAATTTTCTAATTTTGACAATTACTTATTTCAACTATTTGCTGTTTCGGGAATTTCATCTCTCGACATTTTTTATTCGTCTCCTCTATTCGGTTTTTTAGTTTCAAAATTTTACAAAATGTCCTTATTTTTCAAAAATCATGAAAATTCTTTGCAGGTAATTTTTTTTCTACTAAGGAAATTGATAAAAATTTTCTTTAGCTTATATTTATTCAAGCTGAAGAAATTTCAAATTCGACATATGCAACCTTTCCAAAAAGGGTGCATTGAACTACATCCAAAAAACTTTTTTTGCACATTTTCAAAAAAATCATAACTGAACAACATTTTCTTCAATTTCTAATTCTTTATTGCTGTTCAATTACTATCCAGTAAGAAATGATACTCTTTGGTAGAAAATGTTTTTCGATAGATTTTTGTAAGCAAGAAAAAAAATTAAATTTGAAGATAATTATCGTACAAAAAATCAAGTCTCTATGAAAAAAAGTTTTCTATGATTTTAGGAATTCAAATTATATTACCAGTCATTTTTTTTGTAGAAGAAAAACCATTTTTTCAAACAAAAGCAGCTTAAGACTCACCACAAAAATTATTCTAACAATGAATTTTGTAATTGAATTTGTTCTGTCTGTCGCTTTTTACCAATTTTTTTCAAAACAGTGAAATTTTAATAAATCGTAGATTATTTTTTTAAGGAGAACATTCCCAACAGCTTTACTATTTTCAATGATGAAAATAAGTAAATTATCTTTAAATATAGTTATTTGTTTTAGAAACATTTCCTTTTTTAAAAATTGTTCTAAAAATTTCAGCCATAAAAAATTTATTTTCCCTAGCAGGAGACACTTAAGTGATACTATAACTATTTGTTTCATACATCCAACTTCTGGCTCAACTACATTAGGCAAGAAATAATTTTAAAAAATTGTATTTTTTTCAATTATTTGTATAGAATGAAATTTGTGAAAAGCACATAGGTTTTATCATTCATTCTGAAAGGACATTTCGGAATCTAAAATAAGTAACTATTAAGGAAATCAGAGTAGGCTATTTTTGGTGATCGATTCTTTTTTTTCATAACAATTTTTCATTGAAGAACATGAAAAATAACCATGAAGGATCTATTTTAATCAATTGGAACCTCAAAATTTTCACATTCCAAGGTTTTTTTCCCGAAAGGAAAGAATTCCAGTTAATTATTTTCAAAACAAGCTAAGGGGTACAGACATAAGCGAATTGGATGTTTTTTCTATTCATTTTTCATTTTACTACAAAGTTTTATTTAAAAAATTTATTTTATAAAAGATTTCATGTTTTTGCGACTACTTATATTAATGTTGAAAAGAATGAAATCAGTGAAAATAATTTTCAAGATTAATATTCAGAAGGAAGAAAAGCATTAAAAATAATGATTCAAAAATTAATTTCAAACATTCAAAAAGCAATATTATTTTTATATAAACAAATTAATAAGTGAAAGTACTACTATCAGAACTATCAGAATATTTTTTATAAAATTAAATAGATGCAAAAAAATTATATCGCCAAAAGGAATATAATAACAAAAATGTCATATCTGCTATTAAATAAAAAATTAATTGAAAAATGCAAACATCAGCCCTTATTGATTGCTCTCAAATTTTTCAACGTTTAAAAAATAAAAAATTAGATGAAAACATGAAATAAAAAATTAAAAATAAAAAAACTATTTTGCTTTACTGTGCGGCATGGAAACCACCCTCTATTATTAACTTCGTCGATTAGAGTGCACATTTCAAACCATATTTTATGGCGGAAATGATTCCCGCTTCCGTTACTCCATCACAGTGAGTTTGAGAAAGTTGAGCTTGATACGACAAATAAAATCTGACATTCCACCAGAAAATATAATGAATTCCGAGGGGTGACTGAAAAATCCACTTTGCTGAATAACTACTTGTTCAATAATTCCAACACGTGGCAGGGACATGAAAAAAAATGTGTAATGGTGAACGAAGTAGGGGAAAAATTGTGAAGGGGGGGGGGGGGGTGAAAAATGCGAATACCGTGAGTTGTCCAAACTAGAAAAGGTAGAAACCCTTTCCAAACGAACGGGGATTCCCCTAGGGAATAACAGCGATTGCGTTCAATCGATTCCCCACACTGAGCACGTAATCAAATATATTTAGGAGTTTCCTTCATCATATTATGAACCGGTTCGACTTTCATCTCATTTCCAGACGACTAAAGATTCATTTTATTCATTTGGACATATTTGGGAAAATTCATCGTCCTCCGTCGGAGAAGTGTTGTGGAACGAACGTGTTGTTCACATAAAGAACACGGAAATTCTAGATTATTCTAGGATTCTAAATTAAATCTTAAGGGTTAGACGCTCGGATTTTACCATGGAGGTCCGGGGTTCGATCCCTTAGCCGGTACCTCTTGCAATTTTTCTATGTACCTTTACCGATGTTCTGATGGTTCGGATCTCACCTCAAGCTGTAGGTCACCTCATCATGCACTTGACTGCAAAATCCAAATATGTGCCGCTGTGTGAGGATAACAGCGTAAAGACAAACTGCAAACTACACCGTGCTCCTAATTTTTTACCTACAACATCATCGCGAATGATTTTTCTAGGAGGAAAATTGATTGACGTACACGGAAAAAAATAGTTTATTAAAAATCCAGGGACTTTGTATTATAGTCTTGGATATGAGGTAAATTCAATTAAAATTCACGACCTTCCGTATTTAAGAAAATGATAAATCGGCATCTGAAAAGCATGTCATATTTCAACAGAATTTTCAAAACAGTAATAGAAAATCTGTTCGGAAGATGCTGAAAATGTAAAATACAAAGGCATTATAATCTCAGAGGCAGAGATCGGAATATTAAGCGACAATCACTGAAAATCTAGTACGCAAAGGCTTTATATTCTCTTAGATCAGAAATCCGATGTCTAAGTGACGGTCACTGAAAATTCGATACACGAGTGCTTTGTATTCTATGAAACAGAGGTCAGGATTCTAAGGGACAGTTTATTAAAATCCAATAAAGATTTTCTAGCGAAAAAAATTATTTTTTAATTTAATATTGTATAGTCTTCATTTTTCGTAATTATTAATACGCAATTCGCACACTGAGTCACTTACACATATAATCGCACGCTTAAACGCATTGAAAAATCGCACTCGCTGAGGATTCGAACCCTACCTAACTACCTAAAATCTTGTATTCTAACGCGCGCTCTAACCTATATCGCTATCGACGCAGTTGGATATTGGTTACAAAATCTCGGCCAAGTATTTTGAGGCAGCGTCGTACTAAGTTGTATGGTGACCCTCAACCATCTTCAAAATAAAGGTTGTCGAACTCAATGTTTCTTTAAAGAAAAAATATTTCTGATGATTGATGAGTAGTTGTAAGGCAAATTAAATTTTCGATAGAATTTAATAGAAAATTTTCTATTTAGAAATAATTTATAATTAAATTTTTCTTATTTCGAAAAGGGTTAAAAACTTTTTCCTTTAAATATTTTTAAAGTTTACAAACTATCCAAAAGTAAGAAACAATAAAGAAAGGTCAAGTGCAAAAATGCCTTAATGACCTTGATGACAAAAAACGATTTTCTGCTACACAAAAACCTCCATAACACGTGCCGATTTAAATGTGCCCAATTCATTTGGAATACTTTCTTACAAAGTTTTTAATGTGAAATAGCAGTTCCTAAACAATAATTTAAAATACATAAAACCATGAATCGAATTTTGCTTATTTCAGAAAAGGCTCAATACATTTTTTGTTAAATATTTAAAACATTTATAAACGATCCAAAAGTAATAAAGAATAAAGAAAAGTCAAGTGCAAAAACGCAGTGTTTAATTCTTCTAATTTTTCATCAAACTTCTTTACTCAGTTTTGAATGTGGCATAACGTTTCAAAAACAATAATTTAAAGTATGTAAAGCAAATAATTGAATTTTACTTATTTCAAAAAGGGTTCGATACTATTTTCTTTAAAGATTTTAGCCGCTTAAAAACTATCAGAAACTGATAAATAATGAAGAACAGTCGAACGCAAAAGCGCTTTAATAACACCAGTGACAACAAAATTATTTGCTATAGAAAAACCTCTACAAAATGCACAGTTTTCAATTGATCTAACTCTTTAACGACACTTTTTTACCCAGCTTTTAATTTAGAAAAACAATTCCTAGACAATAATTTAGAATGTGTAAAAAAGGTCTCTTAAATTTGAATATTACCTATTTTGAAAGGTGCTTGATGATTTATTTTCCTTTTGAATATATAATACTTCGAAATAATAAGGAAAAAGAATTCTGTGAATAAAATTCGAGTGCAAGAACCTTTCGGTTGAAAATGATCCGAGTCTCACGGTGGTCGGATGAAAAATATTTACGTGCTTCGTCCTTGTATTCCTAATTTTTTTACATAAAAAATGTGTAATTGTCAATTTTTTAATAAATTATCCTTCTATAACATGCAATACATTCTCAATAGACCTTGGTTACATGTACGAAATGTCGCGCAGTGGGATGAAATCAAAAATTTGTTAAAAAATTTGTCTATGATCAGCATTGGAAGACTTCATACACGAGCGTAATTGAAAGCAAAAAAAATTATTCATTGTCAAGTTAATTGTTATAAACAAATTAACAAATTAATTAAATTAATTAAGTAAATAGTCTATACTATGGATTCTTTGTTTGCGAAGTAAATTTTTGCGTTGAAATTACTTGCTTTTATCGAAAAAATAATACCCGATCATGAAAACTTGACATCTGATATTTTTCATCAATTTTATAAGCAAATTATATAGACGAATGCCTAGTGTGGACAATTAAATGCAGAAAGAAATCGTTTTTTCTCTCAATTTTTCTCAAATTATATCGCCAGTGATGTTCAGTGATGGAAAATTATCATCCAATATTTCTCAATAATTTCATAAACAAATGCCCAGTGTAGACATTTAAAGGCCGAAAGAAATCGCTTTTTTTCCTAAATTTCCTTGAATTATCACACCAGTGATGTTTAGTGATGGAAAATTATCATCCGATATTTTTAAATAATTTTATGAACAAATGACCAGTGTGGCCACAATAGACTGGAAGAATTTTGATAGTATTCTGGATCCTGAAGCTCTCGAGCTCCTTATTTCAGATTAAAGACTTAAGAATTAAAATTTGATCGTGACTAATCAATGGAATCTTAAGAAATTGACAAAGGATTATTATACACGGCAAGTGTATGCTTATTGTTCTTGTAGAAATTATTATCTTTAACAATTCATAAGAAAACTACACTACGAAAATTGAAAGAAACAACAATTACCAAACAATTACATCACTGGCTGCATAGTTTGAGGCTAGTTGCAAAAACGAATCTTGTCTGCCTTTAAAAATCCACAAAAGGGCATTTGTTTATATAATTTGTTCACAAAATCAATAAAAAATATTGGATGATAATTTTCCATCTTTAAACCTCACTGGCGACATCATGTAAGGAAAATTAGGGAAAAAAAATTCTTTCTGCCTTTAAATGTCCACACTGGGCATTTGTTTATATAAATTGTTTATAAGATTAATAAAAAGTATTGAAAGATAATTTTACAAAATTAAACATCACTGCTGAGGAAAATTATGAGAAAAAAGGATTTCTTTCTGCCTTTAAATGTCCACACTGGGCATTTGTTTATAAAAATAATACCAAATATCGGATGATGATTTTCCACTATTAAATATCACTGGCGATATAATTTGAGAAACAGTAAAAGCACAAACGATTTATTTCTGCCTTTAATTGTCCACACTAGGCATTTGTTTATATCATTTGTTTATAAAATTGATAAAAAATTTTAAATGCCAAACTTTTATGATCGGGTATTACTTTCTCGATAAACGCAAGTAATGTTAACGCGAAAATTTACTTTGCAAACGGAGAATCCATAGTGTAGACTATTTTTCAAGTTAATTTGTTTATAACAATTAACTTAACAATGTCATAATTTTTTTGTTGCTTTCAACTACGCCCGCGCATGAAGTCTGACAATGCTGACTATAGAAAAATTTGTTTAACGAAGATAACAAGAAACGAAAAAATCGACTTTTTCTTCACTCTTTGCATTAATATAAAAGTTTTTTAAAAAATCCAAAAATCAGGCCATATAAATCTCTTCAAAATTTGATGCTGAATTTT
>CAKNXH010000030.1:16680-49596 GCA_932178445.1 Andricus quercusramuli | reverse complement strand
CCAACAAAATAAATGAATTTTTAACCAAATAATAGATTTTGCAACCAAAAACATGACCAAAAGGTTTTGAATCTTTAACCAAAAATGTGATTGTTGAATATCAAGTTAAAAATATTAATTCATGGCCTGGAAGAAGCCAATTTTCAACAAATACTGTTATTTTCAACAAAGAATATAAGTGTTCAACGAAAAAGTTTAATTTTCTGAAAAAAATTAATTTTTAACAAAATACCTGCATTTTGAACCAGCCAGTTAGATTTTTAGTTGAAAGAATTAATTTCCAACAAAAATAAAACGATATTTTGATAAAGTGGTTAAGTTTTTAACCAAAATAATAAATTGTCTAAACTAATTATTTCTGAAAAAGAAGAAATAGTTGAATAGTAAATTGAACAAATTGATTCTCAACCCCCAAAAGCAGCAAATTTTCAACCAAGAAGATGAATGTTCTAACAAAAAAGCTGAATTTTTTATAAAATACCTGAATTTTCAAACGGATAAATTTTTAGTTCGAAAATTTCTTTGTAACAAAAAAAAAACGAAATTTTAACAAAATAGTTTAATTTACAACCAAAGAAATTAATTTTTAACTAAAATGATGAATCTTCAACCAAACAAATAATTTTTTTCACAAGTAGTAGAATTTTTAATCAAACAGATCAATTTTCCACCAAAAAGACGAATTTTCAACGGAAAAGAAAAATTTTTCCACCAGAATATCAGCAGTTGAATTTTCAGATCGGAAAATTAATTTACAACAAAAACTAAATCTTTCAGCAGAATAGTTTAATTTTCCCAACTAAGGAAATGAATTTGTAACTAAAATGATGAATCTTCAACAACAAAAATAATTTTTTTCACAAATAGTAGAATTTTCAATCAAAAATATCAATTTCCCACCAAAAAGACGAGTTTTCAACTTAAAAACAAAAATTTTTTCACCGGAAATTGAGCAGTTGAATTTTCATATCGGAAAATTAACTTTCAACCAAAGCAAAATCTTTCAGCAAAATAGTTTAATTTTTCCAATTAAGGAAATGAATTTGCATCTAAAATGATAAATCTTCAACAACAAAAATAATTTTTGTCGCAAATAGTAGAATTTTTAATCAAAATAGTCAATTTTCCAGCAAAAAGACGAATTTTCAATTGAAAAGGAAAAATTTTTTCACTAAAAATAGAAGAGTTGAATTTTCAGATCGGAAAATTAATTTTCAAACAAAAGAATCTTTTAGAAAAAAGGTTTAATTTTCCCAACCAAAGAAATGAAATTGCAACTAAAATTATGAATCTTCAACAATAAAAATAATTTTTTTCACAAATCGTAGAATTTTTAACCAAAAAGATCAATTTTCCACCAAAAGGACGAATTTTCAACTGAAAAGGGAAAATTTTTCACCGGAAATTGCGCAGTTGAATTTTCAGATCGGAAAATTAATTTTCAACAAAAACAAAATCTTTCAGTAAAATAGTTTAATTTTCCCAATTAACGAAATGAATTTGCAACTAAAATGATAAATCTTCAACAAAAAAAATAATTTTTTTCACAAATAGTAGAATTTTTAATCAAAAAGATCAATTTTCCTCCAAAAAGACGAATTTTCAACTTAAAAAGAAAATTTTATTCACTAAAAATAGAGGAGTTGAATTTTCAGATCGGAAAATGAATTTTTAAACAAAAGAATCTTTTAGAAAAATGGTTTAATTTTCCCAAATAAAGAAATTTAATTGCAACTAAAACGATGAATCTTCAACAACAACAAAATCATTTTCAACAGAACAATTGAACTTTCAACCAAATAGTCGAATTTAAAACAAAAAAAAAAATAAATTGAGATTGACGAATTTTCTACAAAACAGTTGCATTTTTAATGCAATATATGAGTGTTCTATAAAAAAGTTAATTTTCAACCAAAAAGATGTTTCAAGTAAAATTACCAATTTTCAACAATCAAATAATTTTCCAAAAAACTAATTCACCATTCTACCGAAAAGCAATCACTTGAATTTTCAACTAAAGAAAACAAAATTTTCAACCAAGTAGTTGAATTTTCAATTAAAATGAGGAATGTAATAGTTGAATTTTCAGTTGAAAAAAATTAATCTTCTACATGCATAATAATTTGCAATTGGTAATGAATAATTGATCTCCAGGTCTTTTTTAGCGGTTGAACAATTGTCCAAGAAAGATTTTGAAGAAAATAATTGCTAGTATGGAAAGAAATTCAAACTAATTTAAAAATGATCCTGATTATTGTTATTAAATATATATATTTATCATCTTAAAAATTTCTGTAATTTTAATTTTAAACTTAAGTTTCTAATGCGCAATTATTTTGTTTGATTTGTTTATCTCCTATGTTGGGAAACCAATGGGATAGCAAAAAGTGTTTGCTAAGAGAGCACCTGACTAGCTGTTTGAAATATAGATAACACAAGATTTCAGGAAAGACAAACACACTTTTCATGTATCACCAAGAATTATTTGCAAGGATACCATATTCTTTCAAAGCTGTTAGATCTCAACAAATATCAAACAGAATATGACTATCAGGGTGCACAGTCTTCCCCTTTTGTTCTTAGTTTCCCCTTTTTTCTTGAAATTCCCCTTTTTCCCCCTATTCTAAAAAAACCTCCCCTTTTCTCTTTAAGTATACGATATCTGAAATTGTAACCATTATTGAATAATAATTAAAGCAATTATAGCACTTGAATAAATTATTTATGAATAAATAAGGTATACGTTAAACACCTAATTAAAGAAATGGAATATTCCAAATTCATCAACTGCAATTTTAAATGTTCTAACTTGAGCAATTTTTAATTTTTTCAAATCTTTGTTTGAAAAATTAACTATTGTCGAAACGTTTTTTTTCGTTGAAAATTCATTTTTTTAAACGGAATTTCGTTCAAAACTTATATTTTTGGCAGAAAATTGGTTAACAACTTAACTATTTGGGTCGTAAACAATAATAATTAGTTTAAACAAATATGTTTGCTAAATCTAATTAATTATCAAGTCACACCTAATAAAAAATAGAAAAACAGTTGAAAATTTCAGAAAAAACCGCAACATTCTACCAATTAAGCAAAGAGAATATTATCAACAATGATAATAAATTGTTGAAAGAATTATTTTGTTAACTTGAATTCACTATTACTTCACTCCAAATGAAAACTAAACAAAAAGCCAGAAATTTAAAAAAACTGCATCTTTCTAGCATTATTCAAATATAATATTATTAATAATTATAATAAATTGTTTAAACAATTATTTCGTTAACTTGAATTTATCATTACTGCCCTCCAAACTAAAATTGGACAAAAAGCCAGAAATTAAAAAAAACGCATCTTTCTAGCATTATTCAAATATAATATTACATTATAATGAATTGTTTAAATAATCACTATTATTAACATTTATGAACTATCACTTCCCTCCAATTGAAAATTGAACAACAAATGGAATATTTGTGAAAAAACGCCGTCTTTCTACCTCCATTCTATGAGAAAATTGCTAAAAACAATAATAAATTATTTAAACAATTCATGAAAATATCTAATTTTCTGTACAAAGTAATATTTCATGTATTAGAAACGATTCGCATTAAAAAAATGCAAAAAAAATCATAATTAGCACCAAAATCTCGCAAAATCCATTTTTCACTTATGGGGTTTTGTTTGGGACCCTATAAAACAGACTTATGGGGATGATACTTGAAAAGCGATATTTTATTCGTATTCTATGGCTAATTGTGAAGAGAAATGTTGAGTTTCAACTCGATTGAGATAATATTGAGGATTCTGAATAAGATTTATAAAAATTTATTCTTTTCTTATGGGAAATACATGTTAAATTTCATGGGGCTTGCGGCACCCCTAAATATCATTTTTTTCGAAACAAAAAAAAATTGATTTATTTTTGGGTGGATTCGAAAAAATTCGAGCGGTGTCTTCATAAAAATTCGAAAAAAAAATTTTTGGACCACCCTAATACCCAGTCAGCGATAGCCATCTTTTGTAAAGCAAGGCAGTATTTTTCCATGTTGATTTAGGAATTTTCTAATAATGCACACAAGATTGACAAATCGCTTATTGGTTGAAGATCACGCCGTAATTCACGCACATGAAAAAAATTTACGCAAACAATCTAAATATCATATACTTCACGCCGTATCCCTTCCTATAGTCACGATGAATTGAAAAAAGAAAGATAACGGCTTCAGAATATGAATCGCCAAACTCGGCTTTCATTTCAGCGTCATCAGGAAGTCTACAGTAAGCTACAGGAAGCCTATCTTCACGAAAATCTTCTAGAAATTGGTGTTTCTATTTTGGGATGATGAGGACCATCATCCCTACTCTGCTGATGACCGCAGCATTTCTCTTCCACTTTGTCAGTGAGTAGAATACATATAATTTAATAATTCATTCAAAATTTATTTTTCCAAGTCGCTTTATTAAATTTTGTAATGGATTCGAATAACGAAAATTAGTACAGTGCTTCGAAAGAAGCGAAACAAACGCTTTGCAATCTTTCTAAATCACTATACGAAAAATGGGGGTCACGTGATCTTGTGTTTCACGCTGGCGCATGGCAAAAAGAAAGACGAGTGGAAGTGTATGAACGCACACCATTACATGGGCTACAAACTTCTTAATATATATATATACATATATGTGACGTGCGCCGAAGAAAGGGGGCTTATTCTGAAAAGTAAGATTTTTCAGGGCGAGCAGTCGAAGTCGACCGGATAGACGCGACTTTTAGGCGAGAGGGAAGACTCACGAAATTTTCCCTCTCCACGTACCACTTTATTCTCACGAGGAAAGCGATTGGTCGTAGACGCGGCTCACGGCCAGGTATAGATGAGACGCGGAGATGTAGTGGTGAGTGGTGGGAGGTGTTCCACGGGATCTCGAGCTCTCAAGCGAAAGCCTGACTTCTCGGGTACCTAACAACTCAATTATTAGCAATAATAACGTTCGAAATTTGTTTTCAATGGTTTCATTAAAAAGAGCATCACAAAAACTATCGAAAGGTGTAAAAACCTCGATTTCGATTTTTTTAGAGTAAGCCCCCTTTCTTCGGCGCACGTCACATACATATATTTGTGTATGCTTTGACGTCGCTCGCTGGCTACAGTGTGGTTTGTTTACGAATCCTATATTAACACATATACGCATACATAAACCTATCTTATACCTATAAATCGCACGCATTACGCTGAGACTTATGATTCTTTCTGCTCTTATATACTAACCAGTGAAACGTATCGCTACTTGTGAGAAACTAATAGTGCTGGGTCAAAAATTCCAGGTGCCCCGGACTTTATTATATATTTATATTGATCCTTTATATGCATTCAAAATATAATTAAATAAATAAACTATTAACGCGACGAACATTTGCATGAGAAATTTGGTTTCAGAAACTTAAGAACTGAAGTGAAAGATTGTTTGAGAATTATTTCAAAATTTCAAACACAAAATTAAAAAGAAGAGTAATAAGGAAGTGAATTTATGCAGCGACTTATCAATTTCGCATACCTATAATTATAGCGAGTGACCGAATTAATTAAAAAATCTTTTTTTTTAATGAAGCGACAGTTTTGCAGTTTTAGTTTTTTTTTGTTGAAAATTTAAAAGTAATTATCGGCTCATTTGAGACAGTAGCACAGAAGTTTATACTATTACTCAGTATATTTTGTGAGTATTTTATATGTTGAAGCATATCAATACAAATATTACAAAATATTATCTTTAGAATTATCTCAGGGCGTCTACTAAAATTCTGAAAAAAAATTTTCTGACAATCCCAGTTTTTCCTAGGTATCTATAGATTTTTTCAAGGTATAATTTTCCTGAATAAGGAACCACTCAAGTATTAAGTATCGTATTTTCTAAAGCAATTCTGATCCTACATCTTTTCAAAGTATTACATAATACTTAAAAAAAAATCCTATCGTTAAGCATATCTGCGGATGGTTAAATTGTAATTACCTGAGTATATTAAAAGTGGTAAAAAAATAGGAATAAATAAAGCGTGGTCCAGAAAAGGCTTAATCCCCCCCCCCCCCTAAAATAGCTGCCCTGCTAAAATTGTTTCTTTTGGTGTCAAAATGTCCCCTGAATATTGGCATTATTAAAAAAATATATACTCAGTGATAAATTAAAACTGGAATTGTTCCTTAATTTGTTTTTGACAATTGTTCTCCAAAACCTGTGGCTCTGACGATTACATTCTTATTGCAATACTTCCTCTTCGCGTTCGACAGGGAAGTTATTCAGTCGGTTCTCTTTAAAAAATAAGACGATGTAGAGTGAAACGGAATATTAGAAATAGCTATGTTTTTCAGAATAATATCAATAAAATTTTTTTTTTTTTTCTAATTTCCGAAACAGAGGCACTAAGCCATAAGCTTTAAATTCGTTCGCGTAAAGTTTTGATTGGAATTTCCTACTGTATCAACAAATATTTTCTTCTATTTTTTGAAAATTTTCAAAATGTTGTTTATCAAAATTTGAAATGCTATTGGGATGATTTATTCACAAATATTTTTCTAATGTACCAGCAACTTTCAACCAAAATTTCTGAAACTTAAAAAAAAATGCCGATTAAAATTTTGAAAATGCTCTAATTTTTTTCATTTTTTTTCTAATCGAAAAATATCAGTTAAACAGTTTCGAAATATATTCAATATGTAGTAAAAATTTTGATTAAAATTACTGAATCTTTTTGAAAAATACTTTTTTCTACTTCTTGGAAATTTTCAAAGTGTCCAAGTTTAAACTTGTTGAAAAGTTATAGACTTGTAAATTATTCTGTCGAAGTTTCTAATTCCGATAAAAATTAAAGAAGTTATATGCCTTTTGTCATTTTGAAAATTTGGAAAAATGAAAAAACGCATATTTTTTTGATAGATTAAGAAACAATAAACCAAATATCTACTAGATACAAAAAATATTTCGTACCTAATACATTTCAAACCAGTGTTCTACATTTGAAATCGAAAAATCTCTCGGGAAATTTGGTTTTCAGAAAAAAGAATTCTTTTGGTTTCTTTTTAAAAATTAAATAAAAATAATTAAAAAATTATGAAAAAAATAAATAAAAAAAATAAAAAATAAATTTCTTTTAGTTTTTTTAAAAGTTTTTTCAGAATCAAGAAGAAAATAATAAATATCTCAATCTGGTTAAAAGTTATAGTGGGTTAAAAAAAATTCGGGTGTTCTGAAAAACAAAGCACAAAACTCAAATGTGCGTGAATTCTTTTTTTTTCTGTTTGAAAACATTCGTCTTTTTGCATAGAAAAAATTCTTATTTTTCTGCAACATGCATCTTTGGTTGAAAATTCATCTTTGCGGGTTGAAAATTCAACTATTTAGTTGTAAATTCAACTACTTTGTTCGAAAGTAATCTTCTTTCAGAAAATAATAATTAAAAATGTAAGGAAAAAGAAATTCAAAATTAGGAAACTTATTTCATTTCATTATTATCATTTTATACTTATTTCATAACAAACAAAAATTTTCATTGGAACAAAAAATCATTTTCTCAACCGAGAGTCAATGAATATTTTTTTTCTATACGGAGAAATCTTCTCTCAATAATCTTTTTCAAATGTATCTTTGAAAAGATATTAATCTCGTGAAGAAATCAGCTTGATAAAGTTAAAAGAGTAAACTAAATTTCTCAAAAAGTCTAACTTTTTTAGACTATTAATTTATAAAAAAATTAAATTAGGATGAATTTCACAATTTATTTTTTAGTCGATTTTTTAATTGAATACTGATAATCCTTTTTTGTTAGAAGAGCATCTTCAATCGCGCACTACGCGCGTGTGTAGTTTTTCGAATGGAGTGGATAATAATTTTTAATACAAAATGAAAATTTGGAATGACAATTCATTTTTTGGTTTAATTTGTTTCTGAAATTTGTTGAATATAATTATCATGGGTTTCTTCCAAAAATTTGAAAAGATTTTTGAAAATTCCATATAACATTTCTAGTAAATTCATGATAAAGTTTGTTTATTTTGCGGGATTTTTTAATGAAATAGTTTAGATTTCTCAAATACTTTTTAGATGATTTCGGACATCTTCTGAACTGTCTTTAAATCTTTTGAAATCTTCTCTTAAAATCAATTTTTTCAAATAGAAAATACTTCAAATTCTTGCAATATTTCTATATATATAATTCGAAGTTTACCTTGAATTCCCATCCAGAGCCCAAACATTCAGTCCAAACAGTAACACAGGTCCTAGAGGCTAAAAGCTTCTAAATTGCGAGACACTGACAATTTTGAAGTACAAATCTTCAGAATGTGACTTCCCTGACATAAATCCAAAAGACCTCAGGAAGAGTCAGAGGTACTTCCACGAAGTAGCAAGAGCTTTTCGCTCCGGGGTCTGCCCAGTTGAAATTGCACCTAGAAGGACAGTTCCTATTAACTAGGCTCCCTGGCTTACCACTGCAAATAGAATTCAATCCTTGTACGGAGTCATTAAGCGATCAAGGTAACTTCCTTTGAAGTACCAAGCGGTGGTGAATGCATCCATTTAGACGAACGCATACTTTGCGATGCCTGAAAATGTTCTCCTTGGCATGGCAACGGATCTAAGGCTTGTCGTTTGCAGATATGCACTGGGGAAAATCCTGAAAGCAAAAGAGAAAATATTTTAGCGTTTCAAGTAAGGTATAATATTGTCCCAAAAGTTAATTCTGAGGCAAATGATCATACAGAGATGATTATGTGGGACCAGACTGATGTTTCAATCACTGTCCTTCCAGTTTTCTGGAGCATAACAGCGGTTGAACTTAACTCTAAGCTTTTCGCGCCTGAAGGTATAGCACCTAAATGGAACTTCACGTCTTTTCCTTGCCAAACTTTTGCTGTGGAGAGAACTATGCAATTAGTCACGGAAGACTCTGCCAAAATCATCGATTCCAAAGCTCGTGGCAGACATACGGTCAACCCTTCTTTCTCGCCAAGCTGTCTCCTTATTTCACAGTAAGGGGCAATTTGTGAGTGTGCTTGAAGGCGTTATGTCGTAATAGACACGTCCTTCATATGGTTGGTTGGGTAGTAACGCAGTCGGGCCCATTTTAGAAAAAGCTTAATTCAGAAGATTACCCGGGTAGCCGTTTCCGATTGAAGAAAACAGTGTTACATCAAGCCCCCATGAGTCAAAGAAAATCATTTTTACGTCGATGTTTTGGAGAGCTACCAATATTTGCGGAATGTTATGAAGAAACAGTGTTGACAGACCAGCTGAATTTATCTCAGGAGAACAGCATTTTGCATCCAGCTCGCGATGGACTGAGCCTGAGGCCGGCAAGCCAGGATTTTATTGAGTTTGCTACAAAAATGAAGCTTTCATACCTCCAAGGTCAGTACCATACTGACTTCTGAATGCATCTTTCGTGCTCATGGCGTGTAGCTGATATAACAATAGGATGAATAGATGCATATTTCACGTATTGCGGGAGTAATGCCGAGGGGGAGTCGGGATCTGGATTACCGAGAAGAGGGTTGAACAAAATAAATCGGACACCAGGTTATAAGACAATAAGACATTTATTGTCACTTGCAGTGATCGTCGAGATCGGAAAGTCCGTGACGACGTTCCAGCGATGGAGTTGTGTTGGGCGGATTGCCCATGGATGGACGTAGTCCTGGTGCGGACAGTGGTGACCCCGTTCAATCTCCTGCAGGAGTTGCGATGATGACTGGATGCTGCTTTGGTTTTTCGCGGCCCGAGCACGGCCAGGGCGTTTCGAAGCACTTGCAGGACACTTGTGATGCAATAGTGTGACACTAGCAAGCAAGAGGTTTTCCCGAGCACAGTTGGATTCGGACTTTTGCGCAGCGAACCGTTGTCCGGAGTTTCGGGGCCCCTCAGGGGTTCCGTCTGATCTCGGCCGCGACCCGGCAACCCTTTCGTGCAGGGTCGTGCCGAGTTGAGATAAATGGTGAAGATTCTGTTACACACGATGTCGGGTCAACTGGCTTGGATATAATGATCCGTCTGGATAGTAACATCCCAATATACGATGTAATCTTCGTTTCCTAAAACGGTCACTGGAATATATCTATAGAGAAGCATTCATTCTATTAAGAGTCCTAGGTTTAGGGTAAGTTGTTGATGTATCATGCCCGCCACATTATTATGTCTCTAAGTATGTTCTCTCTACGCCATTACACGACAACCATCGATAATGTGTGTGATGAATTCATTTGCGATAATTTCTGGAGCAGACACCCCTGTCCTAAATCGCAATAGCGATTTTTTCCGTTTCGAAAAACAAGATGCCCTTCTTCTGCCAAATTTTGGATGCTGCACTATCCACTCAATGTTGATTTAACTTTGTGGGGTGCTTGCCGTGAACGGCTTTCTTTCTCCATTGCGTTTTTAATTTCTCTTTGGTTTCAACAACGCCGCTTCTTCCTCTATGGCCGTGGTAGAACTACTTTTCCAATTGCTGAATTACTGTGGTGCATTCAGTACTTTGTCGATTCTGCGCGGATGATTCTGTTTAACCTTTCAAGGTCAGTGTCCTGTAGTGATGGCAGTCGTTAGGCTCTTCTTAACTATCATATGCTGAATACCCTCAGATTTGCGAATACCCACATATTTATATGAGTCGCACTCACGCATTGCTTTGATATCATTTTCGAATACGTACTCTAGCTCGGCGGTCCCTCATTCTCTTTGCTGCAGTTTTGGTCTGAAATAGCGTATTCCTTCAAGTAATCCATGCATATAAGATGGGTCAGTTGATGACCATCCTCATTATCATGTATTCTAAACCCACGAGACATGTTATTTAGTGATTTGCTTAATGGTTTCAAGGCTGAACATAACCATAATGTACTCAAGGAGTCTTCTTGAAAAATGCTCGTCGTAATGTGTATCGATCTAGTTATCCTTGGTTGTCCATTCTTAAGATACTTAATCCTTGTACCCCAATGTATCATCACTCGACTTATAAAGTATCTTTTGCGTGGGCAGGTTGCATAAAGAACCTGTTAATAGACAGGTGTATCGCGCTCCTTGAATGCCTGAAGGTGCATCTAAGAATAGCGAGATGCATGAAAGAGCTTATGCTCTTTTGCTGGACAAGATTTGTCATAACACCTACCAAAAGCCGAGTGACTACTAGCTATGTCACAAAAAATATTACAAAAAAAGATTCTGCATTGTTGAATTTTCAATAACATAATTGAACTGAAAATTCAGTTATAATCTTCTCAACAGAGAATGAAGAGTTCTGAACTAAAAATAGTTGGATTTTCTTATTGCGTTGTATTACTTCTGTTCGAATTTAAGTGGAAAAAAGAGCAAAAGACGAAAAGAAGAGAATTTGGGAGACTGGTAGGACTTGAAGTAATGAATAGGAATAACATTAATTTGGAGGGGTTGGGGTAAAAGCCAATCTCATTTTATCTTACGTGAATTACCAATAAAATAACATAGCATGCAAGGTACTAGGTACTACATTGAGCACTAGATTGCACTTGCAAACAGCTGTTCATGAAGACTTTTTAAGTTTTGTTTTTTAATGATTCGCAAACTTGAAAATATTTGAAATTATTTACCTACATCAAAACCCAAAAGACTTTCCGTAATTCGTGCACGGCCCCCAAAAATTGTTTAATAAATTAGTATGTAAGGCAACGAATATGAAAAATTCCTGCCTCGTGTAACTTCGTGCATTCCTATAATATTTTTACAGAACCAAGTACACTTGCATCTAGTAGCAGCGGTTTTTCCGAAAATTCTCCTTCTCCTGGAGGATTTCATTATTCTCCTCTAAGTCATATTACTGACGACGAAGAAGCAATCGTGGTCAGTCACCTATATATTGGCAAAGTAAACCTAGAAAATGATGCTATCACCGCAGAACCAGATGCAACGGGATTTATTGCATACGATGAGGAGCAGAAGCCTGTTCACCTTTCTCCCAATGGGTGGCTATCAAAAATGACCATCTATTCTTATCGTGTACCTGATGTAAGTACACTGTAAAACTAAAGCTCAATTTTTGTATAGCTTAATCTTTTGCGTGTCCTGGTTTGGAATATGGCAAGTTCATGCTGTCATTTTCAATGTAAAATAAGACTCTGGGATCCAATAATAGGTGGGTTACTTTTCAATGAAATTTACCAATATTATACGTCAATCGATTCGTCTCGAACCAAGCTATCTTTTATGTTGTTGTATTAACTTTGAATTATGCAAGTGAAAAAAGTTTTTCAATAAAAAACCGGGGTTTAAAATATTATAAAGTGCTAAAAAAATGCAATGAAGCTTTTTAGAAATCCTTTGGTCAATTTCACGATATTAGTGTTGAAACTAATTCCATCAAATTTTTCTATTTATCTGCCCACGTTTTCAAGTTATCGTGTTCACAAAACAATGTGACATCCACATATCCGCACACGTCCGGGCAATTGCTTGGAACATTGTATTAGACGCAAAATGCAAAATGTCGGAAAATTCAAATAAAAATTTCGTGAAATTAAGATATGGTTTCGTTGAGATGATGCAAGCATCTTTTGGTCTTTTGATCCATCGTTGGTTTTATCTTTCGATTTGAATCAGCTGATGCTCTCGCAGCTCCATAAACTGAGCAATTGATGGTCCAGAAGTCGGACTTTTGCGAGATATCTCCACGAAGAGGAGCATCTATGTTAGCCAGATCTTGGGGCAGCGGTTGAGGAAGCGCTCCGCGTACATGTGCATTTTTCCGAAGGTCGTCGGCTTGATTTCGCGAAGACTGATCCGAAACGTGCTGAAGCTCTGGGCGTTTCTGACACCACATGGTATGTAAATGCGCCATAAAACCTCCGTGAACAGAGATAATGCTAGCATCGTAGCAGTCTAGCAAGTCATCCTTGAGTTGATTCGTCCACTCAATGTTAGCATTTCGCTGGTTCGTCGTCGTGTTTCCATCTAAATTATCTTTAGCACCCCGAATTCTAAGATTATCGGCACTGTTTGCCGATCCATTATCGGGTGCTCTGTGCCGGGAAAGGGTCGCCCATCCTTGTAGAGACCCGAGTGCAAGGATAAGGCTGCATACTCTGAGAGGTCGCCCGGTATCCCAGAGTTATGGTTTAAGAACCTCACACAGGTGTCATTCAGCTTTCGGCAAGGTTTTTACGCCTTTCTTAGGGGTCATTCCTTAAGGACCATCCCTGGACAATTGTCCGCGACTGCTTATTAATTTATTACTGTTTGCGCGAATTCAATACGATGATTCGGCGAAAGTCTCGTGCACCCTGAGGACACGGGGCGACCTAAGGATGATCGCCTTCTGCATTTTCCCCGCATGTGTCTCAGCATTTTGTTGACGGACAGGGATGCTTTTCAGGCTATTAACCAGTGATACTTTGGCACCTCCAAGAGCGCCGATGATCAAGGGGATTAGCTCAACAGAATAGTCCGGATATAAGCGTCGCAACTCCGTTATAAGGTCTTTATACCTCTCTTTCTTTTCTTTCTCCTTCGCTGTGACGGTTTTGTCAGCTGATGCCGAAAATTCGATAACGAACATAATTTGTTTTTCGAAGTCAAAAAAAACTATGTCAGGCTTCAGGTTCGCAACGGAAACAATTTTCGAGAATATGAAGTTCCAGTATATGCGGCACTTTTTATTTTCGACAATTGACTCTATTCCTCTAGGAGTGTTTAGCGGAGAGGTATTTGGTCTAATACCATAAGAATGACAGAGATGGTAATAAAGCACTCTTAGTGCCGCATTGTGCCTTTGGATGCAGTTTGTTCCCGGATGAGTTAGACAACTAGATAGTATGTGTCCTAGATGCTCGGAGTTTTCATGGCATGCTCTGCAGCTATCATCGGGAATGTATTGGCTCCATATGTGGCGACGATATGCTAGAGTGGAAATGACACCATATTGACATGCCAAAATGAAGCCCTCCGTGCCCGACTTCAATCCGGGTGATCTAAGGAAAGCAAACGTCAGCTCATACGACATCGACTGATCCTCCAAATTTCTGTGGAAGATGCCGTACATACTTTTGTCGAGGAGCTGTTCGCGGAAGTTTTTCTCCTGTACTTCCTTAATATGTACCTTCAGGAGCGAGTATTCAAAATGGATAAGATTTGATGCATTTTGGTCACCCCTGATATTGAAGTCAAGGCCGAGTGTTTCAGCAGCCTCATCCGCTGATTTGTACAGAAACGCCCCTTCGCCAACTTTCTCGTGTTTCCTGACAATTTTAAGAGGAGGGTCTTGTTCATTTGCGACTATATGTACTGTACCTAGAATAATCATGCTGTAAAGACATTCAAGATTCAGTATTCCCCGACGATTTTACGAAGAATACGATGACGCTATTGGTTTTTTCATAGAATCCACCGGAAAAATTCTGGAAGCGGATAAACATTGCAAAAACTGGTTTTTCGTTGTTAGTGCTTTCCATTCAGGTTCTACGACAAAACCAAGCCCACCCTCGTGTTCTACGTGAAAAAATACATGGAAAAATTGTGTTACATGTTTCAAAATGACGTTATATTCGAGAGAATCGAGAAGATTCTAGAGAAAATCACCTACCCCCGGCTTAGTTAGGTATAACAAATCATCTGGTCTGATAACCAAACTTATAATTTTATTTTCAAAATGCGATACACGTCTCTGATGTATTTTTTCACGAAGAGTACGATCGTGTTATGGGTATTATTATAGAATTTATCTGATATGTCCATTTTTTGAGAATATTATTACTAAAATCTATAAAAATCTGAAATATCACGCCTGTAAATTTGTATAACTCAGCAGTATCCTTGTCAATCTTCGTCCTTAGAAACATCACTGAAAAATAAAATCACTGTAAATATTTTAATGAATTACATTCCAGTATCTACTTGATGCACAAATAGATTCGCCATTAATGAATTATGTTCGAGAATGCGCTTCGACACACCAAAATAAGATGAGCCTTTGCACAGCGGATTTGATCAAATGTAATACGTGTTATTGACGACTATATATATGCATAGTACACGCGCACACATACATACGTTAAAATCTTTAAAATTATGTATTCTAATTCCTTGTAGCTTGGAACATACTTCAATGAGGATTTTACGCCGACAATTTTTTTTCAAACAAAAAAAAAAACTACGTAGACATAATATATATTTCAGATTTTCATAAATTTTAATAATAATATTCTCAAAAAATGAACATATCAAATAAATTATATAATAATACCCATAAAACGACCGTACTCTTCGTGGAAAAATACATCGAAGACGTATATCGCATTTTGAAAATAAAATTATAAGTTTGGTTATCAGACCAGATGATTTCCTATACCTAACTAAGCCGGAGGTAGGTGATTTTCTCTAGAATCTTCTCGATTCTCTCGAATAGAACGTCATTTTAAAGCATGTAACATATATTTTCCGTGTATTTTTTCACGTAGAACACGATAGTGGACTTGGTTTTGTCGTAGAGTCTGAATGGAAAGCACTATAAACGAAAAACCAGTTTTTGCAATGTTTATCCACTCCCATAATTTTTCCGGTGGGTTCTATAAAAAAAACCAATAGCGTCATCGTATTCTGCGTAAAAAAATACACCGAAAACGTATATCATGTGATTGAAAAAAAAAATTCATAACCTTCAAAAAAATGAAAAACTGAAGATTTGTTTGAAAATCGCAAATTTGCGACCTTCTATCTAAGTCAAGCAAAATTTTTAACGTGTCCGGACTATTTTTCCTCTAATCCGCATCCCCTCACCTGCTTGCCGTAAAAATTTCATCGCTCCAACTTGCTCCGATTCCGAGATCTACGATTTTGACACCAAATTTTGCCGAATTTCCCACTGTGCGGCATGCGATGTAAAGTCGTGGAACAGAAGACTTAAGGTGTTTGCTTTCGTTCATGCGCATAACCTTTAGGGACCCGATATCGAGGGATCTGGGCTTGTCCTTCGTCCATGGAACGACTCCAAATGAATCGATTACTACTGGGGCGGCAAGCATGTTGGTCGCAGATACTTTGTTCTTCGCCGACAGTTCGGGAGACCATATCTGTCGGACGACACGTTTGTATCTGCATCGGAGAGTATCCTTTATAAATGTTACGTCCTGAATGCGGTTCTGTGTCACGCCCAGGTATGTATAGGTCTCTCCAGTGCAAAGGTGTCGTATAGCGCTTCTGTCAACGAGCTCAGGATCTTCGGGGATGCCGTTAAGTTTTCGTTTCTTCTTCATGGTGTTGCCCTGAAACACACCTCTCAGAAAGGTAGATACTGTTAGTGATCACACGATTTTTTCCAGATGAGATAGTAAATCTGGTTTTTCAAAGCGGCATTAATCTCTCTATGCACCACACGATGTGTGGATGAACCTTTAAGCTTTCCAACAGACAGATGATACGCCTATGGAAGGTTGAATCAAAAGCTTTTCGGTAATCAATCCAGGCCATCGATATAGATCGTTGATAGAATGCTGCGTCTTTACAGACACATCTATCGATGAGCAGGTTCTCCCGACATCCTACTACGCCTTTCTTCGAGTCGCGTTGTTCATACATCTCTCGCCACACAGGTCCAATTGTCCGAACGATCCTATCATTTAGGATAGCTGTGAAGATTTTATACAGTGTATTCAGACAAGTTATTGGCCTGTAATTCTTAGGGTCAGCTAAGTTGCCCGTCTTCGGCAGGAGCACTGTGCGCCCTTCCACCAACCACTCCGGAATAGGCTCTTTCGACTTTAGATATGAGATGAAAATTCGGGCCAGATGCTGATGGGTTGAGGGAAACTTCTTCCCCAAGAGGTCTTGGTACCAGCTGGTTCCGGAGAGGAATAGTTCTTCCTGCCTATTAATACGTTTTTCACCTCCTCGGTAGTGATAGGTGGACATTCCTCCTCAGGTGTTATGAGCGCATTGCACAGCTCCTTGAAGCTATTTATGTTCTTTGAGCTCTCTTCAAGTGGATGCTGGACTTCGTAGACTTCTCTCCAGAATGTTTCGGCCTCCTCTGGTTTGGGCAGATGATCGACAGTAATTGGAGGGTTTTCGAAGTGTCTCCTAGCGTTAGATGGTACTCGTATTCTGACAACAATATGCTGCCCGATGGTCAGCAGCTTTGACTTGTTGATTGTGTGATGATGGATCCGCAGTTCGCGCGCGAACTGTCGAACCTTGGCAGTGAAAGTTCTTCCAGATGTTATGTAATCAATCACATACTGAATGCGGGACGCGTACTGTCTTGCCCATCCTATCTTTGTGCTGAGTTGATGCATTCGTCTTTGGTCTCGTGATCAACCGTTGGTTTTGTTGTTGTTTCTCCGGGTCCTGAAGCATCGTCCTTCCTCTATTGGATGCCTGATCGCGGTTGGCCATAGTGTAAGCTCTCTTTCTCTATACCCGGTTTGTTCTGGCTGCGGTGGAGTAGGCGCTCCGCCCAAATAACACCTTTTCTGTTTAGGGGCCATATTGGTATCGTAGTGCTCTAGCAGGCCGTCACTGAGTCGATCCGTCCTTTTAGAAGTAACAAGATTCTGCCGCTCAGCCGCACTGACTCCGTTTTGATTAGCTCCCCGAACTCTAGGGTGGTCCGCATTGTTGTCTGACCCATTCTCGGGAGCCCTGCGCGTTCGATTGTTTTGAACCGCACTTACTACAACTATGTTTGCTGTTATCATTGTTGTACCCACGAGCAGCTAGGGAAAGGGTTCGGCCATCCGTGTAGAGCTCCGGGTGCAGGGATAAGACTGTATACTCTGAAAGGTCGCCCAGTATCTCAGGTCACCGTTTGAAACACCTCGCCCAGGTGCCATTCAGCTTTCGGCACGGTTCTTACGTCTTCGCTTGGGGGTTATTTCTTCTGGACCATCCCTGGACAATTGTCCACGACTGCTTATTAATTATTGTAACCACATTCAGCAGAAACCCTTGGTACGGGGACCCTTTATCCGCAACCCGTGGAGGCGCGTAGTGGCTTTGTCAAAGGCCCTTCGGTTCGATTCCCAAGGAACCAAACCGAACCGCATGTCGTTGTGATTTCGTCGTGTTTTTTTTTTAGATGGCAGTTGCTCTTAATGGTGCCCTACGGTGGTTGTTTAACTTTTTATATATATATATATATATATATTCGGTTTCGATTCGTTAGGAACAGAACCGAAGGGCTTATGCTTAAGCCGACTACTTTTGGTTTTTCCATTTTTTTATGAGAGTCATTAGAATGTTCCAGTAAAGTCACAAAATATCCGAAGAATTTTCCATGAATGTCTCAATTTTATATGCCAAGGATATCCCCAGCATATCCTAATTCTACAGCAAATTATATGATATTTATGTAATCTTATGAATAAAATAACTCATTATAAAATAATATAGTGTATTTTTCTCGAGATTTTGGACCAAGTATAGCATTATGAACAACAATAATATTAGAGTCTGATGTCACTTCCAGGTAAATTCCATCATGTCTGTCAGTGAGCGAAAACTATCATCCAATAATAAGTGACGGTCTAACAAAAGTCTACAATTTCTCGAATATTCGTGCTGAATTATAATCTATTCTTATTTATAGCGTGTCAACTAAAGGAATACCTATTCATTTGAAGACTTTTTATCGTAGAAACTGATATTTCCGTCGTACTCACAGTAAAAAGTGCGATCTCCAAACTGCGCAATTTAGAGGTTATAGATGCAATAACAGTCAAATCTTACATTTTCAGAAAGTGACTATTTTTTAATGTAAGCAGGCTATTGGTGGTCATGAAAATAACTTGCGGTGACAATTTGTTCAAAATTATAATGAGATAAAATTCCGAACAAATCGAATATTCGAGATTTGTATAAAGCGGATTTTTGAACCGCGATTTTTTTTACCTTCATGCTCTCAGGCATTCTATACATTTCAAATAATATGCCTTCCAGAAATATTGGCTTTCACTGAAAAAATTGTATACATCCCGCACAGAACATTGTGTGAATAGTTTAAGGAGATTTATCAGGATATCCCATGTCCTGCTGAAATATCCTTGGAATATGCCAAAGATATCCTTTTTCTGTGAGAGGAAATGCCGCTTTAAATGAATAAATCATCTGACTGTACTTTCTCTATTATAACTAATTCGTCATAGGAAAATCATCGTAGGTCTATACTAAAATTCCCCAATATTTTTCCTCCATAAAGAGTGACACACATTTCAAAAGCAACTAAAATAGTAACGATTGTCACAGTTACAGTTACTGAAAAATGTATCTATAGTGAGCGAATCGCTACTTATTTTGAAAAGTAGCTTAGTTACAACTATAGTCACCAAAAAAGTAGTTAAAGTAACGAGTTGAAATAAACTAGTTATTTCTCATCACTGTTGGCATCCCACCAATGGTCTCATTTTATTTCCACTCAATACTGTTTTTTCTATATCTTATTTAATACCTGGAATGAGCGCTAAAATACTGATTTTTTTTACAGAGACAATGGGTATTTCCAAGAGCTCTTCTCTTACGTAATCAGCACCCTCAGCATATAAACAATTTGAGGGAGGCTGAACAGGTAGAGAGGCGTCGTCAATTACGTCTTCAGCTAGAAGCACGTCTTCAGCGAAGAAATCAAGAAGAATTGAGGCATCCGCGTTTTCCTAGAAAGTAGCACCGCTTTTTACAAAACCAAATTAAAAACTATCATATAAGTAGGGGCTTCTTTGGGACCTTTGAGAGCCACGATTTTAAAATTTTAGGCTTTGTAACTTTTTATAAAAAATGTTTTGCGCGCTAACTTCACCTGAAGCCAGCAGCGGCATACATGTAACTTCAAAACTGTTTGTTTAATCTAATCCGGATTTTTTCAGAAATTAATGGCTCACTTAGGGTGCGAAAATAGTCATAGAGTATCCTATTATCATACATCATATGACTGAAACCTAGCCCTTAGTTATACAACAAAAGCATTCAAACATAACTTTAGCAAAACATTATTACAAAAAATTACATTAAAAATTAATTACAATTACATTAACATTCTGCCAACATCTCTTCAGAAGAATCTCCTGAAATACCCTGTCACTCCAATATATTTTCACCAACCCTGAATGCTCTGTTTACGTTTTTGTTACGGTGTAAGTGATGCTCACAGAAAAATAAGACTTTTATCAAACTATGTACATTCTGAATTTTTACCTTGAAATCACTATTCTGAAAATTGGAAAAAAATATTTCTAAATTTAACTAGCGGTTACTGGCTTCTTTTTTTACCTTAACTCAAAAGTCTTTAGCGATCCAAACGTGCAAAATCTGGGGGAATAAACAACTGGACCATTGCAACTTGAGCCTCGGCAAGCCTCATCACTGAGCCCAGCGGATAGATGTGCAGATACATCTGAGATCTATTCTGCTTAGTATATATTTTTCTCATTTATCGAAATATCTATCAATGATCTAAGCTGCCAATTTCGATGTCGCCCTTAATATATAATTTTGTGTAAAAAAGCAAAATACTCTTTATTGTTGTGTGGGTTATCAAAAAAGTTAAAAAATACTGCATGAAAAAAGAATTGGCAATGCTATGAAGAAAAATCCGATTTTGAGCATTACACCATAAGATAGGAAAAATTATTTTAGAGTTTTATTATAAATTAGTTCAGAAAATTAATATATATTGAAAAATGCCTGTAGAAAATCGAGAGCGAAGTGCAAGTGTCACGATGTGCATGTGTACCTCAAAGCCTACAGAGCTTCAAGTCCAAAATTTCATTTCTATTTCTTACGTCGTAAAAAATGTACCTATTGATGAATTTACTCGCAATTTCAAGAGAAAGAGCAGATCTTTCGAATCAAGTATCTTTTTCAACAGATATCTTGGATTTGTATTTTTTGACAATATTTTTGTTTCCTCCTGTGCTTTTGGCTTTTGCTTCTTTTGGCATCACCAAAGCTCATCATGTTCAGAAAAAGTAGCTGGCTTTCCAAAATTCGAACAATTTACTTCTTTCTCAATTATGTTGTGACGTTAGAGAAATGTTAACAAAGTTTCTTGATTAGAACAGATTTTTCGAAAATTAAGACAAGAATTTTAACACCGGTAGCAATTTAGCATGATCAGACGACTGTAAAAATACGAATATGGATTTTAGCTGTTTATTTTAAAGATGAACACATTTACTCTTATATATTTAAAAATACAATAAAATTGCTTTTTTGGGTGAATTTGCGCAAATGGTAAACATGAAAATTCGTATAAACCCCCAGTAAAGACGAACCTCAGAAACTTCGTGTAACTTTTGTCGAATGGTGCATGGAGAAAACCATCTTTTAGATCTTAGTGAAACAAAAAACTATCTTCTTCTATTAATTTAAAAGCTGTATGAATGTTCTTGGTTTTTAAATGAGGTACCCGGATGAAATTATTTAACTTCTGCAAGTTGAATATAAAGCGTGTAGAAGTATTCGGTTTGTTCACTGGAGAATAAAGTGATATAAATTCAGCATCCACTCATTGACAAGTATTAATAGCCCCTATTTCTCAAAGTTTTTCATTTTCTAACCTCAAAGCCACTGTCTCCCCATGTGACCAATTTCGTCTACTAGGTAAAGACGATTGTTTTGGTAATTGAGTAAAATGAATCTTTAGGCCCTTTATACAATTTAAAACAAATGTATCGCTAGTGATTTCTTCCCACTTTCCAAGAAACTTCTGCAGCCTGTCAGCCCTCGTACCTTTATCGTCTCTGTTGGTTGGTCTGCTTCAGATATTTGATTGAATTTGTCGGAGCTTGCTGACGTTGATGTGATGATGTCTGATACGTGGACGCTGCTCCCTTGGTGGTTCCCTTGAAATTGGAGGGTTTCGTTCGAGATATAAACATGTTGCTCGCTCGCGATGTCTCGAAATTCCTCGTCGAAGAGCTCCTGATGTTTAAATTACCAGAAGATTTTGGTAATGACCTCTTTGGTCCAAAAGAAGGTTCCATGTCCTTGCTTACCTTCTCAAGCAATTTAACTTCATTAACGTTTTCCATCAATTTATCTCCAAAAAGATCTGACGATGAGTTAAACAATTCTCTGACTGATTTCGAATATCTTCGAGTAATGAAAGCTCTTCTCGCTTTTGAAACTGAGTAATGTAATTCGGTAATGAGTTTTCCCACATCTATGAGCATTTCCAATTAATTTAGGGGGTTAAGTTCCTCTTCTCCCAGTAAATTGGAAATAGCCGGACCTATAGCCAACAATGCAGAACCAGCTGAGAGTTGGATGTCTTGAAAACGTTCCTTGTGTTTTTTAGCAACGTTATTCATAGGAAGCTTTACTTCCGGATTTAACTGAGGATAGCACCCACCCTAGTAAGGAGTCACCCTTCCTGGGATATTTTTTCAACAACCCCCGCCTGACTTCGTGACAGGGTAAATATTGACTTACCTGTCACTTCAGTTTGAATTGCAGAATCAGGGTTTCAGAAATAGTTTTTTTTTTTACTTTTTTTTATCCACCGACCAAGAGCGAAAGTCCTCGGCCAAGAGCGTTCATCAAGAATTGCCACCTTGCGAAATTTATATATTGACCCTGAGAAAATTTTATGTTTCCATGTGACGTAACCTTAATCTGTCAAATTCAGTCCTACAACAACAACACCACGGTAGTCAGAGGACGATCGTCGAATCAGAAGTCACCAGTACCTACTAACGCACCCTCGATAAAGCGCCTATCACCAACCCAATTTCCAGGCGTCCCACGTTCCCATGGTAACCGGCTCCAAACCAAGATGGGGGCCACGAACTCCCCGTATAATTAGCACCGTATCTGCCGTCATCCCCACTTACAGAGGTTCCAGAGACAGTGTGGCAGCCTAGCCGGAAGCCGCCATTTTACGGTCTGGTTTGCTGAGGTCGGCGCGATTTTTAAAATGACACATACGCAGATCCTGTAAAATGAAATCAATAAAACTATACATTTATTGAAGTAAATAAATTTACAAGCTGTTAACCCATACATCCAGGGGACAGTTAATTTATTGAAATAAATAAATAGAACAAGAAGCTATTAACCCACACACGCGGGGAAAGCTGATTTATTTAAATTAATAAATAAAACATAACCCTCAACTCTTACATACCTGGCGGTATTTTAATTTATTTTGAAAAATTAAAATAATAAACCCACACGCCCACGTAGATCTTTGCTTTATTTTAATAAATTTGAAAATAAAAAAATAAAAAATCTACATCATTTTTTATTTTTTAAAATAAATAAAAAACCAAAAACTTTAATCCCGATACCCGAGAGTATCTTCACTTCAATATATTAGAAAATTAAAATAAGAAACCCACGCACTTTGTGCATCATATTTTATTTTATGAAATTATTAAAAAAGAAATGAATTTTTAAAATATGATTTTTTTTTAAATATAAATCTGCGAATTGAAATGGATGATTTGCTCAGTGGAGATACAGTTTTTATTATTTTACAAATATTTTTTGTAGCGGGTAAACAATTAAGAACAAAGCTGGAATATGTTTAATCAATATTTCACAGTATAAACTTGTACAAAAACGTTTTATAAAAAATGATCACTTATAAAAATATCTTTTTCAGTTATGTATGGTAAATTAAAAAAAATCGTTGAATAGTGGATGACAATGATTCACAACTCACAGACCAACTTAAGAATGTTTTCTTCAACTACTTGTATATTTAACCGTAAAAAAATTATCAATAACTATTTACCTGGCGATTCTGTACATCTTAACTGCATAAAATGCTTAAAAAACAATCATGATGTATACTGTTTACATCAATGTATAGTGCACACTACGCGCCTCCGCTACCAAGGTATACTAAGTATATCTATATATGTGGCGGAAGTTGACGTAAAATGGCGGAGCCAATCAGTAAAAATGACACTAGGTTGCCACACTGTCTCTGGACCCTCTGTATCCCCACTGGTCCTCCATCGCCATTTCAGCGAGGCGTTACGTTACAAAGAACATCGCAACAATAATACCCCGAAAGCCAAGGGTGGGTAGAGGCAGCAGAGATTTCTTTGGAATTAGTTAACGCATCCTGAGTCAAGGATCCGCTACCAATCATGGTCTTACCATTCTACGCTACCATCTTCACGATTACAGTACAAGATGGCGGGCCCCGAATATTCAGTAGTGGCTTCGCTCCTGATCGCCATCTTTCACTATCCACCGGTATATTCCACGATACCCGATACACGATCCACGACCTATGATACCAGCTAACGACTCCATGACAACCAGGGCTGAGCCGCCACGTCAGAGGATTACCAAGGTTCTGTTACGCTGAAATGGTTATATAGGTGATGCCATCTTGAGGGAGATTACGACTACTGACCGGAAATTTGACAAGAGCGGTTTCAACGGTCATTGGCTTGCCTGTCAATTGGTCTTCGACTTCGAAATTCGACCGTGCAGGGAAAGACTACTGAGTAACGTTCGTTGAAAACTGTAAATCCGGTAACTTATGAAGATTGTTAACCTAGAATTTAGTTAAGGTTATGTCTCCATGGAACCTTTCATCCAGCATAAAAGTATTCAAGTATCTATGAAAGGTTTCATGACACAAAAAGTTCGAAATGCGCGAAAGGTCTCATTAAAGCGTATGCGCATGCGCGCTCGCGTCTGGCTGAGGTTAGGTTATTGGCGCGTCATACCATAATTATTATTATAAATCCACAAGCCTAGGTCCGCTTAAATTTAGTTAACTTGCCGAGCACCCTTCGAGTTCACGGTCTTGGTGCGTCGCATGAGGCCTGTCACTTTCGTTCTTGGGTTTCGTCTGGCGACACGTGCCACAAGTTTCTCTCGATTATTCTTGTGAGGTGGATTGATTAATGGAAAAATATTCGGACGCCTATGCGGATTGTTATTAAAGGATTGATTTGAATTTAACTGTAGTTGATTTGAATTCTAAAAAGAAATCGGATTGGATTTACTGACTAGAGGAGAAAAGAAACGGCAAGGCAATGTCCCAGGTTACCCCTTTTGAATTTCGACAGGCGACGCAATCGGCAGACTATATGGTGGGATTGTCTTACACTCCGACCTATTGCCTCGCTGGACCTTCTTATTAAGAGGCTTTTACTTAACTTTGAATGTTTGAGGGTTCGAGTCAGTGCGCACTCGAGATTGTATCGGGATTAGATTTATCCGCGTTAAGAAAATCACCATCTCGGGTTTGCTCCGTTTGAATCGAGAATGGCGTCGACGGTTTCCGCTGCCCGTGACCACGTGGCCACGCCTTATTTTTCTCTTTTAGGCTTCCGTCTTATAATCTGCCAATGTTAAATGTGACGGAACTGTCGGGTACTAATGAAACAAAAATTATAAAGTCTCATATTCTCTGTTTCCTTAAATAAACTATCATTTCAATTGTCCAAAAACTAAATCGAAAAGTGGCCGTTGTGATCTCAAGAACCACCCCCGAGAGGAACTTGAGCAATGTTGGACACAGGAACGGAATTAAGTTGCATAGCAGAATAATATTACAAACAACTACAAGGAGAAATCCCTCTCTACCGCAGAACTGTTACAACCCACTTCTGAAGTCTTCTAAATTTGAAGGCTTGAATTTGAGAAATAATTGTCCTAATTAATCATTCTTTTTTTTATTCTGGATACTTCTATTTTGAAATTGTTGAATTACAAATTCTTCCCTAAAAAATAGCTGTGTCACGAATAACATTAATTAGAGTGGGAAAGCATAAAAAATAAAACTATAATTGTCATATTTTATTGTACAATAAAAATTTTATTTGTAAACCCATCAACTGAAAATATAACTCAAATTTATACACTGAAATTCTGTAGGTACATAAAAAGATTTGTCAAGTTCTAGAGGTTTGGTTGAGATATCTGTCAACATTGCCTTGCCATTTGACACTTGATCAAGAATTGCAATTCCTTTAGATTTTTTTTTGTTCAGATCGTTGAATACTGGTTTTAAGGCAATTATTCGTTTTTTCCGAAGTTGCTGTAAAAATTACTTGCAATTGAAGAAATGGAAGGCAGATAATTTTGACAGCAAATTCAGTGAGTTGTATCAAATAAGAAATTATCAACTATGCCAATTTTTTTCATTTTGTCAAGGACAAATTTTTGAAGACAAATCTGTTTTTATTTCACAAGTATTAGTTTTGTAAATATATTTAGTCAGTAAGTGGGGGTGTTTTTGGGTGAAGAACAGTGTGGAATAGTTGAATAGCAGTGCCAGTTCTAATCCTTCAGAGGCAGTCGGTGCTAAGCTTTCGGAAGCAACTAGTGTTAACCTGTGAGGAGCAGCCAGTTCTAAAATTTCAGGAGAAGCCAGTGCTCACCTTTCAGGAGCTGCCAGTTCCAACATTTCAGGAGCATCCAGTGCTAACCTTTCGGGAGCAGCTTGTTCTAACTCTTCAGGAACAGCCAGTTCTATTCTTTCTAGAGCAACGGATTCCATTATTTCAGCCGGATTCCGAAATACTGTTGCCTGGCGAGCTCTGCCTCGTCTACCACGTACATGACGGACTCTAGGCACATTATTTTCCTGTTGCTGAAAACGATTGCCTCGTCCACGCCTATTAGCTCTTGCAACCCGCCCTCGTCCACTTCAAGTTCTTCTTCACGGCCTCTTTCGCCAGCTTCTGAGATTTAAGCAATTTAAAGTAAAAGATTATTTTCGAAATAAACAATTAAAATAAAGAAGTTCTATGATGTGTTTGATGAATTTCATCAGAACATCATTTAAAGAAAGAATAAACTAATGCATTTGTTTATTTGTATTGTACGAGGCGCAATTCTTAATTCTAGAAAGATAAGCATTTTGAATTTTCTTAGAATTATCATTTACAACCATTGTAGATACATCTGAAAAAAGAAAAAAAGTAAGTTTTAAAATGATGAAATATACGAGAAATTTAAAATTGAATGGCAGAGGTAGGGCTACCACGGCCAAATTTTCATTAAAAAAGTAGAAAAGTGACCAACTTAAACCAAAAAAGTGACCGTAGGTAACTGGAATTGATTAAAATTGACTAATGTGCATTAGTAATGTCACTAATCATCCTTCGAATTCAAAATAATTCGATGAAATTCATAAGAATTCCACTTGATTTGTAACGAATTTATCAGGTTAAATTCATGAGAATTTAGAGTGAATAAAAAACAGTTCAAGTTAAATTAATAAGATTTCAAGAGACTTTGATGAAATTCTTAAGTATTTGAGTGAATTTAATAAATCTGGATATAAAAAGTGAACAGAATTCAAGGTGAATTGAACAGAATTTGAATTAATTGAAAAAAATCCAGGGAACTCAAAATAATTGAATCGATTAAAATTAAGTGAATTTAGAAGAATTTAAGTGAACTGGAAAGAATTGAGAGGGAATTTCAAAAAAATCTAAAGTTCTAGAATAAATTACTGAGGATTCAGGATGAGTTACAAATTAATTAAATTTTCTTTAATCCAAAATACTTTATTTCAGTAAAGTTGGAGTGAATTCAGAAGAATTCAAGAGATTTCAATGAAATTCATACAAAGTCAGGCTGGCTTCGAAAGAATTCAGGGTGAATTCAAGAGAATTCTAAGGAATTCAAGAAAATTCAGAAATTGATACAGACCTGAATTCAAAAGCAGACAAGCCTTCGGTTTCCTGTATTAATTCAATTCAAAAAGAGTGAATAAAGTAATATTTTCATTTTGAAATGTGACTATAAGAATTTACTAAACTTTATCTTTAGTGTTTTTTTATTATCTGTGTTTTATTATCTGTTTGGTATTGGTCGCGTTCGGTCGCTCTGTCACGCTTTTCTCCAATTTTCCATTATTATATGAGATATACAGTTTTTTAATACTTGGAAATCCACATATCGGGAAAGTGTTTTTGGCTTGTTTTATAGTGCATTGAAACTGTGTTACATCTCACTTAATTGTTACTCATTTTTGAACTTTTGTATGTACGTAACGTTTACGGTCGTCTTTCCCGCTTAACCATGGGCGTTTGTTCGGAGTGTCAAACAGTGATAACCAGAGGTGGATCTGAAGTTCTTGCTTGTGTGAAGTGTGGCATCTTAATTCACTTGAGCTGTGCTAATTTTGGAATCTCGAAAAAATCATTTGAAGAACTTAAAACTGGCCAAGCTGATTATATTTGCAAATCATGTGCATCGTTGCCAACTAGTGCCACCTCTGCGGCAGTTGCTGCTACCTTTATACCTAGCACTGATGCAAGTGGGAAATGCGAGGATGTCGGTAATACAGGTGTTGTTCCTACCACTTCTACCTGTGTCTCTACCTCGGAAATTGCGGCAACCCTACCCCCTGGTCTCGCTGAATTCTTGCGTAAAGTGGTCTCCGACGGACAACATGAAGCGCTTGCGCAGTCACGCGAGATTTTGAATAGACTTACTGAATTTGAAACTCGACAGCACGAATTTAATGAAAAATTAAATTCCACCCTTACAGAAATCAAGTTGGAAGTTGGTAAGAATAATGAGCGTATTAAAACTCTTGAAGCTGGTTCCGTACTACAAGGGGCAGAAATTGATGACATTGAGAAGGAGGCTAAAGAATTAAAGGCCAAAGTAGTTACATTGGAACATGCGCTAAATGTCAATGAACAAGCGACGCTGCATGCTACCTTGGAAATTCATGGTCTTCCCATGAAGCCTAATGAGGACCTTGCTGCCACATTGGACTCTATCGCCAGAGCTCTCGACGTTACTCTGCAAAAGGATGACGTCGTCAAGCTCTACAGGATAATTAAGGCACCTCCTCTGACTAATTCTTCCCCCCCCCCCCTCCCCCGATCATCGTAGCCAAGTTCTGCAGACAAGAAATACGGGATAAATTTATAGAGAGACGCAAGATTAAGAGAGTTTTTTCTACCTCAAACATTGGATGGGCAGACAATGAGAAACGATTTATCTACCTTCGCGAGGCGCTCACTCCACTCAATCGGGAAATTTGTGCCATTGCTCTTGGTCTTCGCAGAGAAGGAAAGAGCAAATACCTTTGGATTTCCGGCGGAAAAATTTTCTGTCGAAAGAGTGACGGTTCGCCTAAAATATAACTGTGAAACATACAATCTATTGAAGCACTGCAATAGCAACCACTGTCTAACTTCATTATGTATTTGATTTTCCTCTTACCAACCTTAGATCTACCCTATTTGAATCGCTACTTATATATTGGTAAATATGTGTCTTTAATTATTGCTCTTTACCTTCTATTAACTTTGATTACTTCGATACTTTTAAATTTCTCACATTGTACCTATCTAAATTTTCAAAATAAGGTTGCTCGATTATGTATTTTGTTCCTAGTACGCAACTTCTTTCTTTTCTCTTGATATATACCTGTTTATTGCATGCTGGCTGCTCTACAGATTGTATATTCTGAACATGAAAATCAACTTGAAATCTCATTTTGTGTGTATCACTGCGTTAATTCAGTTTCGCACCGCCACTGCAAACTTACCCTTTTCATGCACTATTTCTATATAATAAGTATAATAGCACCTGCGGAATTAATAACTTTTACTTTGTTTTGCGCCTGTTTCACTTTTTGCAAATGTAATCATGGTAACTGGATTCTGTTGGTTCTTAGTCTCTTTCACTTTAACTTTGTGAAAAGGATCTTTCGACTTTTTTACTATCTCAGACACATTTACGTTCTTATATACTTGAACTTTACCTATCACTTTTTGAATGGAAACCTTAAATATTTGTCACGTTAATCCACAGTCCTTACCTGCCCATTACCATGAATTCACACATTACTCTAGGTCTTGTTCCTATCATATCATAGCCGTATCTGAGACCTGGCTGACGCCTAACATACCCTCGAGCCTCGTAGAACTTGACCATTACACACTTTTCCGTAGGGATAGAGAAGAGAGAAGAGGGGGTGGGGTCTGTCTTTACATTCATGACAGTTGGAAGGGTGTGCAGGTGGGAGTGAGTCCTTTTGCCAATTACCCGTCTGCAGAATACCTTTTTATCGAGGTATCGTCGCCTCATGATAGTGTGTTGGTCGGTGTAATCTACAAACCTCCTAATGCTCCTACTATAGGGAATTTGAGATTGAAATTTTTGATCTTATACCTAAACACAAATCTTAATGCCACCAACAATTTAACTAACTATTTAAAATCAGTAGTGTTCTCCGCCGGACTATCTATAGTTCCACATAATGCTACCCACCACACTGATCATTCCAGTACATGGATTGATATAATGATTAACGACGATTTGGACAAGGTTCTCTCTTCCACTCAACACTCAATCTCATTCCTCTCAAACCATGACCTTTACTACAAAGCCCACACCCCCTGTAAATGTCACTCCTTCTACGTCCTCAGTTACCCCTGAATTTGATAAAACGAAGTTATTCTTTTCTGATATATCACAAGAAACCCTAGTAACAAAACTTTTCGAGGTAAAATCGAATGCTCAGGGTTCTGATGGCATTCCTATGAAAATGATTCGCCTTGCATTGCCAGTCGTTGGCCCTATTTTCTTGCACATCTATAACGCATCTCTCCAGGTGGGTATATTTCCTGATAACTGGAAAGAGGCGATTATTCGCCCTATTCCTAAAATATCTAACCCTACATCTCCTAAAGACTTCCGTCCTATATCCATCCTTAGTACACTTACAGCTTCACTTAAAGTTACGTCTGACATTAAACTTGCAATAGACAGAAGAGAGATTACGGTTGTTGTGCTTTCCGACTTTTCTAAGGCATTTGATACAGTTAATAATAAACTACTATTGGCCAGGCTTAAATCGCTACACCTCTCTAATATGGTGGTTAAATGGTTTGAATCCTATCTTATTAACCGCTCTGAAAGAGTGCAGCTCAGCAACGGCGAGCGGTCTGATTGTGTGGATGTTAAGAGTGGTGTTCCTCAGGGGTCCTCTCTTGCGCCCACTCTCTTTAGTATTTACACCTCTGAACTTTGTAGAGAGCTTTGTTACTGCAACTACCATAAATATGCTGATGACTTTAAGCTTTACCTCTCCGGACCTATTGCTACTCTTGAAAGCTTACTCCGAAAGGTACAGGAGGATATCGATGTGGTGGTGCAGCGGTCCTCGACAAGTGGCCTCACTCTTAACCCTGCTAAAACCATGGCTATAATCATAGGCCCTTCTTCTTCTCCATCACTTGAAACAATTGCCACCCTACCTCCGCTTTCGGTTGAGGGGCGTATCATCCCGTTTATTGACTCTGCAAAAGATTTAGGATTTATTTAAAATCGTTCTCTCACTTGGATAGAACAAGCTTCAGATATTTCGAGGAAAAAATTTTGAGTCCTCCAACAGCTTAACAGAAATAAAGAATCACTTCCAATTCCTACTCGTATCCTCCTAGTTAGAAGCCTCATACTTCCTTTCTTCGACTACGGCTGCGTGCTATATGATGATGTTACTGATGAGCTGAATGCCAGACTTGAGCGTGCGCTTAATGCTTGCATTCGATTCATCTATAACATCCCTAAAAGTGAACATATTACTCAATACAGAGAAAGAGCAGGACTTCGTAACGTCGCCAAGAGAAGACAATTTCATATGGGTAACTTGCTTTATAGTATATTTACTAATCACGCCCCGCGCTATCTGTTTAATCTTTTCCATTTTATTGGCAAAGATCAACCGACACATTCCAAACTCTGTGAAAGGAAAAAAGTACTACAAATTCTACCACACCGCACGTGTAAAATGCAAAGGTCTTTTATGATTCGTGGTGCCCGTTTTTGGAACAAAATACCTTTTAAAATTAGAAATGCACCGTCACAATATCACTTTAGAAAACTTCTTTTTGCTTACTTATTAAACACCTCAAATTCTACCCTCAAAATCACTCATTGGTAATACTTAAGTCCATCGTTAATAGTGAGATATATTAACCCTTTGCATGTATCTATTTTCTTTCAATCACGTATATTTACTTACTTTTATGTGTAATATTCTTGTTAAATAATTATTTTACTTTTATTTTTAATTGTCCGACTGATCGCTACCATATTCTATTGTATTAACATGTATCACCTGTTCCTTATAGGGCTGTCTAGCCTTAGGAACTTTCCACAAATAAATACAACTACAAATATTCAGCAATATCACTCAAAAAAAAAAGGTTTTTAAAATTCTTATAAGCAAATTAGTGAACAAAAGTTGGCTTCCGTTTTCGGTACCGATTGTGAGAGAACTCTTTTGTGTTAAGTGTTGCGTTTTTTGACTTTCGTGAAGGGAATCAGCGTGTGTGGGTGCGGAAGGGGCAGTGAGTGCGGAGAGCAGGTGAAAAGGAAGAAGGGCGAGTGAAGGCAAGTGTGTAAAGGGTGAAAATAAGTTGTGAAAAGGAAAATTGGAGCGTGCACATTTTTTTGAGGTTAGGAGTAGAAAATAATTGTCGGGCAAGAGGGGCAAGAGGTAGGCAAGCTAAGAGCGGGAAACAGCGAGGACTCTTTGGTAAGGTAGGAATGTCGACCATACGAAGTTCACCAACGGGCGACAGAGGGCAGGGAGTGGATGAAGCAAGAGCGGACGATGTTGAGAGCGCAGTTAGTGGGAAGAAGGGAGAAATTGACAGTAGCGATGACGAGACGTTCGAGACACCGACCAGGGTCGGCTCAGCTGAGAGAAGGGGACCAGGCACGAGCCAGAAACGCGGGAGACCTTCAAATTTACAACGCCTCAGCAGGCTAGGTAGCGCGGGCTCGAATAGGAGTCTGGATGAATGGCAAAAAAAGGGGAACGTGAGTAGCAGTGAAGGGGAAGATAAAAGGAAAAGAGAGGAAGGGGAAGATGATTCTGAAAGGGACAAGGATAACAAGAAAGTGAAGATTAAACGAAAAACACCAGACAGAGATAGGGGGGGGGGATGGGGAGATGTTGGAGAAGCTAGCAGC
>CAKNXH010000030.1:0-16580 GCA_932178445.1 Andricus quercusramuli | reverse complement strand
AGGCCATAGAGAATAGACAGAGAGAGATTGACGAACAGACAAATAGGGAGATAAAACAACTGAAAGAACGGGTAAGCAAATTAGAAGTTATGAATGAGCATATGGAGAAGGAAACGGAGAGTGCGGGAAAAGTAGAAGGGAGTGATAATGTGCAAAATGAGAATGAAAGATTGAAAAAGAGACTGAGTGAGATTGAAAGAAGGTTGGAAGGGGAAGAAAGGATGAAGAGGAAAAATAACATAGTAGTCAAGGGATTGAAAATAGACAGTGAAACAGGGGAAATTGAAATCAAAAACCTGCTGAGAGATATTGGAATTCGGGTAAGGATAGAAGGAGTTAAAAGAGTAGGAATGGCGAAAGAAGGAAAAGAAGGAATGTTTGTAGTAAAAGTAGGGAGTGAGGAGGAGAAAAAGAAAATTATGGAGATCAACAAATTATTGAAAGGAAGAAGGGAGAGAATTGAAGAGGATTTGACTTGGTGGGATAGGAAAAGGAGATGGCAAATAGAACAGAGAGCATGGATAGAGAGGTAAAAGGGATGCATGGTATGGATAGGGCGAGACAGATTATGGATAAATGGGGAGGAGTGGGTCTGGGACGAGGAAGTAGAAGAAATAAGGAAGAAGGGAAAAAGAGTTGAGAAAGGTAGAAGAAAGGAAGATACAAAAGAGGCTAGAGAGCAAACAGAGGGGTTTCCAAAAAGCAAGGCGGAAGAAAAGTGAGGAGAATAGGGGAGGGAAGGGAGGAGAAAAAAGTGAAAATAGCTTTCTGGAATGTGTCAGGCTTGAAGAACAAGAATGAAGGTTTCTGGCGGGAGTTAGAAAAGTGGGATGTGATTATGATGAGTGAAACCTGGGCGGATGAGAAGGATTGGATGGGGATGAAAATATTGTTACCTAAAGGGTATGTGTGGACAATGCGAGAAGCAAGAAAGGAACACGTTAAAGGTAGAGGGATGGGCGGCATGGTCTCAGGGGTGAGAAAAGAATTGGCAGTAAAAGGCAGAACAGAGAAGGACAGGGAAGAAGAGGAGGGAACAATGGTAAGATGGATTATAATTGGGAAAGTCAAAATAGCGGTGGTTCGTGTATATAGAAGAAGAGGGGAAGAGGAAGGTTGGAGAGTAATAAGGAGGTGGATGGAGAAAAAGAAGGAAGAGTTGGTTTTGATAGGAGGGGACTTGAATGCCTGGACTGGAGAGCAAGGGGGAGAGACTTGGGATGAAGAAAAGGAGGCATATATAAGGAGCTCCAAGCATAGGGAGATAGACCGGGAGGGGAGGAGGTTATTAGACATAATAGGAGAAACCGGATGGTTTATTCGTAATGGCAACATGGAAGGAGATGAGAAAGGAGAGATTAAATTTATAGGTAAGGGAGAAACAGTAACAGACTACATCCTGGCGGAAGAAAGAATGAGGAATATGATATGAAGTATGAATGTAGGGAATGAGATAGGGTCAGAACACTTCCCAGTAATAGCTACACTGAAAGGTGGCGTCCATAAGAGCGGCAGAGGGAGAAAGGAAAGAGGAGGGGGGGAGAGGAACACGAAAATGGGAGTCTGGGGGGTAGATAAATTAAAAGAGTTTGAACAGAAAATCGAAAAGGAGAATGTTAGATATGAAAAGGAGGAGGGAGTAGACTCGTTAATTGAAAGGTTGGAAGGGTCGATTGAGAAGGTGAGGGTTGAGATAGGTACAAAAGAAGGAAGAGAAGAGGGAAAGAGAGGCTGGTGGGATGAGGAATGCAGGGAGAGTAAGGAGAGAATGAAAGAGTATGTAAGAAAATGGAGGAAAGGAGAAATAGAGAAGGCGGAGTACAACTGGAGAAAAAGAGAACATGAGAGGATGCTGGAAGGGAAAAAGCAAAAGGGAAAGGAGAAATATAAGGAAGAAGTAGAAAAAGCAATCAAAGAAGGTAGGGTCTGGGATGTGATAAACAGGGAAAGAGGAGGAAAGAAGGGCGTGAATGAAGAAATAGAAATGGATGAATGGACGGATTATTTCAAGGGTCTGCTAGGGGGAGAACAAAATTTGAGTAAAGGGAAAAATAGAAACACAGTCCAAGGAGAAATGGAGGAAGCGAACGAAATAACAAGAGAAGAAGTGAATGAGGCGATAGATAGACTAAAAAGAGTCAAGGCTACAGGAGAGGATGGAATGGAGAACGAAGCGATAAAGTTTGGAGGAGAAGGGATAAGGGAAGGGCTGTGGAAGATCTGCAACAAGGTCTGGAAAGGAGAAGGGTGGCCGGAGGAGTGGAGGACAGGGCTGGTGGTACGGCTTGTCAAGAAAGGGGAGGGTAAGAATGTAGAAGAGTATAGAGGGATCACCCTCATGCCAGTGGGTTATAAAATATACGCGGAAATTCTAAGAAAAAGGTTGGAGAGTCAGGTAGAGGAGAAACAAAGTATCCCGCATAATCAGACGGGATTTGGAAAAGGGATGGGGACAATAGACAACATTTACGTACTCAACTACTTGGTTAACAGAAACTTAGGGAGGGAAAAAGGGAAATTAGTAGCCTTATTCGTAGATTTTGAAGCAGCTTTTGACTCTGTGAATAGAAAAGTGCTATGGCAGGCAGTGAAAGAGAGAGGAATAGAGGAAGGTTTAGTGGAGAGGATAAAGGAAATTTTTACTGAAACTGGGATTAGGGTGAAGATAAAGGGAGAAAAAGGGGAGGTTTTCTGGACAGAAAGAGGTCTGAGGCAAGGGTGCCCGTTGAGTCCGCTACTATTTAATATGCTGCTGGCAGACTTAGAGGAGAAGCTAAAGGAGAAAGGGAAAGGGGGGACGATTCTGGGTAATAGCAAACTATACTCTCCAGCATACGCGGACGACGTAGTTCTATTAGCAGACGATGAGAAGGGGATGAACCTAATGATAAGAATTTTCGAAGAGTATGTGGGAGCAAAAGAACTGACGGTGAACGTAGGGAAGACCAAGGTGATGTGCTTCAGAAGTAGAAAGACCAAAACAGGTTACGTTTGGAAGATGAACGGACAAACAGTGGAAAGTGTGGAGGAGTTCTGTTACTTAGGTTTTTGGTTTGAGGCAGGAGGGGGAAACGAGGTGCAGATGAGGAAGAGAATCGAATGTGCGAGCAAAGTAATGGGCCAAGTATGGGGTATAGGAAAGAGAAGGTTCAATGACGATAGGAGAATGAGGGTCTGGTTGTTTGATGCGTTGGTTTGGGCGGTGTTGTGTTACGGAGTGGAGGTCTGGGGATGGAAGGAACATAGGAAAGTGGAAAGCATACATGAGAGATTTCTGAGATGGGTAATGGGAGTTAGTTGGAGTTGCCCAGGATACATGATAAGGGAAGAACTAGGAAGCGAAAAAATGGTAACCAGACAAATTAAGAGAGCCTGGAGGTTTGAAGAGAAGCTGAAAAGGGGAGTGGGGAGTAGAATAGCACAAGTATGCTTGGACGAAGTTCGGAACAAGGAGACGAGAGGCAATTTGGGAAATTCAAAATGGGAGGAAGAAAGGAAAAAAATGAGGAGTGTTTGTGATATACAGGAAGGGGTTCTGGATTGGCAGAACATTGAATTAGAGCTATTAGTAAGACAAGGAGAAGAGAGATGGAGAAGGATTATGGAGTCGAAGTACAATAGATGGTATATGATGGTCAAAGGGGTGACGGAACCAGAATATTTGCAAAAGATTAAAAAGGAAGACAAATGGAATAGGGTGATACGGTTTAGAATGGGAGAAGGAGTGAGAGCTTGTAGATATTGGATGGATGAAGAGGACAATCTGTGCAGAGTATGTGGGTACGAAGTGGAGTCATGGGCACATGTGTTAGAGAGGTGTACGGGAGAGGAAGATGGACAGTTGAGTGTGGATGAATGTGTGAGATGGATCTTGGATGGTAATGGGCAGGAAGTGATGTGGATGACAAAACTGGAAGAAATAAGAGAAAGCAAGGGATCAGGGTAGAGCCAAACGGGTAATCCTGTTTAAAGGAAAATAAAGAGTAAAAATTTTTAATTTTCAAATCGGTCTAAATGAATTTGATGGTAAGAGAAAACGGAAGCCCGGGAAGATCGCTCATTGTCTGTAGTTTAAGAAGAGTAGTACTAAGATTATTGTTTATATATAAGGCGATGCATTAGAAAATAAGTAGCGGTTAAGCTAGACTAAGGATGAAATGTAAACATATGTACAGGGAGCGGAGGCCCTCAAACCCGTAAAAGGGAGAGTTCAAATATACATACATACATGCATACATACATAGTGACCAAAAGTTATATCTTATTGATTCGCGATAATAAAATATATTGGACTCGTATTTTTGAAATAAAATAGAACTCAAATTTATAAATTTAGCGTTAAAAATTGAAAAATATCTCCCTGACAATATAAAAAGAATTGGCGATGTTAATCATTTTATATTTGATGCACCTCGCCGAATTGGGTTTCAAAATTACCTGCTTTGCAGTTCCTCAATTGCAAGTAATTTTCACAGAAACTTCGGAAAAAAAAGAGTTTGCTGTCCATAATGCTCTTCTTCCAAAAAATTGCATTACAGTTTTTTCGCATGCGAATGCAAAACAATTTTGCAATTATGCTACCTTGGTACCTGTGTTAAAATTCTTGTGAAAAATCTGTGATAGTCAAGAAACTTTGTTGATATTTCTTTAATATCACAAAGTAATTAAGAAAGAAGTAAATTTTTCGACTTTTTGAAAAGCACCTACTTTTTCTAATCCAAGCATGATGAGCTTTGGCGATGCCAAAAGAAGCAAACTCTTACGGAAGGAAATAAAAATATTGTCAAAAAATACGAATTCAAGATGTCTGTTAAAAAAGATACTCGATTCGAAAGATCTGCTCCCTATCTTGAAATTGCGTGTAAAGTCATCAATTGGTACATTTTTTTACGGCCACCGCGTGAGAAAAAAATGTTGAGGAAACTTAAGATATGTATCTAAATTAGGCAGGAAAAATAGAACTATGGAATTGATGAAGCGAAATGTGGTGAGTGAAAAAATAATCGCGGTCCTGACATTGCCGGTTCATGGAGTTTTGGAGATTATGGAAGAGAAACCGGAAAAGTTTTTCTTGTCCCCGTCAAAAATCGATCGAAGACCTTAATCAACACTTCAAATATTGAACGCCTTTAGCGAGCTACCATATAAAATCTTTGACATTGTAACTGTCCTCAGAGAGAGAAAAATTAAATTAAAAAATGTATTTACTCTATAATAATAAGAAAATGCACAGACCGGAAAAAGAATTGCGTTAAACCAAAACCTGGGAAATAATCAAATTGTTTTACTATTTTTCCCAGAAAAAGATATATTTTTCATTTTTTATGCTTTCCCACTCTAATTGATTTTGTTCAATAAATGGAACAATATTATTAAAAATTAGAACTTACAAGAAACTTCTATGCGTACACTCTTTACCTCTCGATTGGAAAAGGATCAAAATCTGTACTTCTCTCAAACGCAGTGCTGTGTCGAGTGGAGAGAGTTAATTTCGCTATCAAGGTCAGTAACTCTGTTACCAAAGTCGTGCCAAATTTCTAAATCTTACAATAGCAATTGTTGAGCAATTTCCAAAATTCTTATTGTAGGATACAGAAAAGCAGAACAATGCCTTTGAGATTTTTGTGACACAGCTTTTTTTTAGAGAAGGATTTGTAATTCAACAATTCCAAAATAAAAGTATCCAGAATGAAAAAAAGAATAAATAATTAGGAGAATCATTTTACAAATTCAAGCCTTAAAATTGAGAAGAATTCAGAAGTGGGTGTTGTGAATCAAACTACTTTTAATTTTACAATGTCTCAAAATATTGAACATCAGTTTCAACCTAAACTGAAAAAAAACAATTTGATATAGAAACGCTCAAAATCCTGAAATTTTAAAAATTGGAATCATATGTGTATAGCAATCTCGTTTTTTTTCTTTCTTTGATTTTAAATGTTGAATGGAAAATCCTAAAATTGCGCAAGTTTGAAATCGCCCGGATGAGGAATACAAATGAAGTTTTAAGCGCTGAAAAAAAAAGTTCTCTGCGATAGGTTCCAAGTTTCAAACTATAAAATTTTAATTAAATTATAGGAATACATGTTCTCAAGAACTCCAGAATGAACATTTGAAAACATTAGGAAAAAATATTTTCTGTTCGGAAGAGGAAAAAAAGAAAAAGGTCCGTATCCAGTTCTCCATCTTATAAATTTTGAAACTGCCTTGCGCTTCGCGCTTTTCTGCAAACTTTAGAAAAACTCATCTCTTTTAGATCCCAGTGTTTTGTGCGTCTCCAAACTCTGAATTTTCTACGTAAGGAAGTATAGTTGAAGATTAAATTACTTAAAGCTCTGTAGGTTTTGAGGTTCATATTCTCATCGTGACACTCGTCCTTCGCGCTCGATTTTCGACAGGCATTTTTAAATATATATTAATTTACTGAGCTAATTTATAATAAAAATCTACAACACTTTCTTCAGAATTTCTTCCCTACCTTACGGTGTTATGTGCTGTTTAAATAATTTTTGAAATTGGATTAAGTACAAAATCCGGCTTAATAAATATGAAGAAGAATGCAACCTTGGTTCAAAACAAATTATTTATTGATGATAAAATATGAATTGGTGCTTTGTCAATTCTTTTTTATGCAGTATTTTTCATCTTTCCTCATAATTAACGCAACAATGAAGAGTATTTTGCTGTTTTACACAAAATTATATAATAAGAGCAACATCGACATTGGCCACTTAGATCATTGATTTGATCAATAAGAAAAAAGGCTCAAGTTGCAATGGTCAACTTGTTTATTGCCCCAGCTTTTTCGCGTTTCGATTGCTAAAGACCTTTGAGTTAATGTAAAGAAAAAGAACCAAGTTACAGATACTCAAATTTAGAAATATTTTTTTTCTCAATTTTCAAAATAGTGATTTCAAGGTAAAAAATCAGAATCTACATAGCTTGATAAAGGTTTTATTTTCCGTGAGGATCACGTACACCATAACTAAAACTAAAGCATTTAGGGTTGGTAACAATATATTGGGGTGACAGGGTATTTCTCGAGATTCTCCTTAAGAGATGTTGGCAGAACATTAATGTAATTGTAATTAATTTTTAATGTAATTTTTTGTAATAATGTTTCGCTAAAGTTATGTTAGACTGCTTTTGTTGTGTAACTAAGGGCTAGTTTTTAGTCATATGATGCAGTATGATAATGGGATACTCTATGACTATTTGCGCACCCTACGTGAGCCATTAATTTGTGAAAAATCCGGGTTAGATGAAATGTACGTGACACAGCCCAAAATTTGAAACTCACGGCCCTCGAAGGTCCCAAAGAAGCCCCTAAGTATACGATAGTTTTTAGTTTGGTTTTGTAAAAAGCGGTGCTACTTTCTAGGACGACGCCCACGCTGCCGATCTTCTCGATTGCCTCGCTGACGTTGTGCTTGTCGCTGAAGACGTAATTGATTACGGTTTTCTCGCTCTTGTTCCTCCCTCATATCGTTTATATACCGAGGGTGCGCATTACGTATAAAAATAGCTCGTGGATATACAAGTGCTCTCTGTAAAAAAAATCATTATTTTAGCTCTCATTCCATGTATTAAAATAATATATAGAAAAAACAGTATCGAGTGGAACTGAAATGAGACCATTGGTGGGATCCCAACAGTGATGAGGAATAACTAGTTTATTTCAACTAGTTACTTTAACTAGTTACTTTTTTGGTGAAGATAGTTGTAATTAAGCTACTTTTTAAAATAAGTAGCGACTTGCTCACTATAGATACATTTTTCAGTACCTAACTGTGACAATTGTTACTCTTTTAGTTACTTTTGAAATGTGTATCTCTCTTTACGAAAAAATTTTAGAAAATTTTAGTATAGACCTACGATGATTTTCCTATGATGAATTAGTTTTAATAGAGATTGTACAATCAAATGATTTATTTAATTAAAGCAGGATTTGCCCGCATAGCAAAATGATATCTTTGGCATATCCCTAGGATATTTCAGCAGGACATGGGATATCCTGAAAAATGTCCTGAAAATATCGACACAATGTTCTGTCCGGGATATATCAAAGTTTTTTTAATGAAATACAATATTTCTGGAAGGCATATTATTTGAAATGTATAGAATGCCTGAAAACATGAAGATTAAAGAAAATCGAATCCTGGGAGATGAATGGGATATCCCGCGACTGTTGAAAAATCATTATAGAAAATCAGTACGAAAATAAACAATTTTGAAACATTGGAGAAATTGATGCATGGTTTTAAATTTTGAAGTTACATTTTGGAACAGTAACGAAAAAGATATCTACTTTCTTTTCAAAAGTAACCCACCTGTTATTGGATCCCAGAGTCTTATTTTACATTAATAATTACAACATGAACTTGCCATATTCCAAACCAGGACGCGCAGAAGATTAAGCTATACAAAATTTAACTTTAGTTTTACAGTTTACTTACGTCACGGTTAAGTGTAGCATAGGTATGGATTACTTGAAGCCAATCATTGGGAGAAAGGTGATGAGGCTGTTGGTTAGCATCGTATCCAACGAATCCATTTGCATCCTCTTCTGTGGTGACATGACCGTTTTCCACGTTTACTTTTCCCCAACATATGTCACCGACATCGATTCTTTCTTCATCTTCATACAGGTGAAATAGAGGTGAGTTTTGAAATACTGGAGGAGGAGGAGGAGGAGGAGAAGGAGGAGGAGAAGGAGAATTTCCGTAAAAACCGCCGCTACCAGATGCATAAGTACTTGGTTCTGTAAAAATATGATAGAAATCCATGAAGTTACACGAGACAGCAATTTTTCATATTTGTTGTCTTACATACTAATTTAATGAATAATTTTTGGGGGGTCGTGCATAAATTACGGAAAGTCTTTTGGGTTGTGATGTAGGTAAATAATTTCAAATATTTTCAAGTTTGCGAATCATTAAAAAGAAAAACTTGAAACGTCTTTATCAACAGCTGTTTGCAACTGCAATCTAGTGGTTAACGTAGTACCTGGTACATTTCATTAGGAAATGCTATGTTACTTTATTCGTAATCGTAACAGTATTACTTGTAATTTACACCTCAATATCATCATCAAATATGATAATTTATTATTTAAAGTCTTACCAGTCTCCCCGATTCTCTTCTTTCCGTCATTTGCACGTTTTTCCACTTGAATGCGAACAGAAGTAATACAACCCAATAAGAAAATTCAGCTATTTTTAGTTGGAAACTCCTCATTCTCTGCTGAGAAGATTATGCCTGAATTTTCGGTTTTTGTTCAGAATTCCTTTTTTTTTTTTTTTTAAATTAATTTTTCGACCCGAAATCTAACTGTTCCGTTTTTGGTTAAAAATTTATCTTTTTTATTGCGAATTCAACTATATGTTGTTAATAAGAAGCTTATATATAATGATACTGTATGCTATAATTATATTGAAATTATAATTATATATACTCATATGAAATATGATTATATATCATATCATTATATTTATGTCAAACATAATTTTGTTCAACATTCAAATTGTTAATGAAAATAATAGTTTTTCGTTGAAAATTCATATTCTTAGATTAAAATTTATTCATTTAGTTGAAAGTTTCTGTGATGTGTAGAAAATTCGTCTTTTTGGTTGACAATCCAATGATCTTGCTGAATTTTATTTTTACTGACTGAAAAAGTTTTCTTCACTGAAAATTGAACTCTTGTTCAAAATTCTTCTTTTTGATTTTGAAATTTTTCTCTTTGGTGGACACTTAATATTTTTCAGCAAACAAATATTTTTAACCAAAATAGATGAGTTTTCAAAAAAAATGTGATTATTGATAATTCAACTAAGAAAAGAGTTTTATTTTAAAATAAGAACAGCTGAATCGAGGTAAGAATTCGAATTTTTGACAAGAGTTGAAGATACAACCAGAAAGATTTTTCGATGAATAAAGAAAAAGAAATGTAGTACGAAATGTTGGATTTTCAAGCCAAAAAGACGAGCCTTTTACAAATCAGTTCAATTTTGAACTAAATGAATGATTTAAAAAAGAAATGAGTTCTGAAGATAGAATTTAAATTTTCTACCAAATAAAAGGAAACTTTAAGAGGAATCCTCAACAAAATACATAGATTTTTGAGCCAAAAAGCTCAGGTTTCGAAAAAAGTAGCGTTTTCAATTCAGGAATATGAATTTCTAACAAATGGTAATTTTAAACAAATAAAAAAACGAAGTTTTTAAAAAAATAGTTGTATTTTCAACCAAGAGGATTGATCTTTAATAAAAAATTAATGTATAACACAGTATTACACTTTCAACCAAAAACTAGAATTTTTTGCACAATTGTTGAATTTTGAAGTCGAAAATATGAATTTTCATAAAAAAATGTTCATTTTCAACCAGAGGGTAGCATTTGGAAGCAAAAAAATAATGTTTTAACAAAAATTGATATGATTTTTCATACAAAGTAAAACTTTCTCGCCAAGAAAAAAAAAGATTTCTATCGAATAAAATTTTTTTTTTAAATTATCAATAAAAATTGTAGCAAATCACACAATTTGTAAGAATTATATTATTTTAATCAAGCTAAAGCTAGAAATATTAATAATAATTGAACGATTAATTTTTTTAGCTAAACGCTTCTTAAATTACAAGTTCAATTATTTTTATTTTCAATGGTTCGAAAATCCTTGAAAAGCTTCCAAATTTTGTTTCAAAATCTTTATTTTTTAAAAGAAAAATCGTAATCTTGAGAAAATATATTTTCTCCTTTTGAAGCCCTTCGGTATTCTTAAGAAGCTTCTAAATGTTTTGTTTGAAAACTGCAAAAATCTACATTTAATTCAAAATTACCACATGAACGGCTAGCAGTACCGTATGGTTTCACGCGTTTTACCTCTTTTAAATCAGTTAAATCTAAAATTTTATTCAGAAAAAAAGATCTCACTCCTCTCGCTCCACTGGGATTTGAACACCAGATCAACTGACTGGAAATCAGTTGATCTGTTGTTCAAATCATGTCAAATCATATAATAATGTATAAGTTCTTCATTAGGTCCAACACGATATATAAAAATAAAAAACAAAGTTGAATGTCTTCTCTGACATTTAACGGAACTCAAAAGAAAAACCAGAAAAATGGGGAAAAATCGCAAAAATTAATATGACATCTTCGTTTGTACTCTCCAAGGTTTCATAACGAGTTTATACATTCTTCGGGCGGGCTTGTTGAGGGCCGCCACAAGCAATTCGCTTTTTAGCCTTTTCGGCATAATCTGCCATTTGTTGGCTACCTCGCGCCATACGTGCTTTTTTCCACCAAAATTTCACACAAAAAAAACTATTTCGAATATCAAAAACCAACCATTCCATCATATTGAGCACAAAATTCTACTGCGGAAAATACTTCATTTTTTTTACACAACCTTTACACGAAGTAGAGGACTTACCTAACCGACCTTACATTACATAGGCGCGCGATTTCAATCAACGCTATGGGAATAAGAAGAAATTGGCTGCCTTGCCCCACTGGCTGAAGGGGGTTCTACGCTACGATATGCATAATTTGGTGCCACAAATATGAAGAAATATGTTTTTTTGAAATTCAATCAGCTGAAATTTGAAAAAAGAAACAAGAATCCGGTTAAAATACGATTTCTGTTCCTGGGCGCGCTCAAATTTGCGAGCCAAGCCGAAGCACGCGATGAAGCCAGCGCATCAAACAGATTGTTTCAGATAGGATTAGTATAGCAAACGGCCAAATGATGAGATTGATTTGCTTGCTCTAGTACCTGCTACAAAGTTCAATCACAAATTTTGAATTAATTATTAAATTATATGATGTATTCTACTCACCGACAAAGTGGAAGAGCAATGCTGAGGTCATCAGCAGAGTTGGGACGATGGTCCTCATGATCCCAAAATAAAAGGACCAGTTTCTAGAAGATTTTCCTGAAGACAGACTCCCTGTAGCTGACTGCAGACTTCTTGATGATGGGTGAAATTAGAGCCGAGTTTGGCGGTTTATATTCCGAAACCCTTATTTGTTTTTTCCAAATCATCGTCCCTATAGGAAGGGATACGGTGTGAAGAACATGATATTTTGATTGTTTGCGGAAATTTTTTTCATGCGCGTGGAATATTGCGTCATCTTGAATAATTCAAAGATTGAACCAATGAGCGAGTTGTCAATCTCGTGTACACTGTTAAAAAATTCTTCAAACAACAAGGGGAAATACCCCCTTGCTTTACGAAGGGGGGCTATCGCTGACTGAATACATTTCTTATACAAAATTTTATAGAAGACGCTATTTTTACTAATACATAATAAAAACTTTTCTCCTCAGAATAACATAAAAGTAGAAAAAATGCTGCACCCAGTGACACCAAAATGAAATGTTATTATTTTTACCCCTAGCTTTCCCGAAGCTTTTTATGCAAAAAAAGTTTTTTTTTTAAATGAGGCCTAAAAATGTAACTGTTTTAGAATTCGTACATAGTCATATCCTGTTTGATATTTTTTGAAACCCATAATCTTTGGAAGAATATGGTCTCATCGAGAATAATTCGTGGTGAAACATGAAACGTGTGTTTGTCTTTCCTGAAATCTTGTATTATCTATATTTCTAACAAATAGTCATGTGTTCTCCTATTTAGCAAACACTTTTTGCCATCTTGTTGGATTTCCCAATAAAGGAGTAAAACAAATCAAACAAAATTATTGCGCATTAGAAAAATAAGTTTTAAATTAAAACCAAAGAAATTTTTAAGATGATAAATATATATTTTTGATAATATTCATCAGGATCATTTAAATAAAAAATGTATACTTCAAACAGAAAAATAGTACTAAAACATCAAATCTTTGAATCAGCTATCTGACGCTATAAGTTTTAAATTTCATACAAAATTATTTAGATTTGTAAATAAAAAATGGTCATTTTCTTATAACGTTCAAAACATCGCTTTCCTTAAATTAGTTTGAATTTCTTTCCATACTAGCAATTATTTTCTTCAAAATCCTTGTTGGACAAGTTGAAGCGCTAAAAGGGACCTGGCGTTTAATTACTTTTCACCAATTGTAAATTAGTATGCATTTGCACAATTATTAAATTTGAATGATGAAATCCTTAGTTAAAACTTCACCTATTTGGTTGAAAATTCAACAATCTTCTTGAAAATTTAATTATTCTATTGAAAATTGAGGTAATATTTCTTAATTAATAAAATAATGAACCTTGGTCCTTTTAGATTGAAAATTTATATTTTATGGGGAAAAATTATCTTTCTTGGTTCAAAATGAACTTTTCTGTTGAAAATTAATTTTTTAAACTGAAAAATCAACTATCAAATTTTTTATTGAAACCTTATGTTTTTTAGTTGAAAATTCAAGTAATTGCTCTTCGGTTAAATGTTGAATTATTTTTTTGGAAAATTATTTTATTATTGGAAATTGAGCATTTTACTTGAAACTTCATCTCTTTGGTAGTAAATCAAATTTTTATAGAACAGTCATATAGTGAATTGAAATTCCACTGTTTTTTAGAAAATTGGTCTATTTTAATTCCTTCTTATTTTGTTTCAAATTCGACTATTTGGTTGAAAGTGCAACTATTTTGTTGAAAATGATTTTTTTTTTGTTGAAGATTCATCATTTTAGTTGCACATTCATTTCCTCAGTTGGAAAAATTTAACTATTTTTCTGAAAGATTTTTTTTTAAATTAATTTTCCGATCTGGAAATTCAACTGCTCCATTTTTGTTCAAAAATTTTTCCTTGTTAGTTTAAAATTCGCATTTTTGGTGGAAAATTGATCTGGTTGGTTAAAAATTCTACTATTTCTGAACAAAATGATTTTTATGGTTAAAGATTCATCATTTTAGTTAAAAATTAATTTCTTTGGTTGAAAATTAAACTATTTTGTTGAAATTTCGTTTTTTGTTTGTGGTTACAAACAATTTCTCAAAATAAAAATTCATCCGTTTGAAAATTCAGATATTTTATCAAAGATTCAACTTTTTTGTTAAAACATTAATCTTTTTGGTTGATGATTCCCCTTTTATGGAGGTTAAGAATTAATTTTTTAAATTTACTATTCCACTTTTACATTTTTTCGAAAAATAATCAGTCTTTTCGGTAGGAAATTAATCTTCGTGGTCAAAAATTCATCTTGTTGGGAAAAACGAAAAAAAAATTCATTTTTGTTGTTGGAAATTCAACTACCTGATTAAAAATTGAACTAGATTCTTGAAAATTATTTTTTTCGTTGAAAATTCATCATTGTTTTTGACAATTAATATCTTTGGTTGAAAACGTACCACTTTATTAGAATAACGTTTTATTTTTGTTGCGAATTATTTTTTTCAACTGAGAATCTAACTGGCTGGTTCAAAATACAGGTATTTTGTCAAAAATTAATTTTTTCAGAAAATTAAACTTTTTGTTCAAACATCAATATCCTTCGTTGGAAATTTCAGTATTTGTTGAAAATTGACTTGTTCCGGGCTAAGAATTAATATTTTCAACTTGCAATTAAACTATTACATTTTTGGTTAAAAATTCAAACCTTTGGTTGAAAAATGAAGATTTTTCACAAAAATTCGGCTGTTTGATAGGAAAAATTCTTGTTTGTTCGAGATTCATCTTTCTGGTTACAAAATCTATCATTTAGTCATGTAATTATTGAAGCCCTGGCAGAGATAACGTTCGAGCAACTAAAATAGATTTCTGGCCAAAGATATTTTTCTATGAGGTAATAGTATATATGTTTGTTATTGTTATCCAATGCTATGTCTGTGGAGGCCTTAATTATGTGAGCATGATGATAGCCTTCTATTTTAATTTTCATTTCAAACTGTAGAAAAAAATTCATTTTTCACGAAAAACTCCCAATTTTCAACAAAATATTTAAATTTTCTGTGGTATTCACCTATTTTGTTATCCTCATTAGGAACTCCTCTTTTTAATATGAATTTAAGTATTTGGTTGAAAGTGAACTTTGGTTTTGAAGTTTGATTTGCCTTATCTGAAATTTTCGAAAATCTTTTTTAATTTTCTTATACCGAAATTTCGGTCAAAAGAGCCGGAATTTTTTCGTAAATGTACAGCCTAAAATAATATTATTCATACATGTGTCAATAAAATAAAGTTTCATGGATTGCTTGCTTTTCAAATTTTCTTAAATAAATAAAAAATAAATAACGGGTAATATATTGTATTGCGAAATATCGAGAATGTAGCAGTTGATGTGTTTGGAAACAGAAAAATAAATATATCGCTTGTGTAAATCGACTTCTTCGTACATTAAGCATAGTTAAAAAAATATCTTCGATGGCGACGAATCACTGTTTATTCACCTCCGCTCGCTTTGAAGGTGAAATACAACAAACAATTTCGTTACTCATCATTAAAATTGTCAAAAGGAAAAAATGAAATGTAAAGGCTCCACTCCTTCCCCCTTCCCCAATTTCAGCATTCTTTGCCCTTACCCTAATTTTTCAGATCCGTGGCTGCGATGGGATGCTGAGCTCCTTTATCATCAGCCAGCTGATGAAGGGCACGAATGGCGAGAAAAGCAGGACAGGATGTGCCGTATTTGACAAGATTTTTTGATAGAAAGCGTTATCCGGATGCACTAAAACCTGACTGTACTTTTTTCTATGTCGGCAGTCAACGCGAATCTCTGCGAACAAAATCGTATTCAAAGGAAGAAAAGGTCGTCCTGAATTTTGGGACCAACCACCAGCGAGTCATCTGATTACACGCCTGTCGAAGTTTCCGCGGATCCATTAAGAACAACGCGAAGTTTTGCGATGATATTTTCTTCCCGTATGACTGCGTGACGAAGAAGATAGAAACCAGGCTTAACGAGATCTTTAAATTCTATCAAAGACAAGTTTTTCAAAATGTTGTATTCGGTCAAGAAATGACGATAGTCTGATTTCAATTTGAGATTTTTTTCAGAACGCTTTCCTAAAAAATTAAAACAACGAAGAACTATGAAGCGCGAATCTCCGAGTTTTCCCTTATTTTGGTTGAAAGGCCATCTTACAATGTGACGACCTGCAGGGTCGCGTTGCATATTATTCTTGGAATGCGATTCGTAAGCTTGCTCTTCTTGCGAAATTAATTCTATTGAAGGAACTTCTTCAATTTGCCAGAATTTTGTGAGATTCGAGTCGAGAGTTGTAGAGTGACACACAAAGCTACACTTCACGTGATTTTCAGGAAGAGAACTACATATTTCATCAGGGAAAATCCAGGCAAGATGAGTTTTCTGCAGCGCGCCCTCTGGATGATTTTTCAGCGAAATTTTCCCCACACATAGAAGCTTGTAGAACAATTTAACTCTAATCGAAGCATCCATTTCTGATGGCTTGTGAAATTCAGGATCAGCTAGGACTATACTTTTTGGAATTTCAAGAGCTGCCCGATTAATTTCAACCAAGGGATGAAAAATGTTTTCTTTTTTTTTTTTATCTCTGATTGCTTTAAAGTTAAATTGGTTGTGAGAGTCCCTAATTTTCGTCTGAACAAGATGTTGAAGCTTGAGAAATTCCGCTTGTGTACTACTATTCCTGGTTCTTCTTGCTGAAC
>CAKNXH010000027.1:16680-49596 GCA_932178445.1 Andricus quercusramuli | reverse complement strand
CCAACAAAATAAATGAATTTTTAACCAAATAATAGATTTTGCAACCAAAAACATGACCAAAAGGTTTTGAATCTTTAACCAAAAATGTGATTGTTGAATATCAAGTTAAAAATATTAATTCATGGCCTGGAAGAAGCCAATTTTCAACAAATACTGTTATTTTCAACAAAGAATATAAGTGTTCAACGAAAAAGTTTAATTTTCTGAAAAAAATTAATTTTTAACAAAATACCTGCATTTTGAACCAGCCAGTTAGATTTTTAGTTGAAAGAATTAATTTCCAACAAAAATAAAACGATATTTTGATAAAGTGGTTAAGTTTTTAACCAAAATAATAAATTGTCTAAACTAATTATTTCTGAAAAAGAAGAAATAGTTGAATAGTAAATTGAACAAATTGATTCTCAACCCCCAAAAGCAGCAAATTTTCAACCAAGAAGATGAATGTTCTAACAAAAAAGCTGAATTTTTTATAAAATACCTGAATTTTCAAACGGATAAATTTTTAGTTCGAAAATTTCTTTGTAACAAAAAAAAAACGAAATTTTAACAAAATAGTTTAATTTACAACCAAAGAAATTAATTTTTAACTAAAATGATGAATCTTCAACCAAACAAATAATTTTTTTCACAAGTAGTAGAATTTTTAATCAAACAGATCAATTTTCCACCAAAAAGACGAATTTTCAACGGAAAAGAAAAATTTTTCCACCAGAATATCAGCAGTTGAATTTTCAGATCGGAAAATTAATTTACAACAAAAACTAAATCTTTCAGCAGAATAGTTTAATTTTCCCAACTAAGGAAATGAATTTGTAACTAAAATGATGAATCTTCAACAACAAAAATAATTTTTTTCACAAATAGTAGAATTTTCAATCAAAAATATCAATTTCCCACCAAAAAGACGAGTTTTCAACTTAAAAACAAAAATTTTTTCACCGGAAATTGAGCAGTTGAATTTTCATATCGGAAAATTAACTTTCAACCAAAGCAAAATCTTTCAGCAAAATAGTTTAATTTTTCCAATTAAGGAAATGAATTTGCATCTAAAATGATAAATCTTCAACAACAAAAATAATTTTTGTCGCAAATAGTAGAATTTTTAATCAAAATAGTCAATTTTCCAGCAAAAAGACGAATTTTCAATTGAAAAGGAAAAATTTTTTCACTAAAAATAGAAGAGTTGAATTTTCAGATCGGAAAATTAATTTTCAAACAAAAGAATCTTTTAGAAAAAAGGTTTAATTTTCCCAACCAAAGAAATGAAATTGCAACTAAAATTATGAATCTTCAACAATAAAAATAATTTTTTTCACAAATCGTAGAATTTTTAACCAAAAAGATCAATTTTCCACCAAAAGGACGAATTTTCAACTGAAAAGGGAAAATTTTTCACCGGAAATTGCGCAGTTGAATTTTCAGATCGGAAAATTAATTTTCAACAAAAACAAAATCTTTCAGTAAAATAGTTTAATTTTCCCAATTAACGAAATGAATTTGCAACTAAAATGATAAATCTTCAACAAAAAAAATAATTTTTTTCACAAATAGTAGAATTTTTAATCAAAAAGATCAATTTTCCTCCAAAAAGACGAATTTTCAACTTAAAAAGAAAATTTTATTCACTAAAAATAGAGGAGTTGAATTTTCAGATCGGAAAATGAATTTTTAAACAAAAGAATCTTTTAGAAAAATGGTTTAATTTTCCCAAATAAAGAAATTTAATTGCAACTAAAACGATGAATCTTCAACAACAACAAAATCATTTTCAACAGAACAATTGAACTTTCAACCAAATAGTCGAATTTAAAACAAAAAAAAAAATAAATTGAGATTGACGAATTTTCTACAAAACAGTTGCATTTTTAATGCAATATATGAGTGTTCTATAAAAAAGTTAATTTTCAACCAAAAAGATGTTTCAAGTAAAATTACCAATTTTCAACAATCAAATAATTTTCCAAAAAACTAATTCACCATTCTACCGAAAAGCAATCACTTGAATTTTCAACTAAAGAAAACAAAATTTTCAACCAAGTAGTTGAATTTTCAATTAAAATGAGGAATGTAATAGTTGAATTTTCAGTTGAAAAAAATTAATCTTCTACATGCATAATAATTTGCAATTGGTAATGAATAATTGATCTCCAGGTCTTTTTTAGCGGTTGAACAATTGTCCAAGAAAGATTTTGAAGAAAATAATTGCTAGTATGGAAAGAAATTCAAACTAATTTAAAAATGATCCTGATTATTGTTATTAAATATATATATTTATCATCTTAAAAATTTCTGTAATTTTAATTTTAAACTTAAGTTTCTAATGCGCAATTATTTTGTTTGATTTGTTTATCTCCTATGTTGGGAAACCAATGGGATAGCAAAAAGTGTTTGCTAAGAGAGCACCTGACTAGCTGTTTGAAATATAGATAACACAAGATTTCAGGAAAGACAAACACACTTTTCATGTATCACCAAGAATTATTTGCAAGGATACCATATTCTTTCAAAGCTGTTAGATCTCAACAAATATCAAACAGAATATGACTATCAGGGTGCACAGTCTTCCCCTTTTGTTCTTAGTTTCCCCTTTTTTCTTGAAATTCCCCTTTTTCCCCCTATTCTAAAAAAACCTCCCCTTTTCTCTTTAAGTATACGATATCTGAAATTGTAACCATTATTGAATAATAATTAAAGCAATTATAGCACTTGAATAAATTATTTATGAATAAATAAGGTATACGTTAAACACCTAATTAAAGAAATGGAATATTCCAAATTCATCAACTGCAATTTTAAATGTTCTAACTTGAGCAATTTTTAATTTTTTCAAATCTTTGTTTGAAAAATTAACTATTGTCGAAACGTTTTTTTTCGTTGAAAATTCATTTTTTTAAACGGAATTTCGTTCAAAACTTATATTTTTGGCAGAAAATTGGTTAACAACTTAACTATTTGGGTCGTAAACAATAATAATTAGTTTAAACAAATATGTTTGCTAAATCTAATTAATTATCAAGTCACACCTAATAAAAAATAGAAAAACAGTTGAAAATTTCAGAAAAAACCGCAACATTCTACCAATTAAGCAAAGAGAATATTATCAACAATGATAATAAATTGTTGAAAGAATTATTTTGTTAACTTGAATTCACTATTACTTCACTCCAAATGAAAACTAAACAAAAAGCCAGAAATTTAAAAAAACTGCATCTTTCTAGCATTATTCAAATATAATATTATTAATAATTATAATAAATTGTTTAAACAATTATTTCGTTAACTTGAATTTATCATTACTGCCCTCCAAACTAAAATTGGACAAAAAGCCAGAAATTAAAAAAAACGCATCTTTCTAGCATTATTCAAATATAATATTACATTATAATGAATTGTTTAAATAATCACTATTATTAACATTTATGAACTATCACTTCCCTCCAATTGAAAATTGAACAACAAATGGAATATTTGTGAAAAAACGCCGTCTTTCTACCTCCATTCTATGAGAAAATTGCTAAAAACAATAATAAATTATTTAAACAATTCATGAAAATATCTAATTTTCTGTACAAAGTAATATTTCATGTATTAGAAACGATTCGCATTAAAAAAATGCAAAAAAAATCATAATTAGCACCAAAATCTCGCAAAATCCATTTTTCACTTATGGGGTTTTGTTTGGGACCCTATAAAACAGACTTATGGGGATGATACTTGAAAAGCGATATTTTATTCGTATTCTATGGCTAATTGTGAAGAGAAATGTTGAGTTTCAACTCGATTGAGATAATATTGAGGATTCTGAATAAGATTTATAAAAATTTATTCTTTTCTTATGGGAAATACATGTTAAATTTCATGGGGCTTGCGGCACCCCTAAATATCATTTTTTTCGAAACAAAAAAAAATTGATTTATTTTTGGGTGGATTCGAAAAAATTCGAGCGGTGTCTTCATAAAAATTCGAAAAAAAAATTTTTGGACCACCCTAATACCCAGTCAGCGATAGCCATCTTTTGTAAAGCAAGGCAGTATTTTTCCATGTTGATTTAGGAATTTTCTAATAATGCACACAAGATTGACAAATCGCTTATTGGTTGAAGATCACGCCGTAATTCACGCACATGAAAAAAATTTACGCAAACAATCTAAATATCATATACTTCACGCCGTATCCCTTCCTATAGTCACGATGAATTGAAAAAAGAAAGATAACGGCTTCAGAATATGAATCGCCAAACTCGGCTTTCATTTCAGCGTCATCAGGAAGTCTACAGTAAGCTACAGGAAGCCTATCTTCACGAAAATCTTCTAGAAATTGGTGTTTCTATTTTGGGATGATGAGGACCATCATCCCTACTCTGCTGATGACCGCAGCATTTCTCTTCCACTTTGTCAGTGAGTAGAATACATATAATTTAATAATTCATTCAAAATTTATTTTTCCAAGTCGCTTTATTAAATTTTGTAATGGATTCGAATAACGAAAATTAGTACAGTGCTTCGAAAGAAGCGAAACAAACGCTTTGCAATCTTTCTAAATCACTATACGAAAAATGGGGGTCACGTGATCTTGTGTTTCACGCTGGCGCATGGCAAAAAGAAAGACGAGTGGAAGTGTATGAACGCACACCATTACATGGGCTACAAACTTCTTAATATATATATATACATATATGTGACGTGCGCCGAAGAAAGGGGGCTTATTCTGAAAAGTAAGATTTTTCAGGGCGAGCAGTCGAAGTCGACCGGATAGACGCGACTTTTAGGCGAGAGGGAAGACTCACGAAATTTTCCCTCTCCACGTACCACTTTATTCTCACGAGGAAAGCGATTGGTCGTAGACGCGGCTCACGGCCAGGTATAGATGAGACGCGGAGATGTAGTGGTGAGTGGTGGGAGGTGTTCCACGGGATCTCGAGCTCTCAAGCGAAAGCCTGACTTCTCGGGTACCTAACAACTCAATTATTAGCAATAATAACGTTCGAAATTTGTTTTCAATGGTTTCATTAAAAAGAGCATCACAAAAACTATCGAAAGGTGTAAAAACCTCGATTTCGATTTTTTTAGAGTAAGCCCCCTTTCTTCGGCGCACGTCACATACATATATTTGTGTATGCTTTGACGTCGCTCGCTGGCTACAGTGTGGTTTGTTTACGAATCCTATATTAACACATATACGCATACATAAACCTATCTTATACCTATAAATCGCACGCATTACGCTGAGACTTATGATTCTTTCTGCTCTTATATACTAACCAGTGAAACGTATCGCTACTTGTGAGAAACTAATAGTGCTGGGTCAAAAATTCCAGGTGCCCCGGACTTTATTATATATTTATATTGATCCTTTATATGCATTCAAAATATAATTAAATAAATAAACTATTAACGCGACGAACATTTGCATGAGAAATTTGGTTTCAGAAACTTAAGAACTGAAGTGAAAGATTGTTTGAGAATTATTTCAAAATTTCAAACACAAAATTAAAAAGAAGAGTAATAAGGAAGTGAATTTATGCAGCGACTTATCAATTTCGCATACCTATAATTATAGCGAGTGACCGAATTAATTAAAAAATCTTTTTTTTTAATGAAGCGACAGTTTTGCAGTTTTAGTTTTTTTTTGTTGAAAATTTAAAAGTAATTATCGGCTCATTTGAGACAGTAGCACAGAAGTTTATACTATTACTCAGTATATTTTGTGAGTATTTTATATGTTGAAGCATATCAATACAAATATTACAAAATATTATCTTTAGAATTATCTCAGGGCGTCTACTAAAATTCTGAAAAAAAATTTTCTGACAATCCCAGTTTTTCCTAGGTATCTATAGATTTTTTCAAGGTATAATTTTCCTGAATAAGGAACCACTCAAGTATTAAGTATCGTATTTTCTAAAGCAATTCTGATCCTACATCTTTTCAAAGTATTACATAATACTTAAAAAAAAATCCTATCGTTAAGCATATCTGCGGATGGTTAAATTGTAATTACCTGAGTATATTAAAAGTGGTAAAAAAATAGGAATAAATAAAGCGTGGTCCAGAAAAGGCTTAATCCCCCCCCCCCCCTAAAATAGCTGCCCTGCTAAAATTGTTTCTTTTGGTGTCAAAATGTCCCCTGAATATTGGCATTATTAAAAAAATATATACTCAGTGATAAATTAAAACTGGAATTGTTCCTTAATTTGTTTTTGACAATTGTTCTCCAAAACCTGTGGCTCTGACGATTACATTCTTATTGCAATACTTCCTCTTCGCGTTCGACAGGGAAGTTATTCAGTCGGTTCTCTTTAAAAAATAAGACGATGTAGAGTGAAACGGAATATTAGAAATAGCTATGTTTTTCAGAATAATATCAATAAAATTTTTTTTTTTTTTCTAATTTCCGAAACAGAGGCACTAAGCCATAAGCTTTAAATTCGTTCGCGTAAAGTTTTGATTGGAATTTCCTACTGTATCAACAAATATTTTCTTCTATTTTTTGAAAATTTTCAAAATGTTGTTTATCAAAATTTGAAATGCTATTGGGATGATTTATTCACAAATATTTTTCTAATGTACCAGCAACTTTCAACCAAAATTTCTGAAACTTAAAAAAAAATGCCGATTAAAATTTTGAAAATGCTCTAATTTTTTTCATTTTTTTTCTAATCGAAAAATATCAGTTAAACAGTTTCGAAATATATTCAATATGTAGTAAAAATTTTGATTAAAATTACTGAATCTTTTTGAAAAATACTTTTTTCTACTTCTTGGAAATTTTCAAAGTGTCCAAGTTTAAACTTGTTGAAAAGTTATAGACTTGTAAATTATTCTGTCGAAGTTTCTAATTCCGATAAAAATTAAAGAAGTTATATGCCTTTTGTCATTTTGAAAATTTGGAAAAATGAAAAAACGCATATTTTTTTGATAGATTAAGAAACAATAAACCAAATATCTACTAGATACAAAAAATATTTCGTACCTAATACATTTCAAACCAGTGTTCTACATTTGAAATCGAAAAATCTCTCGGGAAATTTGGTTTTCAGAAAAAAGAATTCTTTTGGTTTCTTTTTAAAAATTAAATAAAAATAATTAAAAAATTATGAAAAAAATAAATAAAAAAAATAAAAAATAAATTTCTTTTAGTTTTTTTAAAAGTTTTTTCAGAATCAAGAAGAAAATAATAAATATCTCAATCTGGTTAAAAGTTATAGTGGGTTAAAAAAAATTCGGGTGTTCTGAAAAACAAAGCACAAAACTCAAATGTGCGTGAATTCTTTTTTTTTCTGTTTGAAAACATTCGTCTTTTTGCATAGAAAAAATTCTTATTTTTCTGCAACATGCATCTTTGGTTGAAAATTCATCTTTGCGGGTTGAAAATTCAACTATTTAGTTGTAAATTCAACTACTTTGTTCGAAAGTAATCTTCTTTCAGAAAATAATAATTAAAAATGTAAGGAAAAAGAAATTCAAAATTAGGAAACTTATTTCATTTCATTATTATCATTTTATACTTATTTCATAACAAACAAAAATTTTCATTGGAACAAAAAATCATTTTCTCAACCGAGAGTCAATGAATATTTTTTTTCTATACGGAGAAATCTTCTCTCAATAATCTTTTTCAAATGTATCTTTGAAAAGATATTAATCTCGTGAAGAAATCAGCTTGATAAAGTTAAAAGAGTAAACTAAATTTCTCAAAAAGTCTAACTTTTTTAGACTATTAATTTATAAAAAAATTAAATTAGGATGAATTTCACAATTTATTTTTTAGTCGATTTTTTAATTGAATACTGATAATCCTTTTTTGTTAGAAGAGCATCTTCAATCGCGCACTACGCGCGTGTGTAGTTTTTCGAATGGAGTGGATAATAATTTTTAATACAAAATGAAAATTTGGAATGACAATTCATTTTTTGGTTTAATTTGTTTCTGAAATTTGTTGAATATAATTATCATGGGTTTCTTCCAAAAATTTGAAAAGATTTTTGAAAATTCCATATAACATTTCTAGTAAATTCATGATAAAGTTTGTTTATTTTGCGGGATTTTTTAATGAAATAGTTTAGATTTCTCAAATACTTTTTAGATGATTTCGGACATCTTCTGAACTGTCTTTAAATCTTTTGAAATCTTCTCTTAAAATCAATTTTTTCAAATAGAAAATACTTCAAATTCTTGCAATATTTCTATATATATAATTCGAAGTTTACCTTGAATTCCCATCCAGAGCCCAAACATTCAGTCCAAACAGTAACACAGGTCCTAGAGGCTAAAAGCTTCTAAATTGCGAGACACTGACAATTTTGAAGTACAAATCTTCAGAATGTGACTTCCCTGACATAAATCCAAAAGACCTCAGGAAGAGTCAGAGGTACTTCCACGAAGTAGCAAGAGCTTTTCGCTCCGGGGTCTGCCCAGTTGAAATTGCACCTAGAAGGACAGTTCCTATTAACTAGGCTCCCTGGCTTACCACTGCAAATAGAATTCAATCCTTGTACGGAGTCATTAAGCGATCAAGGTAACTTCCTTTGAAGTACCAAGCGGTGGTGAATGCATCCATTTAGACGAACGCATACTTTGCGATGCCTGAAAATGTTCTCCTTGGCATGGCAACGGATCTAAGGCTTGTCGTTTGCAGATATGCACTGGGGAAAATCCTGAAAGCAAAAGAGAAAATATTTTAGCGTTTCAAGTAAGGTATAATATTGTCCCAAAAGTTAATTCTGAGGCAAATGATCATACAGAGATGATTATGTGGGACCAGACTGATGTTTCAATCACTGTCCTTCCAGTTTTCTGGAGCATAACAGCGGTTGAACTTAACTCTAAGCTTTTCGCGCCTGAAGGTATAGCACCTAAATGGAACTTCACGTCTTTTCCTTGCCAAACTTTTGCTGTGGAGAGAACTATGCAATTAGTCACGGAAGACTCTGCCAAAATCATCGATTCCAAAGCTCGTGGCAGACATACGGTCAACCCTTCTTTCTCGCCAAGCTGTCTCCTTATTTCACAGTAAGGGGCAATTTGTGAGTGTGCTTGAAGGCGTTATGTCGTAATAGACACGTCCTTCATATGGTTGGTTGGGTAGTAACGCAGTCGGGCCCATTTTAGAAAAAGCTTAATTCAGAAGATTACCCGGGTAGCCGTTTCCGATTGAAGAAAACAGTGTTACATCAAGCCCCCATGAGTCAAAGAAAATCATTTTTACGTCGATGTTTTGGAGAGCTACCAATATTTGCGGAATGTTATGAAGAAACAGTGTTGACAGACCAGCTGAATTTATCTCAGGAGAACAGCATTTTGCATCCAGCTCGCGATGGACTGAGCCTGAGGCCGGCAAGCCAGGATTTTATTGAGTTTGCTACAAAAATGAAGCTTTCATACCTCCAAGGTCAGTACCATACTGACTTCTGAATGCATCTTTCGTGCTCATGGCGTGTAGCTGATATAACAATAGGATGAATAGATGCATATTTCACGTATTGCGGGAGTAATGCCGAGGGGGAGTCGGGATCTGGATTACCGAGAAGAGGGTTGAACAAAATAAATCGGACACCAGGTTATAAGACAATAAGACATTTATTGTCACTTGCAGTGATCGTCGAGATCGGAAAGTCCGTGACGACGTTCCAGCGATGGAGTTGTGTTGGGCGGATTGCCCATGGATGGACGTAGTCCTGGTGCGGACAGTGGTGACCCCGTTCAATCTCCTGCAGGAGTTGCGATGATGACTGGATGCTGCTTTGGTTTTTCGCGGCCCGAGCACGGCCAGGGCGTTTCGAAGCACTTGCAGGACACTTGTGATGCAATAGTGTGACACTAGCAAGCAAGAGGTTTTCCCGAGCACAGTTGGATTCGGACTTTTGCGCAGCGAACCGTTGTCCGGAGTTTCGGGGCCCCTCAGGGGTTCCGTCTGATCTCGGCCGCGACCCGGCAACCCTTTCGTGCAGGGTCGTGCCGAGTTGAGATAAATGGTGAAGATTCTGTTACACACGATGTCGGGTCAACTGGCTTGGATATAATGATCCGTCTGGATAGTAACATCCCAATATACGATGTAATCTTCGTTTCCTAAAACGGTCACTGGAATATATCTATAGAGAAGCATTCATTCTATTAAGAGTCCTAGGTTTAGGGTAAGTTGTTGATGTATCATGCCCGCCACATTATTATGTCTCTAAGTATGTTCTCTCTACGCCATTACACGACAACCATCGATAATGTGTGTGATGAATTCATTTGCGATAATTTCTGGAGCAGACACCCCTGTCCTAAATCGCAATAGCGATTTTTTCCGTTTCGAAAAACAAGATGCCCTTCTTCTGCCAAATTTTGGATGCTGCACTATCCACTCAATGTTGATTTAACTTTGTGGGGTGCTTGCCGTGAACGGCTTTCTTTCTCCATTGCGTTTTTAATTTCTCTTTGGTTTCAACAACGCCGCTTCTTCCTCTATGGCCGTGGTAGAACTACTTTTCCAATTGCTGAATTACTGTGGTGCATTCAGTACTTTGTCGATTCTGCGCGGATGATTCTGTTTAACCTTTCAAGGTCAGTGTCCTGTAGTGATGGCAGTCGTTAGGCTCTTCTTAACTATCATATGCTGAATACCCTCAGATTTGCGAATACCCACATATTTATATGAGTCGCACTCACGCATTGCTTTGATATCATTTTCGAATACGTACTCTAGCTCGGCGGTCCCTCATTCTCTTTGCTGCAGTTTTGGTCTGAAATAGCGTATTCCTTCAAGTAATCCATGCATATAAGATGGGTCAGTTGATGACCATCCTCATTATCATGTATTCTAAACCCACGAGACATGTTATTTAGTGATTTGCTTAATGGTTTCAAGGCTGAACATAACCATAATGTACTCAAGGAGTCTTCTTGAAAAATGCTCGTCGTAATGTGTATCGATCTAGTTATCCTTGGTTGTCCATTCTTAAGATACTTAATCCTTGTACCCCAATGTATCATCACTCGACTTATAAAGTATCTTTTGCGTGGGCAGGTTGCATAAAGAACCTGTTAATAGACAGGTGTATCGCGCTCCTTGAATGCCTGAAGGTGCATCTAAGAATAGCGAGATGCATGAAAGAGCTTATGCTCTTTTGCTGGACAAGATTTGTCATAACACCTACCAAAAGCCGAGTGACTACTAGCTATGTCACAAAAAATATTACAAAAAAAGATTCTGCATTGTTGAATTTTCAATAACATAATTGAACTGAAAATTCAGTTATAATCTTCTCAACAGAGAATGAAGAGTTCTGAACTAAAAATAGTTGGATTTTCTTATTGCGTTGTATTACTTCTGTTCGAATTTAAGTGGAAAAAAGAGCAAAAGACGAAAAGAAGAGAATTTGGGAGACTGGTAGGACTTGAAGTAATGAATAGGAATAACATTAATTTGGAGGGGTTGGGGTAAAAGCCAATCTCATTTTATCTTACGTGAATTACCAATAAAATAACATAGCATGCAAGGTACTAGGTACTACATTGAGCACTAGATTGCACTTGCAAACAGCTGTTCATGAAGACTTTTTAAGTTTTGTTTTTTAATGATTCGCAAACTTGAAAATATTTGAAATTATTTACCTACATCAAAACCCAAAAGACTTTCCGTAATTCGTGCACGGCCCCCAAAAATTGTTTAATAAATTAGTATGTAAGGCAACGAATATGAAAAATTCCTGCCTCGTGTAACTTCGTGCATTCCTATAATATTTTTACAGAACCAAGTACACTTGCATCTAGTAGCAGCGGTTTTTCCGAAAATTCTCCTTCTCCTGGAGGATTTCATTATTCTCCTCTAAGTCATATTACTGACGACGAAGAAGCAATCGTGGTCAGTCACCTATATATTGGCAAAGTAAACCTAGAAAATGATGCTATCACCGCAGAACCAGATGCAACGGGATTTATTGCATACGATGAGGAGCAGAAGCCTGTTCACCTTTCTCCCAATGGGTGGCTATCAAAAATGACCATCTATTCTTATCGTGTACCTGATGTAAGTACACTGTAAAACTAAAGCTCAATTTTTGTATAGCTTAATCTTTTGCGTGTCCTGGTTTGGAATATGGCAAGTTCATGCTGTCATTTTCAATGTAAAATAAGACTCTGGGATCCAATAATAGGTGGGTTACTTTTCAATGAAATTTACCAATATTATACGTCAATCGATTCGTCTCGAACCAAGCTATCTTTTATGTTGTTGTATTAACTTTGAATTATGCAAGTGAAAAAAGTTTTTCAATAAAAAACCGGGGTTTAAAATATTATAAAGTGCTAAAAAAATGCAATGAAGCTTTTTAGAAATCCTTTGGTCAATTTCACGATATTAGTGTTGAAACTAATTCCATCAAATTTTTCTATTTATCTGCCCACGTTTTCAAGTTATCGTGTTCACAAAACAATGTGACATCCACATATCCGCACACGTCCGGGCAATTGCTTGGAACATTGTATTAGACGCAAAATGCAAAATGTCGGAAAATTCAAATAAAAATTTCGTGAAATTAAGATATGGTTTCGTTGAGATGATGCAAGCATCTTTTGGTCTTTTGATCCATCGTTGGTTTTATCTTTCGATTTGAATCAGCTGATGCTCTCGCAGCTCCATAAACTGAGCAATTGATGGTCCAGAAGTCGGACTTTTGCGAGATATCTCCACGAAGAGGAGCATCTATGTTAGCCAGATCTTGGGGCAGCGGTTGAGGAAGCGCTCCGCGTACATGTGCATTTTTCCGAAGGTCGTCGGCTTGATTTCGCGAAGACTGATCCGAAACGTGCTGAAGCTCTGGGCGTTTCTGACACCACATGGTATGTAAATGCGCCATAAAACCTCCGTGAACAGAGATAATGCTAGCATCGTAGCAGTCTAGCAAGTCATCCTTGAGTTGATTCGTCCACTCAATGTTAGCATTTCGCTGGTTCGTCGTCGTGTTTCCATCTAAATTATCTTTAGCACCCCGAATTCTAAGATTATCGGCACTGTTTGCCGATCCATTATCGGGTGCTCTGTGCCGGGAAAGGGTCGCCCATCCTTGTAGAGACCCGAGTGCAAGGATAAGGCTGCATACTCTGAGAGGTCGCCCGGTATCCCAGAGTTATGGTTTAAGAACCTCACACAGGTGTCATTCAGCTTTCGGCAAGGTTTTTACGCCTTTCTTAGGGGTCATTCCTTAAGGACCATCCCTGGACAATTGTCCGCGACTGCTTATTAATTTATTACTGTTTGCGCGAATTCAATACGATGATTCGGCGAAAGTCTCGTGCACCCTGAGGACACGGGGCGACCTAAGGATGATCGCCTTCTGCATTTTCCCCGCATGTGTCTCAGCATTTTGTTGACGGACAGGGATGCTTTTCAGGCTATTAACCAGTGATACTTTGGCACCTCCAAGAGCGCCGATGATCAAGGGGATTAGCTCAACAGAATAGTCCGGATATAAGCGTCGCAACTCCGTTATAAGGTCTTTATACCTCTCTTTCTTTTCTTTCTCCTTCGCTGTGACGGTTTTGTCAGCTGATGCCGAAAATTCGATAACGAACATAATTTGTTTTTCGAAGTCAAAAAAAACTATGTCAGGCTTCAGGTTCGCAACGGAAACAATTTTCGAGAATATGAAGTTCCAGTATATGCGGCACTTTTTATTTTCGACAATTGACTCTATTCCTCTAGGAGTGTTTAGCGGAGAGGTATTTGGTCTAATACCATAAGAATGACAGAGATGGTAATAAAGCACTCTTAGTGCCGCATTGTGCCTTTGGATGCAGTTTGTTCCCGGATGAGTTAGACAACTAGATAGTATGTGTCCTAGATGCTCGGAGTTTTCATGGCATGCTCTGCAGCTATCATCGGGAATGTATTGGCTCCATATGTGGCGACGATATGCTAGAGTGGAAATGACACCATATTGACATGCCAAAATGAAGCCCTCCGTGCCCGACTTCAATCCGGGTGATCTAAGGAAAGCAAACGTCAGCTCATACGACATCGACTGATCCTCCAAATTTCTGTGGAAGATGCCGTACATACTTTTGTCGAGGAGCTGTTCGCGGAAGTTTTTCTCCTGTACTTCCTTAATATGTACCTTCAGGAGCGAGTATTCAAAATGGATAAGATTTGATGCATTTTGGTCACCCCTGATATTGAAGTCAAGGCCGAGTGTTTCAGCAGCCTCATCCGCTGATTTGTACAGAAACGCCCCTTCGCCAACTTTCTCGTGTTTCCTGACAATTTTAAGAGGAGGGTCTTGTTCATTTGCGACTATATGTACTGTACCTAGAATAATCATGCTGTAAAGACATTCAAGATTCAGTATTCCCCGACGATTTTACGAAGAATACGATGACGCTATTGGTTTTTTCATAGAATCCACCGGAAAAATTCTGGAAGCGGATAAACATTGCAAAAACTGGTTTTTCGTTGTTAGTGCTTTCCATTCAGGTTCTACGACAAAACCAAGCCCACCCTCGTGTTCTACGTGAAAAAATACATGGAAAAATTGTGTTACATGTTTCAAAATGACGTTATATTCGAGAGAATCGAGAAGATTCTAGAGAAAATCACCTACCCCCGGCTTAGTTAGGTATAACAAATCATCTGGTCTGATAACCAAACTTATAATTTTATTTTCAAAATGCGATACACGTCTCTGATGTATTTTTTCACGAAGAGTACGATCGTGTTATGGGTATTATTATAGAATTTATCTGATATGTCCATTTTTTGAGAATATTATTACTAAAATCTATAAAAATCTGAAATATCACGCCTGTAAATTTGTATAACTCAGCAGTATCCTTGTCAATCTTCGTCCTTAGAAACATCACTGAAAAATAAAATCACTGTAAATATTTTAATGAATTACATTCCAGTATCTACTTGATGCACAAATAGATTCGCCATTAATGAATTATGTTCGAGAATGCGCTTCGACACACCAAAATAAGATGAGCCTTTGCACAGCGGATTTGATCAAATGTAATACGTGTTATTGACGACTATATATATGCATAGTACACGCGCACACATACATACGTTAAAATCTTTAAAATTATGTATTCTAATTCCTTGTAGCTTGGAACATACTTCAATGAGGATTTTACGCCGACAATTTTTTTTCAAACAAAAAAAAAAACTACGTAGACATAATATATATTTCAGATTTTCATAAATTTTAATAATAATATTCTCAAAAAATGAACATATCAAATAAATTATATAATAATACCCATAAAACGACCGTACTCTTCGTGGAAAAATACATCGAAGACGTATATCGCATTTTGAAAATAAAATTATAAGTTTGGTTATCAGACCAGATGATTTCCTATACCTAACTAAGCCGGAGGTAGGTGATTTTCTCTAGAATCTTCTCGATTCTCTCGAATAGAACGTCATTTTAAAGCATGTAACATATATTTTCCGTGTATTTTTTCACGTAGAACACGATAGTGGACTTGGTTTTGTCGTAGAGTCTGAATGGAAAGCACTATAAACGAAAAACCAGTTTTTGCAATGTTTATCCACTCCCATAATTTTTCCGGTGGGTTCTATAAAAAAAACCAATAGCGTCATCGTATTCTGCGTAAAAAAATACACCGAAAACGTATATCATGTGATTGAAAAAAAAAATTCATAACCTTCAAAAAAATGAAAAACTGAAGATTTGTTTGAAAATCGCAAATTTGCGACCTTCTATCTAAGTCAAGCAAAATTTTTAACGTGTCCGGACTATTTTTCCTCTAATCCGCATCCCCTCACCTGCTTGCCGTAAAAATTTCATCGCTCCAACTTGCTCCGATTCCGAGATCTACGATTTTGACACCAAATTTTGCCGAATTTCCCACTGTGCGGCATGCGATGTAAAGTCGTGGAACAGAAGACTTAAGGTGTTTGCTTTCGTTCATGCGCATAACCTTTAGGGACCCGATATCGAGGGATCTGGGCTTGTCCTTCGTCCATGGAACGACTCCAAATGAATCGATTACTACTGGGGCGGCAAGCATGTTGGTCGCAGATACTTTGTTCTTCGCCGACAGTTCGGGAGACCATATCTGTCGGACGACACGTTTGTATCTGCATCGGAGAGTATCCTTTATAAATGTTACGTCCTGAATGCGGTTCTGTGTCACGCCCAGGTATGTATAGGTCTCTCCAGTGCAAAGGTGTCGTATAGCGCTTCTGTCAACGAGCTCAGGATCTTCGGGGATGCCGTTAAGTTTTCGTTTCTTCTTCATGGTGTTGCCCTGAAACACACCTCTCAGAAAGGTAGATACTGTTAGTGATCACACGATTTTTTCCAGATGAGATAGTAAATCTGGTTTTTCAAAGCGGCATTAATCTCTCTATGCACCACACGATGTGTGGATGAACCTTTAAGCTTTCCAACAGACAGATGATACGCCTATGGAAGGTTGAATCAAAAGCTTTTCGGTAATCAATCCAGGCCATCGATATAGATCGTTGATAGAATGCTGCGTCTTTACAGACACATCTATCGATGAGCAGGTTCTCCCGACATCCTACTACGCCTTTCTTCGAGTCGCGTTGTTCATACATCTCTCGCCACACAGGTCCAATTGTCCGAACGATCCTATCATTTAGGATAGCTGTGAAGATTTTATACAGTGTATTCAGACAAGTTATTGGCCTGTAATTCTTAGGGTCAGCTAAGTTGCCCGTCTTCGGCAGGAGCACTGTGCGCCCTTCCACCAACCACTCCGGAATAGGCTCTTTCGACTTTAGATATGAGATGAAAATTCGGGCCAGATGCTGATGGGTTGAGGGAAACTTCTTCCCCAAGAGGTCTTGGTACCAGCTGGTTCCGGAGAGGAATAGTTCTTCCTGCCTATTAATACGTTTTTCACCTCCTCGGTAGTGATAGGTGGACATTCCTCCTCAGGTGTTATGAGCGCATTGCACAGCTCCTTGAAGCTATTTATGTTCTTTGAGCTCTCTTCAAGTGGATGCTGGACTTCGTAGACTTCTCTCCAGAATGTTTCGGCCTCCTCTGGTTTGGGCAGATGATCGACAGTAATTGGAGGGTTTTCGAAGTGTCTCCTAGCGTTAGATGGTACTCGTATTCTGACAACAATATGCTGCCCGATGGTCAGCAGCTTTGACTTGTTGATTGTGTGATGATGGATCCGCAGTTCGCGCGCGAACTGTCGAACCTTGGCAGTGAAAGTTCTTCCAGATGTTATGTAATCAATCACATACTGAATGCGGGACGCGTACTGTCTTGCCCATCCTATCTTTGTGCTGAGTTGATGCATTCGTCTTTGGTCTCGTGATCAACCGTTGGTTTTGTTGTTGTTTCTCCGGGTCCTGAAGCATCGTCCTTCCTCTATTGGATGCCTGATCGCGGTTGGCCATAGTGTAAGCTCTCTTTCTCTATACCCGGTTTGTTCTGGCTGCGGTGGAGTAGGCGCTCCGCCCAAATAACACCTTTTCTGTTTAGGGGCCATATTGGTATCGTAGTGCTCTAGCAGGCCGTCACTGAGTCGATCCGTCCTTTTAGAAGTAACAAGATTCTGCCGCTCAGCCGCACTGACTCCGTTTTGATTAGCTCCCCGAACTCTAGGGTGGTCCGCATTGTTGTCTGACCCATTCTCGGGAGCCCTGCGCGTTCGATTGTTTTGAACCGCACTTACTACAACTATGTTTGCTGTTATCATTGTTGTACCCACGAGCAGCTAGGGAAAGGGTTCGGCCATCCGTGTAGAGCTCCGGGTGCAGGGATAAGACTGTATACTCTGAAAGGTCGCCCAGTATCTCAGGTCACCGTTTGAAACACCTCGCCCAGGTGCCATTCAGCTTTCGGCACGGTTCTTACGTCTTCGCTTGGGGGTTATTTCTTCTGGACCATCCCTGGACAATTGTCCACGACTGCTTATTAATTATTGTAACCACATTCAGCAGAAACCCTTGGTACGGGGACCCTTTATCCGCAACCCGTGGAGGCGCGTAGTGGCTTTGTCAAAGGCCCTTCGGTTCGATTCCCAAGGAACCAAACCGAACCGCATGTCGTTGTGATTTCGTCGTGTTTTTTTTTTAGATGGCAGTTGCTCTTAATGGTGCCCTACGGTGGTTGTTTAACTTTTTATATATATATATATATATATATTCGGTTTCGATTCGTTAGGAACAGAACCGAAGGGCTTATGCTTAAGCCGACTACTTTTGGTTTTTCCATTTTTTTATGAGAGTCATTAGAATGTTCCAGTAAAGTCACAAAATATCCGAAGAATTTTCCATGAATGTCTCAATTTTATATGCCAAGGATATCCCCAGCATATCCTAATTCTACAGCAAATTATATGATATTTATGTAATCTTATGAATAAAATAACTCATTATAAAATAATATAGTGTATTTTTCTCGAGATTTTGGACCAAGTATAGCATTATGAACAACAATAATATTAGAGTCTGATGTCACTTCCAGGTAAATTCCATCATGTCTGTCAGTGAGCGAAAACTATCATCCAATAATAAGTGACGGTCTAACAAAAGTCTACAATTTCTCGAATATTCGTGCTGAATTATAATCTATTCTTATTTATAGCGTGTCAACTAAAGGAATACCTATTCATTTGAAGACTTTTTATCGTAGAAACTGATATTTCCGTCGTACTCACAGTAAAAAGTGCGATCTCCAAACTGCGCAATTTAGAGGTTATAGATGCAATAACAGTCAAATCTTACATTTTCAGAAAGTGACTATTTTTTAATGTAAGCAGGCTATTGGTGGTCATGAAAATAACTTGCGGTGACAATTTGTTCAAAATTATAATGAGATAAAATTCCGAACAAATCGAATATTCGAGATTTGTATAAAGCGGATTTTTGAACCGCGATTTTTTTTACCTTCATGCTCTCAGGCATTCTATACATTTCAAATAATATGCCTTCCAGAAATATTGGCTTTCACTGAAAAAATTGTATACATCCCGCACAGAACATTGTGTGAATAGTTTAAGGAGATTTATCAGGATATCCCATGTCCTGCTGAAATATCCTTGGAATATGCCAAAGATATCCTTTTTCTGTGAGAGGAAATGCCGCTTTAAATGAATAAATCATCTGACTGTACTTTCTCTATTATAACTAATTCGTCATAGGAAAATCATCGTAGGTCTATACTAAAATTCCCCAATATTTTTCCTCCATAAAGAGTGACACACATTTCAAAAGCAACTAAAATAGTAACGATTGTCACAGTTACAGTTACTGAAAAATGTATCTATAGTGAGCGAATCGCTACTTATTTTGAAAAGTAGCTTAGTTACAACTATAGTCACCAAAAAAGTAGTTAAAGTAACGAGTTGAAATAAACTAGTTATTTCTCATCACTGTTGGCATCCCACCAATGGTCTCATTTTATTTCCACTCAATACTGTTTTTTCTATATCTTATTTAATACCTGGAATGAGCGCTAAAATACTGATTTTTTTTACAGAGACAATGGGTATTTCCAAGAGCTCTTCTCTTACGTAATCAGCACCCTCAGCATATAAACAATTTGAGGGAGGCTGAACAGGTAGAGAGGCGTCGTCAATTACGTCTTCAGCTAGAAGCACGTCTTCAGCGAAGAAATCAAGAAGAATTGAGGCATCCGCGTTTTCCTAGAAAGTAGCACCGCTTTTTACAAAACCAAATTAAAAACTATCATATAAGTAGGGGCTTCTTTGGGACCTTTGAGAGCCACGATTTTAAAATTTTAGGCTTTGTAACTTTTTATAAAAAATGTTTTGCGCGCTAACTTCACCTGAAGCCAGCAGCGGCATACATGTAACTTCAAAACTGTTTGTTTAATCTAATCCGGATTTTTTCAGAAATTAATGGCTCACTTAGGGTGCGAAAATAGTCATAGAGTATCCTATTATCATACATCATATGACTGAAACCTAGCCCTTAGTTATACAACAAAAGCATTCAAACATAACTTTAGCAAAACATTATTACAAAAAATTACATTAAAAATTAATTACAATTACATTAACATTCTGCCAACATCTCTTCAGAAGAATCTCCTGAAATACCCTGTCACTCCAATATATTTTCACCAACCCTGAATGCTCTGTTTACGTTTTTGTTACGGTGTAAGTGATGCTCACAGAAAAATAAGACTTTTATCAAACTATGTACATTCTGAATTTTTACCTTGAAATCACTATTCTGAAAATTGGAAAAAAATATTTCTAAATTTAACTAGCGGTTACTGGCTTCTTTTTTTACCTTAACTCAAAAGTCTTTAGCGATCCAAACGTGCAAAATCTGGGGGAATAAACAACTGGACCATTGCAACTTGAGCCTCGGCAAGCCTCATCACTGAGCCCAGCGGATAGATGTGCAGATACATCTGAGATCTATTCTGCTTAGTATATATTTTTCTCATTTATCGAAATATCTATCAATGATCTAAGCTGCCAATTTCGATGTCGCCCTTAATATATAATTTTGTGTAAAAAAGCAAAATACTCTTTATTGTTGTGTGGGTTATCAAAAAAGTTAAAAAATACTGCATGAAAAAAGAATTGGCAATGCTATGAAGAAAAATCCGATTTTGAGCATTACACCATAAGATAGGAAAAATTATTTTAGAGTTTTATTATAAATTAGTTCAGAAAATTAATATATATTGAAAAATGCCTGTAGAAAATCGAGAGCGAAGTGCAAGTGTCACGATGTGCATGTGTACCTCAAAGCCTACAGAGCTTCAAGTCCAAAATTTCATTTCTATTTCTTACGTCGTAAAAAATGTACCTATTGATGAATTTACTCGCAATTTCAAGAGAAAGAGCAGATCTTTCGAATCAAGTATCTTTTTCAACAGATATCTTGGATTTGTATTTTTTGACAATATTTTTGTTTCCTCCTGTGCTTTTGGCTTTTGCTTCTTTTGGCATCACCAAAGCTCATCATGTTCAGAAAAAGTAGCTGGCTTTCCAAAATTCGAACAATTTACTTCTTTCTCAATTATGTTGTGACGTTAGAGAAATGTTAACAAAGTTTCTTGATTAGAACAGATTTTTCGAAAATTAAGACAAGAATTTTAACACCGGTAGCAATTTAGCATGATCAGACGACTGTAAAAATACGAATATGGATTTTAGCTGTTTATTTTAAAGATGAACACATTTACTCTTATATATTTAAAAATACAATAAAATTGCTTTTTTGGGTGAATTTGCGCAAATGGTAAACATGAAAATTCGTATAAACCCCCAGTAAAGACGAACCTCAGAAACTTCGTGTAACTTTTGTCGAATGGTGCATGGAGAAAACCATCTTTTAGATCTTAGTGAAACAAAAAACTATCTTCTTCTATTAATTTAAAAGCTGTATGAATGTTCTTGGTTTTTAAATGAGGTACCCGGATGAAATTATTTAACTTCTGCAAGTTGAATATAAAGCGTGTAGAAGTATTCGGTTTGTTCACTGGAGAATAAAGTGATATAAATTCAGCATCCACTCATTGACAAGTATTAATAGCCCCTATTTCTCAAAGTTTTTCATTTTCTAACCTCAAAGCCACTGTCTCCCCATGTGACCAATTTCGTCTACTAGGTAAAGACGATTGTTTTGGTAATTGAGTAAAATGAATCTTTAGGCCCTTTATACAATTTAAAACAAATGTATCGCTAGTGATTTCTTCCCACTTTCCAAGAAACTTCTGCAGCCTGTCAGCCCTCGTACCTTTATCGTCTCTGTTGGTTGGTCTGCTTCAGATATTTGATTGAATTTGTCGGAGCTTGCTGACGTTGATGTGATGATGTCTGATACGTGGACGCTGCTCCCTTGGTGGTTCCCTTGAAATTGGAGGGTTTCGTTCGAGATATAAACATGTTGCTCGCTCGCGATGTCTCGAAATTCCTCGTCGAAGAGCTCCTGATGTTTAAATTACCAGAAGATTTTGGTAATGACCTCTTTGGTCCAAAAGAAGGTTCCATGTCCTTGCTTACCTTCTCAAGCAATTTAACTTCATTAACGTTTTCCATCAATTTATCTCCAAAAAGATCTGACGATGAGTTAAACAATTCTCTGACTGATTTCGAATATCTTCGAGTAATGAAAGCTCTTCTCGCTTTTGAAACTGAGTAATGTAATTCGGTAATGAGTTTTCCCACATCTATGAGCATTTCCAATTAATTTAGGGGGTTAAGTTCCTCTTCTCCCAGTAAATTGGAAATAGCCGGACCTATAGCCAACAATGCAGAACCAGCTGAGAGTTGGATGTCTTGAAAACGTTCCTTGTGTTTTTTAGCAACGTTATTCATAGGAAGCTTTACTTCCGGATTTAACTGAGGATAGCACCCACCCTAGTAAGGAGTCACCCTTCCTGGGATATTTTTTCAACAACCCCCGCCTGACTTCGTGACAGGGTAAATATTGACTTACCTGTCACTTCAGTTTGAATTGCAGAATCAGGGTTTCAGAAATAGTTTTTTTTTTTACTTTTTTTTATCCACCGACCAAGAGCGAAAGTCCTCGGCCAAGAGCGTTCATCAAGAATTGCCACCTTGCGAAATTTATATATTGACCCTGAGAAAATTTTATGTTTCCATGTGACGTAACCTTAATCTGTCAAATTCAGTCCTACAACAACAACACCACGGTAGTCAGAGGACGATCGTCGAATCAGAAGTCACCAGTACCTACTAACGCACCCTCGATAAAGCGCCTATCACCAACCCAATTTCCAGGCGTCCCACGTTCCCATGGTAACCGGCTCCAAACCAAGATGGGGGCCACGAACTCCCCGTATAATTAGCACCGTATCTGCCGTCATCCCCACTTACAGAGGTTCCAGAGACAGTGTGGCAGCCTAGCCGGAAGCCGCCATTTTACGGTCTGGTTTGCTGAGGTCGGCGCGATTTTTAAAATGACACATACGCAGATCCTGTAAAATGAAATCAATAAAACTATACATTTATTGAAGTAAATAAATTTACAAGCTGTTAACCCATACATCCAGGGGACAGTTAATTTATTGAAATAAATAAATAGAACAAGAAGCTATTAACCCACACACGCGGGGAAAGCTGATTTATTTAAATTAATAAATAAAACATAACCCTCAACTCTTACATACCTGGCGGTATTTTAATTTATTTTGAAAAATTAAAATAATAAACCCACACGCCCACGTAGATCTTTGCTTTATTTTAATAAATTTGAAAATAAAAAAATAAAAAATCTACATCATTTTTTATTTTTTAAAATAAATAAAAAACCAAAAACTTTAATCCCGATACCCGAGAGTATCTTCACTTCAATATATTAGAAAATTAAAATAAGAAACCCACGCACTTTGTGCATCATATTTTATTTTATGAAATTATTAAAAAAGAAATGAATTTTTAAAATATGATTTTTTTTTAAATATAAATCTGCGAATTGAAATGGATGATTTGCTCAGTGGAGATACAGTTTTTATTATTTTACAAATATTTTTTGTAGCGGGTAAACAATTAAGAACAAAGCTGGAATATGTTTAATCAATATTTCACAGTATAAACTTGTACAAAAACGTTTTATAAAAAATGATCACTTATAAAAATATCTTTTTCAGTTATGTATGGTAAATTAAAAAAAATCGTTGAATAGTGGATGACAATGATTCACAACTCACAGACCAACTTAAGAATGTTTTCTTCAACTACTTGTATATTTAACCGTAAAAAAATTATCAATAACTATTTACCTGGCGATTCTGTACATCTTAACTGCATAAAATGCTTAAAAAACAATCATGATGTATACTGTTTACATCAATGTATAGTGCACACTACGCGCCTCCGCTACCAAGGTATACTAAGTATATCTATATATGTGGCGGAAGTTGACGTAAAATGGCGGAGCCAATCAGTAAAAATGACACTAGGTTGCCACACTGTCTCTGGACCCTCTGTATCCCCACTGGTCCTCCATCGCCATTTCAGCGAGGCGTTACGTTACAAAGAACATCGCAACAATAATACCCCGAAAGCCAAGGGTGGGTAGAGGCAGCAGAGATTTCTTTGGAATTAGTTAACGCATCCTGAGTCAAGGATCCGCTACCAATCATGGTCTTACCATTCTACGCTACCATCTTCACGATTACAGTACAAGATGGCGGGCCCCGAATATTCAGTAGTGGCTTCGCTCCTGATCGCCATCTTTCACTATCCACCGGTATATTCCACGATACCCGATACACGATCCACGACCTATGATACCAGCTAACGACTCCATGACAACCAGGGCTGAGCCGCCACGTCAGAGGATTACCAAGGTTCTGTTACGCTGAAATGGTTATATAGGTGATGCCATCTTGAGGGAGATTACGACTACTGACCGGAAATTTGACAAGAGCGGTTTCAACGGTCATTGGCTTGCCTGTCAATTGGTCTTCGACTTCGAAATTCGACCGTGCAGGGAAAGACTACTGAGTAACGTTCGTTGAAAACTGTAAATCCGGTAACTTATGAAGATTGTTAACCTAGAATTTAGTTAAGGTTATGTCTCCATGGAACCTTTCATCCAGCATAAAAGTATTCAAGTATCTATGAAAGGTTTCATGACACAAAAAGTTCGAAATGCGCGAAAGGTCTCATTAAAGCGTATGCGCATGCGCGCTCGCGTCTGGCTGAGGTTAGGTTATTGGCGCGTCATACCATAATTATTATTATAAATCCACAAGCCTAGGTCCGCTTAAATTTAGTTAACTTGCCGAGCACCCTTCGAGTTCACGGTCTTGGTGCGTCGCATGAGGCCTGTCACTTTCGTTCTTGGGTTTCGTCTGGCGACACGTGCCACAAGTTTCTCTCGATTATTCTTGTGAGGTGGATTGATTAATGGAAAAATATTCGGACGCCTATGCGGATTGTTATTAAAGGATTGATTTGAATTTAACTGTAGTTGATTTGAATTCTAAAAAGAAATCGGATTGGATTTACTGACTAGAGGAGAAAAGAAACGGCAAGGCAATGTCCCAGGTTACCCCTTTTGAATTTCGACAGGCGACGCAATCGGCAGACTATATGGTGGGATTGTCTTACACTCCGACCTATTGCCTCGCTGGACCTTCTTATTAAGAGGCTTTTACTTAACTTTGAATGTTTGAGGGTTCGAGTCAGTGCGCACTCGAGATTGTATCGGGATTAGATTTATCCGCGTTAAGAAAATCACCATCTCGGGTTTGCTCCGTTTGAATCGAGAATGGCGTCGACGGTTTCCGCTGCCCGTGACCACGTGGCCACGCCTTATTTTTCTCTTTTAGGCTTCCGTCTTATAATCTGCCAATGTTAAATGTGACGGAACTGTCGGGTACTAATGAAACAAAAATTATAAAGTCTCATATTCTCTGTTTCCTTAAATAAACTATCATTTCAATTGTCCAAAAACTAAATCGAAAAGTGGCCGTTGTGATCTCAAGAACCACCCCCGAGAGGAACTTGAGCAATGTTGGACACAGGAACGGAATTAAGTTGCATAGCAGAATAATATTACAAACAACTACAAGGAGAAATCCCTCTCTACCGCAGAACTGTTACAACCCACTTCTGAAGTCTTCTAAATTTGAAGGCTTGAATTTGAGAAATAATTGTCCTAATTAATCATTCTTTTTTTTATTCTGGATACTTCTATTTTGAAATTGTTGAATTACAAATTCTTCCCTAAAAAATAGCTGTGTCACGAATAACATTAATTAGAGTGGGAAAGCATAAAAAATAAAACTATAATTGTCATATTTTATTGTACAATAAAAATTTTATTTGTAAACCCATCAACTGAAAATATAACTCAAATTTATACACTGAAATTCTGTAGGTACATAAAAAGATTTGTCAAGTTCTAGAGGTTTGGTTGAGATATCTGTCAACATTGCCTTGCCATTTGACACTTGATCAAGAATTGCAATTCCTTTAGATTTTTTTTTGTTCAGATCGTTGAATACTGGTTTTAAGGCAATTATTCGTTTTTTCCGAAGTTGCTGTAAAAATTACTTGCAATTGAAGAAATGGAAGGCAGATAATTTTGACAGCAAATTCAGTGAGTTGTATCAAATAAGAAATTATCAACTATGCCAATTTTTTTCATTTTGTCAAGGACAAATTTTTGAAGACAAATCTGTTTTTATTTCACAAGTATTAGTTTTGTAAATATATTTAGTCAGTAAGTGGGGGTGTTTTTGGGTGAAGAACAGTGTGGAATAGTTGAATAGCAGTGCCAGTTCTAATCCTTCAGAGGCAGTCGGTGCTAAGCTTTCGGAAGCAACTAGTGTTAACCTGTGAGGAGCAGCCAGTTCTAAAATTTCAGGAGAAGCCAGTGCTCACCTTTCAGGAGCTGCCAGTTCCAACATTTCAGGAGCATCCAGTGCTAACCTTTCGGGAGCAGCTTGTTCTAACTCTTCAGGAACAGCCAGTTCTATTCTTTCTAGAGCAACGGATTCCATTATTTCAGCCGGATTCCGAAATACTGTTGCCTGGCGAGCTCTGCCTCGTCTACCACGTACATGACGGACTCTAGGCACATTATTTTCCTGTTGCTGAAAACGATTGCCTCGTCCACGCCTATTAGCTCTTGCAACCCGCCCTCGTCCACTTCAAGTTCTTCTTCACGGCCTCTTTCGCCAGCTTCTGAGATTTAAGCAATTTAAAGTAAAAGATTATTTTCGAAATAAACAATTAAAATAAAGAAGTTCTATGATGTGTTTGATGAATTTCATCAGAACATCATTTAAAGAAAGAATAAACTAATGCATTTGTTTATTTGTATTGTACGAGGCGCAATTCTTAATTCTAGAAAGATAAGCATTTTGAATTTTCTTAGAATTATCATTTACAACCATTGTAGATACATCTGAAAAAAGAAAAAAAGTAAGTTTTAAAATGATGAAATATACGAGAAATTTAAAATTGAATGGCAGAGGTAGGGCTACCACGGCCAAATTTTCATTAAAAAAGTAGAAAAGTGACCAACTTAAACCAAAAAAGTGACCGTAGGTAACTGGAATTGATTAAAATTGACTAATGTGCATTAGTAATGTCACTAATCATCCTTCGAATTCAAAATAATTCGATGAAATTCATAAGAATTCCACTTGATTTGTAACGAATTTATCAGGTTAAATTCATGAGAATTTAGAGTGAATAAAAAACAGTTCAAGTTAAATTAATAAGATTTCAAGAGACTTTGATGAAATTCTTAAGTATTTGAGTGAATTTAATAAATCTGGATATAAAAAGTGAACAGAATTCAAGGTGAATTGAACAGAATTTGAATTAATTGAAAAAAATCCAGGGAACTCAAAATAATTGAATCGATTAAAATTAAGTGAATTTAGAAGAATTTAAGTGAACTGGAAAGAATTGAGAGGGAATTTCAAAAAAATCTAAAGTTCTAGAATAAATTACTGAGGATTCAGGATGAGTTACAAATTAATTAAATTTTCTTTAATCCAAAATACTTTATTTCAGTAAAGTTGGAGTGAATTCAGAAGAATTCAAGAGATTTCAATGAAATTCATACAAAGTCAGGCTGGCTTCGAAAGAATTCAGGGTGAATTCAAGAGAATTCTAAGGAATTCAAGAAAATTCAGAAATTGATACAGACCTGAATTCAAAAGCAGACAAGCCTTCGGTTTCCTGTATTAATTCAATTCAAAAAGAGTGAATAAAGTAATATTTTCATTTTGAAATGTGACTATAAGAATTTACTAAACTTTATCTTTAGTGTTTTTTTATTATCTGTGTTTTATTATCTGTTTGGTATTGGTCGCGTTCGGTCGCTCTGTCACGCTTTTCTCCAATTTTCCATTATTATATGAGATATACAGTTTTTTAATACTTGGAAATCCACATATCGGGAAAGTGTTTTTGGCTTGTTTTATAGTGCATTGAAACTGTGTTACATCTCACTTAATTGTTACTCATTTTTGAACTTTTGTATGTACGTAACGTTTACGGTCGTCTTTCCCGCTTAACCATGGGCGTTTGTTCGGAGTGTCAAACAGTGATAACCAGAGGTGGATCTGAAGTTCTTGCTTGTGTGAAGTGTGGCATCTTAATTCACTTGAGCTGTGCTAATTTTGGAATCTCGAAAAAATCATTTGAAGAACTTAAAACTGGCCAAGCTGATTATATTTGCAAATCATGTGCATCGTTGCCAACTAGTGCCACCTCTGCGGCAGTTGCTGCTACCTTTATACCTAGCACTGATGCAAGTGGGAAATGCGAGGATGTCGGTAATACAGGTGTTGTTCCTACCACTTCTACCTGTGTCTCTACCTCGGAAATTGCGGCAACCCTACCCCCTGGTCTCGCTGAATTCTTGCGTAAAGTGGTCTCCGACGGACAACATGAAGCGCTTGCGCAGTCACGCGAGATTTTGAATAGACTTACTGAATTTGAAACTCGACAGCACGAATTTAATGAAAAATTAAATTCCACCCTTACAGAAATCAAGTTGGAAGTTGGTAAGAATAATGAGCGTATTAAAACTCTTGAAGCTGGTTCCGTACTACAAGGGGCAGAAATTGATGACATTGAGAAGGAGGCTAAAGAATTAAAGGCCAAAGTAGTTACATTGGAACATGCGCTAAATGTCAATGAACAAGCGACGCTGCATGCTACCTTGGAAATTCATGGTCTTCCCATGAAGCCTAATGAGGACCTTGCTGCCACATTGGACTCTATCGCCAGAGCTCTCGACGTTACTCTGCAAAAGGATGACGTCGTCAAGCTCTACAGGATAATTAAGGCACCTCCTCTGACTAATTCTTCCCCCCCCCCCCTCCCCCGATCATCGTAGCCAAGTTCTGCAGACAAGAAATACGGGATAAATTTATAGAGAGACGCAAGATTAAGAGAGTTTTTTCTACCTCAAACATTGGATGGGCAGACAATGAGAAACGATTTATCTACCTTCGCGAGGCGCTCACTCCACTCAATCGGGAAATTTGTGCCATTGCTCTTGGTCTTCGCAGAGAAGGAAAGAGCAAATACCTTTGGATTTCCGGCGGAAAAATTTTCTGTCGAAAGAGTGACGGTTCGCCTAAAATATAACTGTGAAACATACAATCTATTGAAGCACTGCAATAGCAACCACTGTCTAACTTCATTATGTATTTGATTTTCCTCTTACCAACCTTAGATCTACCCTATTTGAATCGCTACTTATATATTGGTAAATATGTGTCTTTAATTATTGCTCTTTACCTTCTATTAACTTTGATTACTTCGATACTTTTAAATTTCTCACATTGTACCTATCTAAATTTTCAAAATAAGGTTGCTCGATTATGTATTTTGTTCCTAGTACGCAACTTCTTTCTTTTCTCTTGATATATACCTGTTTATTGCATGCTGGCTGCTCTACAGATTGTATATTCTGAACATGAAAATCAACTTGAAATCTCATTTTGTGTGTATCACTGCGTTAATTCAGTTTCGCACCGCCACTGCAAACTTACCCTTTTCATGCACTATTTCTATATAATAAGTATAATAGCACCTGCGGAATTAATAACTTTTACTTTGTTTTGCGCCTGTTTCACTTTTTGCAAATGTAATCATGGTAACTGGATTCTGTTGGTTCTTAGTCTCTTTCACTTTAACTTTGTGAAAAGGATCTTTCGACTTTTTTACTATCTCAGACACATTTACGTTCTTATATACTTGAACTTTACCTATCACTTTTTGAATGGAAACCTTAAATATTTGTCACGTTAATCCACAGTCCTTACCTGCCCATTACCATGAATTCACACATTACTCTAGGTCTTGTTCCTATCATATCATAGCCGTATCTGAGACCTGGCTGACGCCTAACATACCCTCGAGCCTCGTAGAACTTGACCATTACACACTTTTCCGTAGGGATAGAGAAGAGAGAAGAGGGGGTGGGGTCTGTCTTTACATTCATGACAGTTGGAAGGGTGTGCAGGTGGGAGTGAGTCCTTTTGCCAATTACCCGTCTGCAGAATACCTTTTTATCGAGGTATCGTCGCCTCATGATAGTGTGTTGGTCGGTGTAATCTACAAACCTCCTAATGCTCCTACTATAGGGAATTTGAGATTGAAATTTTTGATCTTATACCTAAACACAAATCTTAATGCCACCAACAATTTAACTAACTATTTAAAATCAGTAGTGTTCTCCGCCGGACTATCTATAGTTCCACATAATGCTACCCACCACACTGATCATTCCAGTACATGGATTGATATAATGATTAACGACGATTTGGACAAGGTTCTCTCTTCCACTCAACACTCAATCTCATTCCTCTCAAACCATGACCTTTACTACAAAGCCCACACCCCCTGTAAATGTCACTCCTTCTACGTCCTCAGTTACCCCTGAATTTGATAAAACGAAGTTATTCTTTTCTGATATATCACAAGAAACCCTAGTAACAAAACTTTTCGAGGTAAAATCGAATGCTCAGGGTTCTGATGGCATTCCTATGAAAATGATTCGCCTTGCATTGCCAGTCGTTGGCCCTATTTTCTTGCACATCTATAACGCATCTCTCCAGGTGGGTATATTTCCTGATAACTGGAAAGAGGCGATTATTCGCCCTATTCCTAAAATATCTAACCCTACATCTCCTAAAGACTTCCGTCCTATATCCATCCTTAGTACACTTACAGCTTCACTTAAAGTTACGTCTGACATTAAACTTGCAATAGACAGAAGAGAGATTACGGTTGTTGTGCTTTCCGACTTTTCTAAGGCATTTGATACAGTTAATAATAAACTACTATTGGCCAGGCTTAAATCGCTACACCTCTCTAATATGGTGGTTAAATGGTTTGAATCCTATCTTATTAACCGCTCTGAAAGAGTGCAGCTCAGCAACGGCGAGCGGTCTGATTGTGTGGATGTTAAGAGTGGTGTTCCTCAGGGGTCCTCTCTTGCGCCCACTCTCTTTAGTATTTACACCTCTGAACTTTGTAGAGAGCTTTGTTACTGCAACTACCATAAATATGCTGATGACTTTAAGCTTTACCTCTCCGGACCTATTGCTACTCTTGAAAGCTTACTCCGAAAGGTACAGGAGGATATCGATGTGGTGGTGCAGCGGTCCTCGACAAGTGGCCTCACTCTTAACCCTGCTAAAACCATGGCTATAATCATAGGCCCTTCTTCTTCTCCATCACTTGAAACAATTGCCACCCTACCTCCGCTTTCGGTTGAGGGGCGTATCATCCCGTTTATTGACTCTGCAAAAGATTTAGGATTTATTTAAAATCGTTCTCTCACTTGGATAGAACAAGCTTCAGATATTTCGAGGAAAAAATTTTGAGTCCTCCAACAGCTTAACAGAAATAAAGAATCACTTCCAATTCCTACTCGTATCCTCCTAGTTAGAAGCCTCATACTTCCTTTCTTCGACTACGGCTGCGTGCTATATGATGATGTTACTGATGAGCTGAATGCCAGACTTGAGCGTGCGCTTAATGCTTGCATTCGATTCATCTATAACATCCCTAAAAGTGAACATATTACTCAATACAGAGAAAGAGCAGGACTTCGTAACGTCGCCAAGAGAAGACAATTTCATATGGGTAACTTGCTTTATAGTATATTTACTAATCACGCCCCGCGCTATCTGTTTAATCTTTTCCATTTTATTGGCAAAGATCAACCGACACATTCCAAACTCTGTGAAAGGAAAAAAGTACTACAAATTCTACCACACCGCACGTGTAAAATGCAAAGGTCTTTTATGATTCGTGGTGCCCGTTTTTGGAACAAAATACCTTTTAAAATTAGAAATGCACCGTCACAATATCACTTTAGAAAACTTCTTTTTGCTTACTTATTAAACACCTCAAATTCTACCCTCAAAATCACTCATTGGTAATACTTAAGTCCATCGTTAATAGTGAGATATATTAACCCTTTGCATGTATCTATTTTCTTTCAATCACGTATATTTACTTACTTTTATGTGTAATATTCTTGTTAAATAATTATTTTACTTTTATTTTTAATTGTCCGACTGATCGCTACCATATTCTATTGTATTAACATGTATCACCTGTTCCTTATAGGGCTGTCTAGCCTTAGGAACTTTCCACAAATAAATACAACTACAAATATTCAGCAATATCACTCAAAAAAAAAAGGTTTTTAAAATTCTTATAAGCAAATTAGTGAACAAAAGTTGGCTTCCGTTTTCGGTACCGATTGTGAGAGAACTCTTTTGTGTTAAGTGTTGCGTTTTTTGACTTTCGTGAAGGGAATCAGCGTGTGTGGGTGCGGAAGGGGCAGTGAGTGCGGAGAGCAGGTGAAAAGGAAGAAGGGCGAGTGAAGGCAAGTGTGTAAAGGGTGAAAATAAGTTGTGAAAAGGAAAATTGGAGCGTGCACATTTTTTTGAGGTTAGGAGTAGAAAATAATTGTCGGGCAAGAGGGGCAAGAGGTAGGCAAGCTAAGAGCGGGAAACAGCGAGGACTCTTTGGTAAGGTAGGAATGTCGACCATACGAAGTTCACCAACGGGCGACAGAGGGCAGGGAGTGGATGAAGCAAGAGCGGACGATGTTGAGAGCGCAGTTAGTGGGAAGAAGGGAGAAATTGACAGTAGCGATGACGAGACGTTCGAGACACCGACCAGGGTCGGCTCAGCTGAGAGAAGGGGACCAGGCACGAGCCAGAAACGCGGGAGACCTTCAAATTTACAACGCCTCAGCAGGCTAGGTAGCGCGGGCTCGAATAGGAGTCTGGATGAATGGCAAAAAAAGGGGAACGTGAGTAGCAGTGAAGGGGAAGATAAAAGGAAAAGAGAGGAAGGGGAAGATGATTCTGAAAGGGACAAGGATAACAAGAAAGTGAAGATTAAACGAAAAACACCAGACAGAGATAGGGGGGGGGGATGGGGAGATGTTGGAGAAGCTAGCAGC
>CAKNXH010000027.1:0-16580 GCA_932178445.1 Andricus quercusramuli | reverse complement strand
AGGCCATAGAGAATAGACAGAGAGAGATTGACGAACAGACAAATAGGGAGATAAAACAACTGAAAGAACGGGTAAGCAAATTAGAAGTTATGAATGAGCATATGGAGAAGGAAACGGAGAGTGCGGGAAAAGTAGAAGGGAGTGATAATGTGCAAAATGAGAATGAAAGATTGAAAAAGAGACTGAGTGAGATTGAAAGAAGGTTGGAAGGGGAAGAAAGGATGAAGAGGAAAAATAACATAGTAGTCAAGGGATTGAAAATAGACAGTGAAACAGGGGAAATTGAAATCAAAAACCTGCTGAGAGATATTGGAATTCGGGTAAGGATAGAAGGAGTTAAAAGAGTAGGAATGGCGAAAGAAGGAAAAGAAGGAATGTTTGTAGTAAAAGTAGGGAGTGAGGAGGAGAAAAAGAAAATTATGGAGATCAACAAATTATTGAAAGGAAGAAGGGAGAGAATTGAAGAGGATTTGACTTGGTGGGATAGGAAAAGGAGATGGCAAATAGAACAGAGAGCATGGATAGAGAGGTAAAAGGGATGCATGGTATGGATAGGGCGAGACAGATTATGGATAAATGGGGAGGAGTGGGTCTGGGACGAGGAAGTAGAAGAAATAAGGAAGAAGGGAAAAAGAGTTGAGAAAGGTAGAAGAAAGGAAGATACAAAAGAGGCTAGAGAGCAAACAGAGGGGTTTCCAAAAAGCAAGGCGGAAGAAAAGTGAGGAGAATAGGGGAGGGAAGGGAGGAGAAAAAAGTGAAAATAGCTTTCTGGAATGTGTCAGGCTTGAAGAACAAGAATGAAGGTTTCTGGCGGGAGTTAGAAAAGTGGGATGTGATTATGATGAGTGAAACCTGGGCGGATGAGAAGGATTGGATGGGGATGAAAATATTGTTACCTAAAGGGTATGTGTGGACAATGCGAGAAGCAAGAAAGGAACACGTTAAAGGTAGAGGGATGGGCGGCATGGTCTCAGGGGTGAGAAAAGAATTGGCAGTAAAAGGCAGAACAGAGAAGGACAGGGAAGAAGAGGAGGGAACAATGGTAAGATGGATTATAATTGGGAAAGTCAAAATAGCGGTGGTTCGTGTATATAGAAGAAGAGGGGAAGAGGAAGGTTGGAGAGTAATAAGGAGGTGGATGGAGAAAAAGAAGGAAGAGTTGGTTTTGATAGGAGGGGACTTGAATGCCTGGACTGGAGAGCAAGGGGGAGAGACTTGGGATGAAGAAAAGGAGGCATATATAAGGAGCTCCAAGCATAGGGAGATAGACCGGGAGGGGAGGAGGTTATTAGACATAATAGGAGAAACCGGATGGTTTATTCGTAATGGCAACATGGAAGGAGATGAGAAAGGAGAGATTAAATTTATAGGTAAGGGAGAAACAGTAACAGACTACATCCTGGCGGAAGAAAGAATGAGGAATATGATATGAAGTATGAATGTAGGGAATGAGATAGGGTCAGAACACTTCCCAGTAATAGCTACACTGAAAGGTGGCGTCCATAAGAGCGGCAGAGGGAGAAAGGAAAGAGGAGGGGGGGAGAGGAACACGAAAATGGGAGTCTGGGGGGTAGATAAATTAAAAGAGTTTGAACAGAAAATCGAAAAGGAGAATGTTAGATATGAAAAGGAGGAGGGAGTAGACTCGTTAATTGAAAGGTTGGAAGGGTCGATTGAGAAGGTGAGGGTTGAGATAGGTACAAAAGAAGGAAGAGAAGAGGGAAAGAGAGGCTGGTGGGATGAGGAATGCAGGGAGAGTAAGGAGAGAATGAAAGAGTATGTAAGAAAATGGAGGAAAGGAGAAATAGAGAAGGCGGAGTACAACTGGAGAAAAAGAGAACATGAGAGGATGCTGGAAGGGAAAAAGCAAAAGGGAAAGGAGAAATATAAGGAAGAAGTAGAAAAAGCAATCAAAGAAGGTAGGGTCTGGGATGTGATAAACAGGGAAAGAGGAGGAAAGAAGGGCGTGAATGAAGAAATAGAAATGGATGAATGGACGGATTATTTCAAGGGTCTGCTAGGGGGAGAACAAAATTTGAGTAAAGGGAAAAATAGAAACACAGTCCAAGGAGAAATGGAGGAAGCGAACGAAATAACAAGAGAAGAAGTGAATGAGGCGATAGATAGACTAAAAAGAGTCAAGGCTACAGGAGAGGATGGAATGGAGAACGAAGCGATAAAGTTTGGAGGAGAAGGGATAAGGGAAGGGCTGTGGAAGATCTGCAACAAGGTCTGGAAAGGAGAAGGGTGGCCGGAGGAGTGGAGGACAGGGCTGGTGGTACGGCTTGTCAAGAAAGGGGAGGGTAAGAATGTAGAAGAGTATAGAGGGATCACCCTCATGCCAGTGGGTTATAAAATATACGCGGAAATTCTAAGAAAAAGGTTGGAGAGTCAGGTAGAGGAGAAACAAAGTATCCCGCATAATCAGACGGGATTTGGAAAAGGGATGGGGACAATAGACAACATTTACGTACTCAACTACTTGGTTAACAGAAACTTAGGGAGGGAAAAAGGGAAATTAGTAGCCTTATTCGTAGATTTTGAAGCAGCTTTTGACTCTGTGAATAGAAAAGTGCTATGGCAGGCAGTGAAAGAGAGAGGAATAGAGGAAGGTTTAGTGGAGAGGATAAAGGAAATTTTTACTGAAACTGGGATTAGGGTGAAGATAAAGGGAGAAAAAGGGGAGGTTTTCTGGACAGAAAGAGGTCTGAGGCAAGGGTGCCCGTTGAGTCCGCTACTATTTAATATGCTGCTGGCAGACTTAGAGGAGAAGCTAAAGGAGAAAGGGAAAGGGGGGACGATTCTGGGTAATAGCAAACTATACTCTCCAGCATACGCGGACGACGTAGTTCTATTAGCAGACGATGAGAAGGGGATGAACCTAATGATAAGAATTTTCGAAGAGTATGTGGGAGCAAAAGAACTGACGGTGAACGTAGGGAAGACCAAGGTGATGTGCTTCAGAAGTAGAAAGACCAAAACAGGTTACGTTTGGAAGATGAACGGACAAACAGTGGAAAGTGTGGAGGAGTTCTGTTACTTAGGTTTTTGGTTTGAGGCAGGAGGGGGAAACGAGGTGCAGATGAGGAAGAGAATCGAATGTGCGAGCAAAGTAATGGGCCAAGTATGGGGTATAGGAAAGAGAAGGTTCAATGACGATAGGAGAATGAGGGTCTGGTTGTTTGATGCGTTGGTTTGGGCGGTGTTGTGTTACGGAGTGGAGGTCTGGGGATGGAAGGAACATAGGAAAGTGGAAAGCATACATGAGAGATTTCTGAGATGGGTAATGGGAGTTAGTTGGAGTTGCCCAGGATACATGATAAGGGAAGAACTAGGAAGCGAAAAAATGGTAACCAGACAAATTAAGAGAGCCTGGAGGTTTGAAGAGAAGCTGAAAAGGGGAGTGGGGAGTAGAATAGCACAAGTATGCTTGGACGAAGTTCGGAACAAGGAGACGAGAGGCAATTTGGGAAATTCAAAATGGGAGGAAGAAAGGAAAAAAATGAGGAGTGTTTGTGATATACAGGAAGGGGTTCTGGATTGGCAGAACATTGAATTAGAGCTATTAGTAAGACAAGGAGAAGAGAGATGGAGAAGGATTATGGAGTCGAAGTACAATAGATGGTATATGATGGTCAAAGGGGTGACGGAACCAGAATATTTGCAAAAGATTAAAAAGGAAGACAAATGGAATAGGGTGATACGGTTTAGAATGGGAGAAGGAGTGAGAGCTTGTAGATATTGGATGGATGAAGAGGACAATCTGTGCAGAGTATGTGGGTACGAAGTGGAGTCATGGGCACATGTGTTAGAGAGGTGTACGGGAGAGGAAGATGGACAGTTGAGTGTGGATGAATGTGTGAGATGGATCTTGGATGGTAATGGGCAGGAAGTGATGTGGATGACAAAACTGGAAGAAATAAGAGAAAGCAAGGGATCAGGGTAGAGCCAAACGGGTAATCCTGTTTAAAGGAAAATAAAGAGTAAAAATTTTTAATTTTCAAATCGGTCTAAATGAATTTGATGGTAAGAGAAAACGGAAGCCCGGGAAGATCGCTCATTGTCTGTAGTTTAAGAAGAGTAGTACTAAGATTATTGTTTATATATAAGGCGATGCATTAGAAAATAAGTAGCGGTTAAGCTAGACTAAGGATGAAATGTAAACATATGTACAGGGAGCGGAGGCCCTCAAACCCGTAAAAGGGAGAGTTCAAATATACATACATACATGCATACATACATAGTGACCAAAAGTTATATCTTATTGATTCGCGATAATAAAATATATTGGACTCGTATTTTTGAAATAAAATAGAACTCAAATTTATAAATTTAGCGTTAAAAATTGAAAAATATCTCCCTGACAATATAAAAAGAATTGGCGATGTTAATCATTTTATATTTGATGCACCTCGCCGAATTGGGTTTCAAAATTACCTGCTTTGCAGTTCCTCAATTGCAAGTAATTTTCACAGAAACTTCGGAAAAAAAAGAGTTTGCTGTCCATAATGCTCTTCTTCCAAAAAATTGCATTACAGTTTTTTCGCATGCGAATGCAAAACAATTTTGCAATTATGCTACCTTGGTACCTGTGTTAAAATTCTTGTGAAAAATCTGTGATAGTCAAGAAACTTTGTTGATATTTCTTTAATATCACAAAGTAATTAAGAAAGAAGTAAATTTTTCGACTTTTTGAAAAGCACCTACTTTTTCTAATCCAAGCATGATGAGCTTTGGCGATGCCAAAAGAAGCAAACTCTTACGGAAGGAAATAAAAATATTGTCAAAAAATACGAATTCAAGATGTCTGTTAAAAAAGATACTCGATTCGAAAGATCTGCTCCCTATCTTGAAATTGCGTGTAAAGTCATCAATTGGTACATTTTTTTACGGCCACCGCGTGAGAAAAAAATGTTGAGGAAACTTAAGATATGTATCTAAATTAGGCAGGAAAAATAGAACTATGGAATTGATGAAGCGAAATGTGGTGAGTGAAAAAATAATCGCGGTCCTGACATTGCCGGTTCATGGAGTTTTGGAGATTATGGAAGAGAAACCGGAAAAGTTTTTCTTGTCCCCGTCAAAAATCGATCGAAGACCTTAATCAACACTTCAAATATTGAACGCCTTTAGCGAGCTACCATATAAAATCTTTGACATTGTAACTGTCCTCAGAGAGAGAAAAATTAAATTAAAAAATGTATTTACTCTATAATAATAAGAAAATGCACAGACCGGAAAAAGAATTGCGTTAAACCAAAACCTGGGAAATAATCAAATTGTTTTACTATTTTTCCCAGAAAAAGATATATTTTTCATTTTTTATGCTTTCCCACTCTAATTGATTTTGTTCAATAAATGGAACAATATTATTAAAAATTAGAACTTACAAGAAACTTCTATGCGTACACTCTTTACCTCTCGATTGGAAAAGGATCAAAATCTGTACTTCTCTCAAACGCAGTGCTGTGTCGAGTGGAGAGAGTTAATTTCGCTATCAAGGTCAGTAACTCTGTTACCAAAGTCGTGCCAAATTTCTAAATCTTACAATAGCAATTGTTGAGCAATTTCCAAAATTCTTATTGTAGGATACAGAAAAGCAGAACAATGCCTTTGAGATTTTTGTGACACAGCTTTTTTTTAGAGAAGGATTTGTAATTCAACAATTCCAAAATAAAAGTATCCAGAATGAAAAAAAGAATAAATAATTAGGAGAATCATTTTACAAATTCAAGCCTTAAAATTGAGAAGAATTCAGAAGTGGGTGTTGTGAATCAAACTACTTTTAATTTTACAATGTCTCAAAATATTGAACATCAGTTTCAACCTAAACTGAAAAAAAACAATTTGATATAGAAACGCTCAAAATCCTGAAATTTTAAAAATTGGAATCATATGTGTATAGCAATCTCGTTTTTTTTCTTTCTTTGATTTTAAATGTTGAATGGAAAATCCTAAAATTGCGCAAGTTTGAAATCGCCCGGATGAGGAATACAAATGAAGTTTTAAGCGCTGAAAAAAAAAGTTCTCTGCGATAGGTTCCAAGTTTCAAACTATAAAATTTTAATTAAATTATAGGAATACATGTTCTCAAGAACTCCAGAATGAACATTTGAAAACATTAGGAAAAAATATTTTCTGTTCGGAAGAGGAAAAAAAGAAAAAGGTCCGTATCCAGTTCTCCATCTTATAAATTTTGAAACTGCCTTGCGCTTCGCGCTTTTCTGCAAACTTTAGAAAAACTCATCTCTTTTAGATCCCAGTGTTTTGTGCGTCTCCAAACTCTGAATTTTCTACGTAAGGAAGTATAGTTGAAGATTAAATTACTTAAAGCTCTGTAGGTTTTGAGGTTCATATTCTCATCGTGACACTCGTCCTTCGCGCTCGATTTTCGACAGGCATTTTTAAATATATATTAATTTACTGAGCTAATTTATAATAAAAATCTACAACACTTTCTTCAGAATTTCTTCCCTACCTTACGGTGTTATGTGCTGTTTAAATAATTTTTGAAATTGGATTAAGTACAAAATCCGGCTTAATAAATATGAAGAAGAATGCAACCTTGGTTCAAAACAAATTATTTATTGATGATAAAATATGAATTGGTGCTTTGTCAATTCTTTTTTATGCAGTATTTTTCATCTTTCCTCATAATTAACGCAACAATGAAGAGTATTTTGCTGTTTTACACAAAATTATATAATAAGAGCAACATCGACATTGGCCACTTAGATCATTGATTTGATCAATAAGAAAAAAGGCTCAAGTTGCAATGGTCAACTTGTTTATTGCCCCAGCTTTTTCGCGTTTCGATTGCTAAAGACCTTTGAGTTAATGTAAAGAAAAAGAACCAAGTTACAGATACTCAAATTTAGAAATATTTTTTTTCTCAATTTTCAAAATAGTGATTTCAAGGTAAAAAATCAGAATCTACATAGCTTGATAAAGGTTTTATTTTCCGTGAGGATCACGTACACCATAACTAAAACTAAAGCATTTAGGGTTGGTAACAATATATTGGGGTGACAGGGTATTTCTCGAGATTCTCCTTAAGAGATGTTGGCAGAACATTAATGTAATTGTAATTAATTTTTAATGTAATTTTTTGTAATAATGTTTCGCTAAAGTTATGTTAGACTGCTTTTGTTGTGTAACTAAGGGCTAGTTTTTAGTCATATGATGCAGTATGATAATGGGATACTCTATGACTATTTGCGCACCCTACGTGAGCCATTAATTTGTGAAAAATCCGGGTTAGATGAAATGTACGTGACACAGCCCAAAATTTGAAACTCACGGCCCTCGAAGGTCCCAAAGAAGCCCCTAAGTATACGATAGTTTTTAGTTTGGTTTTGTAAAAAGCGGTGCTACTTTCTAGGACGACGCCCACGCTGCCGATCTTCTCGATTGCCTCGCTGACGTTGTGCTTGTCGCTGAAGACGTAATTGATTACGGTTTTCTCGCTCTTGTTCCTCCCTCATATCGTTTATATACCGAGGGTGCGCATTACGTATAAAAATAGCTCGTGGATATACAAGTGCTCTCTGTAAAAAAAATCATTATTTTAGCTCTCATTCCATGTATTAAAATAATATATAGAAAAAACAGTATCGAGTGGAACTGAAATGAGACCATTGGTGGGATCCCAACAGTGATGAGGAATAACTAGTTTATTTCAACTAGTTACTTTAACTAGTTACTTTTTTGGTGAAGATAGTTGTAATTAAGCTACTTTTTAAAATAAGTAGCGACTTGCTCACTATAGATACATTTTTCAGTACCTAACTGTGACAATTGTTACTCTTTTAGTTACTTTTGAAATGTGTATCTCTCTTTACGAAAAAATTTTAGAAAATTTTAGTATAGACCTACGATGATTTTCCTATGATGAATTAGTTTTAATAGAGATTGTACAATCAAATGATTTATTTAATTAAAGCAGGATTTGCCCGCATAGCAAAATGATATCTTTGGCATATCCCTAGGATATTTCAGCAGGACATGGGATATCCTGAAAAATGTCCTGAAAATATCGACACAATGTTCTGTCCGGGATATATCAAAGTTTTTTTAATGAAATACAATATTTCTGGAAGGCATATTATTTGAAATGTATAGAATGCCTGAAAACATGAAGATTAAAGAAAATCGAATCCTGGGAGATGAATGGGATATCCCGCGACTGTTGAAAAATCATTATAGAAAATCAGTACGAAAATAAACAATTTTGAAACATTGGAGAAATTGATGCATGGTTTTAAATTTTGAAGTTACATTTTGGAACAGTAACGAAAAAGATATCTACTTTCTTTTCAAAAGTAACCCACCTGTTATTGGATCCCAGAGTCTTATTTTACATTAATAATTACAACATGAACTTGCCATATTCCAAACCAGGACGCGCAGAAGATTAAGCTATACAAAATTTAACTTTAGTTTTACAGTTTACTTACGTCACGGTTAAGTGTAGCATAGGTATGGATTACTTGAAGCCAATCATTGGGAGAAAGGTGATGAGGCTGTTGGTTAGCATCGTATCCAACGAATCCATTTGCATCCTCTTCTGTGGTGACATGACCGTTTTCCACGTTTACTTTTCCCCAACATATGTCACCGACATCGATTCTTTCTTCATCTTCATACAGGTGAAATAGAGGTGAGTTTTGAAATACTGGAGGAGGAGGAGGAGGAGGAGAAGGAGGAGGAGAAGGAGAATTTCCGTAAAAACCGCCGCTACCAGATGCATAAGTACTTGGTTCTGTAAAAATATGATAGAAATCCATGAAGTTACACGAGACAGCAATTTTTCATATTTGTTGTCTTACATACTAATTTAATGAATAATTTTTGGGGGGTCGTGCATAAATTACGGAAAGTCTTTTGGGTTGTGATGTAGGTAAATAATTTCAAATATTTTCAAGTTTGCGAATCATTAAAAAGAAAAACTTGAAACGTCTTTATCAACAGCTGTTTGCAACTGCAATCTAGTGGTTAACGTAGTACCTGGTACATTTCATTAGGAAATGCTATGTTACTTTATTCGTAATCGTAACAGTATTACTTGTAATTTACACCTCAATATCATCATCAAATATGATAATTTATTATTTAAAGTCTTACCAGTCTCCCCGATTCTCTTCTTTCCGTCATTTGCACGTTTTTCCACTTGAATGCGAACAGAAGTAATACAACCCAATAAGAAAATTCAGCTATTTTTAGTTGGAAACTCCTCATTCTCTGCTGAGAAGATTATGCCTGAATTTTCGGTTTTTGTTCAGAATTCCTTTTTTTTTTTTTTTTAAATTAATTTTTCGACCCGAAATCTAACTGTTCCGTTTTTGGTTAAAAATTTATCTTTTTTATTGCGAATTCAACTATATGTTGTTAATAAGAAGCTTATATATAATGATACTGTATGCTATAATTATATTGAAATTATAATTATATATACTCATATGAAATATGATTATATATCATATCATTATATTTATGTCAAACATAATTTTGTTCAACATTCAAATTGTTAATGAAAATAATAGTTTTTCGTTGAAAATTCATATTCTTAGATTAAAATTTATTCATTTAGTTGAAAGTTTCTGTGATGTGTAGAAAATTCGTCTTTTTGGTTGACAATCCAATGATCTTGCTGAATTTTATTTTTACTGACTGAAAAAGTTTTCTTCACTGAAAATTGAACTCTTGTTCAAAATTCTTCTTTTTGATTTTGAAATTTTTCTCTTTGGTGGACACTTAATATTTTTCAGCAAACAAATATTTTTAACCAAAATAGATGAGTTTTCAAAAAAAATGTGATTATTGATAATTCAACTAAGAAAAGAGTTTTATTTTAAAATAAGAACAGCTGAATCGAGGTAAGAATTCGAATTTTTGACAAGAGTTGAAGATACAACCAGAAAGATTTTTCGATGAATAAAGAAAAAGAAATGTAGTACGAAATGTTGGATTTTCAAGCCAAAAAGACGAGCCTTTTACAAATCAGTTCAATTTTGAACTAAATGAATGATTTAAAAAAGAAATGAGTTCTGAAGATAGAATTTAAATTTTCTACCAAATAAAAGGAAACTTTAAGAGGAATCCTCAACAAAATACATAGATTTTTGAGCCAAAAAGCTCAGGTTTCGAAAAAAGTAGCGTTTTCAATTCAGGAATATGAATTTCTAACAAATGGTAATTTTAAACAAATAAAAAAACGAAGTTTTTAAAAAAATAGTTGTATTTTCAACCAAGAGGATTGATCTTTAATAAAAAATTAATGTATAACACAGTATTACACTTTCAACCAAAAACTAGAATTTTTTGCACAATTGTTGAATTTTGAAGTCGAAAATATGAATTTTCATAAAAAAATGTTCATTTTCAACCAGAGGGTAGCATTTGGAAGCAAAAAAATAATGTTTTAACAAAAATTGATATGATTTTTCATACAAAGTAAAACTTTCTCGCCAAGAAAAAAAAAGATTTCTATCGAATAAAATTTTTTTTTTAAATTATCAATAAAAATTGTAGCAAATCACACAATTTGTAAGAATTATATTATTTTAATCAAGCTAAAGCTAGAAATATTAATAATAATTGAACGATTAATTTTTTTAGCTAAACGCTTCTTAAATTACAAGTTCAATTATTTTTATTTTCAATGGTTCGAAAATCCTTGAAAAGCTTCCAAATTTTGTTTCAAAATCTTTATTTTTTAAAAGAAAAATCGTAATCTTGAGAAAATATATTTTCTCCTTTTGAAGCCCTTCGGTATTCTTAAGAAGCTTCTAAATGTTTTGTTTGAAAACTGCAAAAATCTACATTTAATTCAAAATTACCACATGAACGGCTAGCAGTACCGTATGGTTTCACGCGTTTTACCTCTTTTAAATCAGTTAAATCTAAAATTTTATTCAGAAAAAAAGATCTCACTCCTCTCGCTCCACTGGGATTTGAACACCAGATCAACTGACTGGAAATCAGTTGATCTGTTGTTCAAATCATGTCAAATCATATAATAATGTATAAGTTCTTCATTAGGTCCAACACGATATATAAAAATAAAAAACAAAGTTGAATGTCTTCTCTGACATTTAACGGAACTCAAAAGAAAAACCAGAAAAATGGGGAAAAATCGCAAAAATTAATATGACATCTTCGTTTGTACTCTCCAAGGTTTCATAACGAGTTTATACATTCTTCGGGCGGGCTTGTTGAGGGCCGCCACAAGCAATTCGCTTTTTAGCCTTTTCGGCATAATCTGCCATTTGTTGGCTACCTCGCGCCATACGTGCTTTTTTCCACCAAAATTTCACACAAAAAAAACTATTTCGAATATCAAAAACCAACCATTCCATCATATTGAGCACAAAATTCTACTGCGGAAAATACTTCATTTTTTTTACACAACCTTTACACGAAGTAGAGGACTTACCTAACCGACCTTACATTACATAGGCGCGCGATTTCAATCAACGCTATGGGAATAAGAAGAAATTGGCTGCCTTGCCCCACTGGCTGAAGGGGGTTCTACGCTACGATATGCATAATTTGGTGCCACAAATATGAAGAAATATGTTTTTTTGAAATTCAATCAGCTGAAATTTGAAAAAAGAAACAAGAATCCGGTTAAAATACGATTTCTGTTCCTGGGCGCGCTCAAATTTGCGAGCCAAGCCGAAGCACGCGATGAAGCCAGCGCATCAAACAGATTGTTTCAGATAGGATTAGTATAGCAAACGGCCAAATGATGAGATTGATTTGCTTGCTCTAGTACCTGCTACAAAGTTCAATCACAAATTTTGAATTAATTATTAAATTATATGATGTATTCTACTCACCGACAAAGTGGAAGAGCAATGCTGAGGTCATCAGCAGAGTTGGGACGATGGTCCTCATGATCCCAAAATAAAAGGACCAGTTTCTAGAAGATTTTCCTGAAGACAGACTCCCTGTAGCTGACTGCAGACTTCTTGATGATGGGTGAAATTAGAGCCGAGTTTGGCGGTTTATATTCCGAAACCCTTATTTGTTTTTTCCAAATCATCGTCCCTATAGGAAGGGATACGGTGTGAAGAACATGATATTTTGATTGTTTGCGGAAATTTTTTTCATGCGCGTGGAATATTGCGTCATCTTGAATAATTCAAAGATTGAACCAATGAGCGAGTTGTCAATCTCGTGTACACTGTTAAAAAATTCTTCAAACAACAAGGGGAAATACCCCCTTGCTTTACGAAGGGGGGCTATCGCTGACTGAATACATTTCTTATACAAAATTTTATAGAAGACGCTATTTTTACTAATACATAATAAAAACTTTTCTCCTCAGAATAACATAAAAGTAGAAAAAATGCTGCACCCAGTGACACCAAAATGAAATGTTATTATTTTTACCCCTAGCTTTCCCGAAGCTTTTTATGCAAAAAAAGTTTTTTTTTTAAATGAGGCCTAAAAATGTAACTGTTTTAGAATTCGTACATAGTCATATCCTGTTTGATATTTTTTGAAACCCATAATCTTTGGAAGAATATGGTCTCATCGAGAATAATTCGTGGTGAAACATGAAACGTGTGTTTGTCTTTCCTGAAATCTTGTATTATCTATATTTCTAACAAATAGTCATGTGTTCTCCTATTTAGCAAACACTTTTTGCCATCTTGTTGGATTTCCCAATAAAGGAGTAAAACAAATCAAACAAAATTATTGCGCATTAGAAAAATAAGTTTTAAATTAAAACCAAAGAAATTTTTAAGATGATAAATATATATTTTTGATAATATTCATCAGGATCATTTAAATAAAAAATGTATACTTCAAACAGAAAAATAGTACTAAAACATCAAATCTTTGAATCAGCTATCTGACGCTATAAGTTTTAAATTTCATACAAAATTATTTAGATTTGTAAATAAAAAATGGTCATTTTCTTATAACGTTCAAAACATCGCTTTCCTTAAATTAGTTTGAATTTCTTTCCATACTAGCAATTATTTTCTTCAAAATCCTTGTTGGACAAGTTGAAGCGCTAAAAGGGACCTGGCGTTTAATTACTTTTCACCAATTGTAAATTAGTATGCATTTGCACAATTATTAAATTTGAATGATGAAATCCTTAGTTAAAACTTCACCTATTTGGTTGAAAATTCAACAATCTTCTTGAAAATTTAATTATTCTATTGAAAATTGAGGTAATATTTCTTAATTAATAAAATAATGAACCTTGGTCCTTTTAGATTGAAAATTTATATTTTATGGGGAAAAATTATCTTTCTTGGTTCAAAATGAACTTTTCTGTTGAAAATTAATTTTTTAAACTGAAAAATCAACTATCAAATTTTTTATTGAAACCTTATGTTTTTTAGTTGAAAATTCAAGTAATTGCTCTTCGGTTAAATGTTGAATTATTTTTTTGGAAAATTATTTTATTATTGGAAATTGAGCATTTTACTTGAAACTTCATCTCTTTGGTAGTAAATCAAATTTTTATAGAACAGTCATATAGTGAATTGAAATTCCACTGTTTTTTAGAAAATTGGTCTATTTTAATTCCTTCTTATTTTGTTTCAAATTCGACTATTTGGTTGAAAGTGCAACTATTTTGTTGAAAATGATTTTTTTTTTGTTGAAGATTCATCATTTTAGTTGCACATTCATTTCCTCAGTTGGAAAAATTTAACTATTTTTCTGAAAGATTTTTTTTTAAATTAATTTTCCGATCTGGAAATTCAACTGCTCCATTTTTGTTCAAAAATTTTTCCTTGTTAGTTTAAAATTCGCATTTTTGGTGGAAAATTGATCTGGTTGGTTAAAAATTCTACTATTTCTGAACAAAATGATTTTTATGGTTAAAGATTCATCATTTTAGTTAAAAATTAATTTCTTTGGTTGAAAATTAAACTATTTTGTTGAAATTTCGTTTTTTGTTTGTGGTTACAAACAATTTCTCAAAATAAAAATTCATCCGTTTGAAAATTCAGATATTTTATCAAAGATTCAACTTTTTTGTTAAAACATTAATCTTTTTGGTTGATGATTCCCCTTTTATGGAGGTTAAGAATTAATTTTTTAAATTTACTATTCCACTTTTACATTTTTTCGAAAAATAATCAGTCTTTTCGGTAGGAAATTAATCTTCGTGGTCAAAAATTCATCTTGTTGGGAAAAACGAAAAAAAAATTCATTTTTGTTGTTGGAAATTCAACTACCTGATTAAAAATTGAACTAGATTCTTGAAAATTATTTTTTTCGTTGAAAATTCATCATTGTTTTTGACAATTAATATCTTTGGTTGAAAACGTACCACTTTATTAGAATAACGTTTTATTTTTGTTGCGAATTATTTTTTTCAACTGAGAATCTAACTGGCTGGTTCAAAATACAGGTATTTTGTCAAAAATTAATTTTTTCAGAAAATTAAACTTTTTGTTCAAACATCAATATCCTTCGTTGGAAATTTCAGTATTTGTTGAAAATTGACTTGTTCCGGGCTAAGAATTAATATTTTCAACTTGCAATTAAACTATTACATTTTTGGTTAAAAATTCAAACCTTTGGTTGAAAAATGAAGATTTTTCACAAAAATTCGGCTGTTTGATAGGAAAAATTCTTGTTTGTTCGAGATTCATCTTTCTGGTTACAAAATCTATCATTTAGTCATGTAATTATTGAAGCCCTGGCAGAGATAACGTTCGAGCAACTAAAATAGATTTCTGGCCAAAGATATTTTTCTATGAGGTAATAGTATATATGTTTGTTATTGTTATCCAATGCTATGTCTGTGGAGGCCTTAATTATGTGAGCATGATGATAGCCTTCTATTTTAATTTTCATTTCAAACTGTAGAAAAAAATTCATTTTTCACGAAAAACTCCCAATTTTCAACAAAATATTTAAATTTTCTGTGGTATTCACCTATTTTGTTATCCTCATTAGGAACTCCTCTTTTTAATATGAATTTAAGTATTTGGTTGAAAGTGAACTTTGGTTTTGAAGTTTGATTTGCCTTATCTGAAATTTTCGAAAATCTTTTTTAATTTTCTTATACCGAAATTTCGGTCAAAAGAGCCGGAATTTTTTCGTAAATGTACAGCCTAAAATAATATTATTCATACATGTGTCAATAAAATAAAGTTTCATGGATTGCTTGCTTTTCAAATTTTCTTAAATAAATAAAAAATAAATAACGGGTAATATATTGTATTGCGAAATATCGAGAATGTAGCAGTTGATGTGTTTGGAAACAGAAAAATAAATATATCGCTTGTGTAAATCGACTTCTTCGTACATTAAGCATAGTTAAAAAAATATCTTCGATGGCGACGAATCACTGTTTATTCACCTCCGCTCGCTTTGAAGGTGAAATACAACAAACAATTTCGTTACTCATCATTAAAATTGTCAAAAGGAAAAAATGAAATGTAAAGGCTCCACTCCTTCCCCCTTCCCCAATTTCAGCATTCTTTGCCCTTACCCTAATTTTTCAGATCCGTGGCTGCGATGGGATGCTGAGCTCCTTTATCATCAGCCAGCTGATGAAGGGCACGAATGGCGAGAAAAGCAGGACAGGATGTGCCGTATTTGACAAGATTTTTTGATAGAAAGCGTTATCCGGATGCACTAAAACCTGACTGTACTTTTTTCTATGTCGGCAGTCAACGCGAATCTCTGCGAACAAAATCGTATTCAAAGGAAGAAAAGGTCGTCCTGAATTTTGGGACCAACCACCAGCGAGTCATCTGATTACACGCCTGTCGAAGTTTCCGCGGATCCATTAAGAACAACGCGAAGTTTTGCGATGATATTTTCTTCCCGTATGACTGCGTGACGAAGAAGATAGAAACCAGGCTTAACGAGATCTTTAAATTCTATCAAAGACAAGTTTTTCAAAATGTTGTATTCGGTCAAGAAATGACGATAGTCTGATTTCAATTTGAGATTTTTTTCAGAACGCTTTCCTAAAAAATTAAAACAACGAAGAACTATGAAGCGCGAATCTCCGAGTTTTCCCTTATTTTGGTTGAAAGGCCATCTTACAATGTGACGACCTGCAGGGTCGCGTTGCATATTATTCTTGGAATGCGATTCGTAAGCTTGCTCTTCTTGCGAAATTAATTCTATTGAAGGAACTTCTTCAATTTGCCAGAATTTTGTGAGATTCGAGTCGAGAGTTGTAGAGTGACACACAAAGCTACACTTCACGTGATTTTCAGGAAGAGAACTACATATTTCATCAGGGAAAATCCAGGCAAGATGAGTTTTCTGCAGCGCGCCCTCTGGATGATTTTTCAGCGAAATTTTCCCCACACATAGAAGCTTGTAGAACAATTTAACTCTAATCGAAGCATCCATTTCTGATGGCTTGTGAAATTCAGGATCAGCTAGGACTATACTTTTTGGAATTTCAAGAGCTGCCCGATTAATTTCAACCAAGGGATGAAAAATGTTTTCTTTTTTTTTTTTATCTCTGATTGCTTTAAAGTTAAATTGGTTGTGAGAGTCCCTAATTTTCGTCTGAACAAGATGTTGAAGCTTGAGAAATTCCGCTTGTGTACTACTATTCCTGGTTCTTCTTGCTGAAC
>CAKNXH010000015.1:2600-12707 GCA_932178445.1 Andricus quercusramuli | reverse complement strand
TTAAACTCTCGCATGTGTGTAGTCATTTTACCTTGAGAAACTCAGATAATTTATGTTCAAAGTGACGGTTTCTCGCCTTGAGAAACTGCGAGACTTTAATATCTTAGGAGAAGTGAATGTGATACACTGTCTGAAAATATTTGATAATATGCAGCGGCGTAGCAAAAAGGGGTATCTGAAAAATAAAATTACATTATGTTACTAACGCGCCACAGTGGTTCAGGAATGTATTTTCGCCATCAAATTTCGCTGCTGGTCGCAATTCTCAAATGATTTTTTTAACATATGAAATCATGGGTTAAAGGCGTCAAGCTGGTCCTTCTGAGATATTCAAGTTTACATTTAATAAATTAATCAAATAAATAAAATTGCGTTTCCTCAATAGAAAATACTTGTGTTAAGCAGAAAGACAAAGCATTTTGTACGGCTTGTTATATTCTGATCGTCCTAATTATTTTCTCCTTATCGCTACAGAGATAACATATTGATAAATACATAGAAGCTATAATCATTGACGCAATTCTAAATTATTAAGTATATATGTTAGTTCCTCAAAAACAAACGATATTTGATTGAATATTTTTAAAAAATTATATTAATATTTTAATTAAAAAAAAATAAAAATCTGGTGACGTAATTGCGCGCGTTTGAATAACCTGCTAGAAGAAATCAACCCCTAAACTTTAGAGATTGATTGGAGTTGGGTTTCATCTGCAATAAAGGGACCTTTTGTCACAGAAAAATTATTACAATTGAATCATTATAAACCTATGATAATTTTCTTCGAAAAATATTTTTGTGACGAAATTCAACTGAACTTTTTTATCTATTCCGGCAAAATACTGGCTGGGGCATTGACGAATGATCGAAACCTGGCGAATCATAATATATAGAGTTTTTATTATCATCTGTAATCACAAGCACTCGTAATATTTAAAGACGGCTTTGAATCGAGAACATTTCAAATTATTTTGACATTCTTTTAACTGATTTAATGACGTTGATGATTGTGTCTTACATGCTGCACTCTGAAATAACTGGAGATGGGGCGAAGGCGGCCTACTGGACATTCCCCCCTTTCATCCGGGGTCAATGGGGTGATCGTTCCACTTTGCATGTTTATTTTCACCCGCACTTTAGCACCAGTGCCATGAATATATGAATATATTCCAGCAAGACTGTTTCTACTCTCCAATATTGCAAACACGTCACCAGTAAATGTTGATAATACAATGTGTTCTTGCTTTGGCATCGGCACATATTTATTCGCTCCTTCGTATAATGAAATTCCTCTATCTGCAGGAAAAGTGTATTTTCGAAGTTCGAATCCCCGGTTCGGATTTTTAATGGAAGTAAGCAGAATAAACTCAAGTTGTTCCAGTCCATATCCATTTCCGTCAGAAGAGGGAAGCCTGGTAGGTGGAGCCATGCATCTGGCAACAGGAGACCTGAAACTTGCACGAGGAGAAACCTCGTCGGGAGAAGAACTGAGGCATTAAATAAGCATAAAATTTTCTCAATTCGCATAAGGTTTCCTATTATATTTTTTGATTGAAATGAATTGATGGAGGTTTTATTTTAAAACTTTTCAATTTATTATTTAAAATAAGTTTAAGTAGTGAAATGTCAATCAGCTCTCCGACAACAATGTTATAACATTCTTTAGATATACTAGTATCATTAATCGCACGTTTGGAACAACTTTAATAAGAGTTTATCAATCCTTCAAAATTTAAAAATATTTTCATCTTCTTTGAAATTTTAGACATTCTTGAATATCTCTTAAGATGACTCAAATTATTACTAAAGATGTCTTGAAATTTTTCGGATATGTTTTTGATAATTTTGGAAATCTTTCGTGAAATTTCAAGATCTTTTGAAATATTTTCGTACAATCAATTTTTCTGAATAAGTAATAAATTCTGATGCTTTATTGCAAAATCCGGAAAAATCTACATTTTGTTCAAAATTCCATGGAATATTTGCAATTTTCAAAAAATTCAAGGTTAGTTAAGAAGTCTCAAAGATGAATAAAAAGAAAAGAAATCCTTAAAAGATTCATTAGGTTCAGTGGATTTCAAGGAAATTGCAAAAAATGCAGAGTAACTTGAATGGAATTCGAAATAATGGTATAAAGTTCATAAATCCTTGTGTCATCGGCTTGAATTTATCAAAAGAAGAGACTGAAGTGATATTCTTATTTAAGAAAGCTACTGTACTGACTTAAAAAGTAATTTACCTATCACTGCGATTTACATGCCCTACTACAAAATTAATAAAAAATGTGACGTAACGATAATTACGTTATTTTGAAATGCAACTTACCCATCATTGTGGTTTACGTGCTCTACTTTATAATCCCTTGAGATGGGGCGAAGGTGGCCTACTCGAATTTCCTCGATTTCATCTGGGGTCAATGGGGTAACCGTACCGCTTTCTATGTTTATTTTTGCCCGCGTTTTACGTTTCTTATCAGGATTATGTTTATATATGCCAGAAAGTGTATTAGTACTCGTCAATATTGCAAACACGTCACGATCCGATGTTGATAGTACAATTTGTTCTTCGGGTGGTACGGGCGTGAAGGAATCATATCCTTCGAGTATTTTAATTCGTTTATCCGCAGGGAAAGTGTACCTTCGAAGTTCGAAGAGCCGTTTCGGATTTTTTTTGGAAATAAGCCGAATAAATTGAAGCTGGTCCAATGTATATCCAAACACGTCAGAAAAAGGAACCCCTGTGGGTGGAACTATATTGCTGTGAGAAGGAGACCTCGACCTTGCACGAAGAGAACTGGCAGGAGAAACAGGCCTGGTAGAAGAGTTTTGTCGGTCAGAAGAAGATGGCCCGCCGCGAGAAATGCCAGAAAAAGAAGCCTCATCATGAAAACCATCAAATTGTGAACTTAGTTCTGCAAGAAGAAACAGAAGATTACATTTTCTTTTTAATGATAAATGTTTTGGTATCGCTAATAATAATCTTCAATAGTAGAGAGCTAATACGTTCCGTTATCAGCATAAAGTAGTTTTTTAGTGATGCTCTTATTTTTTTTATTATAATGTTTCTTTGCCACATCAGACATGCTTCAAATCCTATTTGGTGAAGATATCCGACATTGTAAATCATAGGATTTAATAAATTCTTATCTTAATAGGTAGGAGTTAATTAAAGTCCTGAGTGGGTAACATTTTCTGGAATTCAAATGAGAAGTTTTCAATAAAAAGCTATATGATTTCTCTTCGGATGAAGTTGCACAAAGCTCCTAAGATTCTAGAACACTGGATTTGATACCAGTGCCTTGGTAATAATATTTTGTAGAATTTTGATGCAAAACTATCTCCTTTCGCTTAGCTGGGAATCAAACCATAGAAATTCAGATTGGCAGTCTGGTGCTTTTCCATCAATCTGCTTGAGAGATTAAGAGAAGAAACTTTTTTCAGAAATACACTCATTATTTTTCTAGTTGGTACAAATCAAATTTCAAAACAAATTTAGTCTGGATAGGCTTTACAAATTTCGGTCATTCTCTAATGATAATGAATATTTCTCGAAAAATTTGATTTGTACTACCCAGCAAAATAATGCTTATATTTATGAAAAAAGTTTCTTCTCTCGATCTCTCTAGTAGCTTAATGGGAAAACACCCTACCGGTAATTGGAAGTTCTGTGGTTCGATTCCCAGCGAAGCTGTCTTTTTCAGAAACAAATGAATTAGGATTACTGATTGAACAGATTCTTTTACTTCAGTTCTCTAAACTCTACCTCTCCAACATATTTTTTTAAACTTGTATGTATGTAAGTTTAATATCCGTGAAAGACTGTGCTTTTGTGTCTGATATTTTTACCAGAAACGAAGCCCTTTTCGGGAAACAAGAGAGATTAGGAAACTTACCTCACAATTGTTTCCGAAGAACAGCAAATGCAACTAAATTATTCATTTTATAGAAAAGGTTTGAAAAAAAATAGTTAGATGAGTGGATAGGTCTTTCTGCAGCTTAAATTACTATTCTGAATAATTAAATTTGCAGAATAAATTTGTATTCATTTCGAAAAAACTCAAACAGAGTTTGAAAAATAATAAAAATTATGGCAGAATGCTCATTGCGATGCAAATATTTTCATTGTTGGAAAGCTTGAAAACGTTTTCAAGATTATTTTAGCACAGTATTATACTCACCAATAGAACTAAGTATCGCTGCCAAGATTAACACCACAGTATAAACGAACTTCATATTTGGCAATTAGAGGAAAAACTGACTTGCACGTTAATGAATAAAGTGTTTCGTCATATTTTATATATGTTATCTTAATCCTTATGTAATTAATAATATGCATCGAACCTTTTCTGCTAAGATATTCATGTTTGTATTCCATATATCAGTTCAAGAAGTAAATTATGTTTCCTGAGGAGAGTCAACTTTGGGAAAATTAAAGCGCAGTATTACTATCTTCTTCATTTTTTTATTATTATCTCTAGGATTATGGAATTTAAATAAATACATAGAAGCTTTAGTCATTGTCTCAAATAATATTTCAATTCTAGGAATTATAATCAATTGCATTAACATCGTGCCACAGTGGTTCAGGAATGTATTTTCGTGGACAAAAGTTGTTGGTCGCAATTCTTAGCTGATTTTTATTTAGCTAGTTAGTGTAAAATTTCTTGTTCGAAAAATTTTCCTTCAACTGGAAGAATACCAGAAGCTATCCTGAAATATCTTCAGATATATTTAGAATTGGACTGCTAAGAATAAATTTCAAATTAATAGCGTTTTTAAATAAGCAATTTTGATTTCAAAAACATTAACAATTAGACAATTTCTAGATGTTTAAAATTAAATGGTTTTCAAATGATCAATTACATATGTAAGTTTCTTGAACATAGTTAAATCCTCAACCAAAAATATTTTACTTTTAAACCAAAGAGTTGCAGTTTCAATAAAAAATGTAATTTCTACCAAAAAGATGAATTTTCAAACTTAAAAGAAAAATTTTCTATCAAGCAAGATTTTTCCGTGTAGGATGGAAAAAGTTTGGTATGCGAATTATAGTTAGAATCGAATTTTTTTTCTGTATAAATAAGAATTAAAAATTGCTATTCATTGTGTTTCTTAATTTGCTTCAAAGTCACATAAATATAATTTTCCGAGAACAGTTCAAATTCCATAAGAAGCTTCAAAACTTTCTTTCAAAATCTTCAAAAATTTAGATTTAGTTTCGATTTTTTTAAATCTCTTGAAGTTTGAATTAATTTTAGATATTTTCAAAACTTGTAAGACTTTGAAATATTTTTTGAAATAACTTCCAAGCTTTATTCAATTCTGAAAAAATAAAAAATATATATAATAAATAAAAAATATAAAACTGTACAGAAGAGGATTGGGGATGGAAAGGGAAGAAAGGATGCGTTAAAGAATGCATTTAGGCGATGAAATTGGCGACCAATGCTTCTTATGAAACCATTTCTTATTGTTTAAATAATGAAAAATTGTTCGAATAATTTTATTTGACTGAAAATGCATAAATCGTGGCTGAGTATCGCCGTCGATTTCCAGACGCTCAAGAAGAAACATCGTCGATGGAGTAATATGTATTCAGGGCTTATTCATGATAATTATTTTACTCAAACTATTTTTTCAAAACATAGGTTTAGAGTTGAATTATTATTCAAAAGGATGAATCATCAACCCAGAAAAATGCGTAACTATCCAAGAAAGAAAAATCAAACCAAATACATAAATATTCAATCAACGAAATGAGAATCATCTGTCAGCAGCTAAATCTGATAAAAAAAACTTTTCAACTATCAAGTTTAGAAACCCACATAACCCATAGGGCGCTTTCAGCTTTTCGCATTTCGCATAGAAAAAGGGGAGCAAAAACTAATTTATAGAAAAACCTAAATTTTCTCTCAAACAGAAACAAGGTGTAAAAAAAGTTAAAAAGTAGTGTTCCATCATCAAAAAAGTGATAATTCCAAACGAAAGTGTCCCGGAAATGGGATAAATCCACATATACGGTCAATTTGAAGCTAGAATTTAAAATTTGTGCCAATTTTGAACTCGATATTATTAAAGATGTATGAGCACATAAACGTTGAAATTACAATGGGAGCATTTTGTGGTTGTTACGGAACTAATGAAGGACAGAGCATTCCTTTTGGATAAAAAAAATGGTTTTGGTTTTTGTGGAAAATTGGCACAGATGTAGCCTCGGGAAGCTACGACCACGATCGTTCGTCGAACGATGGATCGCGACGCAACCGGAGGAAATATGTCATCCGACTCGTCACTTCCCACAAGACCAGAAGACGATCGAGTCAAGAATCATTGCACAAGTAATCAAAAAATGAAAGACGACACTGAATTTAACTCAACAAGGCTCAGACACCTGAATAGACTAGAAGGAGCACACTTGAATTTTAGTCGTTGCAACCACCGAGAGTAGCTGCACTCGCCGACACCTTGATAGGAACTCAAAAGCCAGGAAAAAGGGTACAAGACCTCAACAAAGGAGCTTCACGCCACTACCTGAGTCCCCGCTTTAACGAAATGGAAAGGGCCTGAAACTCAAAGGACAGAGAGAGACCTTCAAGGAGAAGGAGCATTGGGCGAAAACCATTTGATGACCAATGAAACCTTGAAGGTCACTTAAACAAGAATAACAACATCAAATAAATTATTAACAGTGGAGGTTGTCCTTTGCTTCCTCCCTGAGGAAAAAAAATTGTCATAAAAAAATTATTTTAATTAAATCACCATAAACCTACAATAATTACCTCAGAAAAATATTATTGTGACGAAATGCAACAGATCTTTCTTTATCTCTTTTAGCAAAAGATTGGCTGGGGCATTGACAAAAAAGCGAAGCCTTGGGAACTATAATGTATAGAGTTTTGATTATTATTTCTAATCACAAGCGTCTCGTAATGACGTGGATGATTCTGTTTAACATGCTGTACTCTGAAAAAATCCGAGATGGGCCGAACGTGGCTTGCTGGAACTTCCCTTGTTTCATTCTGGTCAAGTGGGTGATCGCTCCATTCTGCATGTTTATTTTCACCCGAAGTTTAGTGCGAGTGCGACGAAAATATCCATATATTCCAGCAAGATAGTTACTACTCTCCAATATTGCAAAGACTTCACCAACAAATGTTGATAATACAATGTGTTCCTGCTTTGGCATCGGCGTAAATTGATTCATTCCTTCGCGTAACAAAAGTTCTCTATCTGCAGGAAAAGTGTATTTTCGAAGTTCGAAACCCCGGTTCGGATTTCTAATGGAAGTAAGCAGAATAAACTCAAGTTGATCAAGTCTATATCCATTTTCGTTAGAAGAGGGAAGCCTGGTAGGTGGAGCCATGCATCTGGCAAGAGGAGACCTAAGCCCTGCACGAAGAGAAGCCTCGTCAGGAGAAGACCTGAGCCATTAAATAAGCATAACTGTTTCTTCATTTTTTTATTCAAAATTTCAGAAATTTTAGAATATCTCTTGAGATAACTCAAATTATTTCTAAAAATGTCTTGGAATCTTTCGGATTTGCTTCTGATAATTCTGGAAATCTTTCGTAAAGTTTCAAGATCTTTTAAAATATTTCCGTAAAATTAATTTTTTCGAATAAGTAATGACCTTTGATATCCTAAGGACCATTAAGATTATTTTTTCACCATCTCGAAACTTTTCAAAATTTCAAAAAGACTTTTAAATTTTATATTTTCAAATTTTTTAATATTTTCAAAATTTTCAATGAACTTCTCAATATAATTTAAATTAATAGTAACTTTTCCTAAAACTTTCAAAACCTTCCGTAAAATTAAATGGAAATCGGAAAATATTCCAGATTCTTCTTTGCCAATTTTAGAAATCTTTTGGATTATTTTCAAATGTTTTTAAGTAAAGTCTCGAATTATAAATGGATTTGAAATTCTCCCACAAATGTTAATAACAAATTTTTATTCTTTTGATACCTCGCAGAATTCTCAAAAAACTTCTAGGTTTTTGGTTCCAATCCTTAAAAAATTTACATTTTCAAAAATTTGTTCCAAAAAATTTTAAGTGTAAAATTGTTTAAAATTGTTTTTGGAAAATTTTAAAATTTTAAAATGTTCAAGTAAAATTCTCCTTAAAAATTTGAGAAAAAATTGCTAATTTCATTTCAAAATCTTGAAAAATCTACATATTGTTCCAAATTCCATAGAATATTTTCAAATTTCAAAGAATTCAAGGTTAGTTTCAAAGTTTCAAAGATGAATTGGGAAAAATAGAAAATGCGTATCAAATTCGTTAAGTCCAGTGGATTTCAAGAACATTGCAAAGAATTCAGGAGAGAGACTGAAAAATTCATAAAAAATTTGACGTAACAATGAATAGTTTACTTTCAAAAGTAACTTACCCATCATTGTGGTTTACATGCTCTACTCTATAATGACTTGAGATGCGGCAAAGGGAGCCTACTGGAATATCCTTTATTTCATATGGTGTCAACGAAGTAACCATGCCGCTTCCTATGTGTATTTTTAACCGTCCTTTATGTTTCGTGTGAGGATTATATTTACATATTCCAGCAAGTTTATTACTACTCATCAATATTGCAAAGACATCACCATCGGATATTGACAGAACAATTTGTTCTTGGGTTGGCTCGGGTATATAATTAGCACGTCCTTCGAGTTCCGATTCGGATTGTTTTTCGAAATAATCCGAATAAATTGAAGCTGGTCAAGTATATATCCAAGCACGTCAGAGAAATCAGCCCCGGTAGGTGGAGCTATATTTCTGGCAGGAGGAGACCTGAAACTTGCAAGAAGAGAACTGGCAGAGGAAACAGGCCTGGCAGGAGAATATTGTCTGCCAGAAGAAGAAGATGGGCTACCGCGAAAAACACCAGGAATAGGAGCTCCATTAGACAAACAATCAAACTGTGAGCTTAATTCTCCAATAAGAAACAGACGATTACGTTTTGTTTTAAGAACACATGTTTTGTATCACTAATAATGATCTACAAGATTACCGAGCTAATACGTTCTGTTAGCAGCATAACATTGTTTTGCAGTGATGCTTTTATTTTTTGTCATAGTATTTCTTAGCCACATCAGACATTCTTCAAATGCTATTCGATAAAAATATCCGACATTGTAAATCATAGGATTTAATGAATTCTTGTCTTTATAGGTTTCCGTTGATTTGCAGTAAAAAACTGTTGATAGCAAGGTTTATCGAATTTGTTAGGTCTTCCCGCAACTCAAATTACTATTCTGAATAATTTACTGTAAATTACGTAAAACTTGTAGAAGTTTTGTTCGACCTACTCTGGCATAGCTTGCCTTTCATTTTCAATTAGTATTACTTTTTGAACAAGCTTAAATGAAGTTTGAAAATTAATAGTAATTAGGATAGAAAACAATTGAAATACAATAATTTGCTTGAAATTAAACCATTTCGAATTATGGGTGAGTGTGTGTAAACAATAAATTCTTTCAGTTTATAGACGCAATTTGATTTGTAATAGAAAGCTTCTATGTATTAACAATGTGAGAGTTAGTTTGCAAAGGTCGATGCCAAATATTCGAAATTGTAATTTGGTAACCTTTTTAAGTTCTGCTATCAATCAAATAAAATTTTGTCTTCTACAGATCGAAGGTAGAGAAAAACCTGAAACATTTGTTAACTTCAATAATGAACTTTAAATATTTATTTACTCAAAGAATTATTAGAAAAACAAATTAACGCACAAAACGAATTTCGTGTTTTCAGCAATCTATAGGTTTATTGATTCCTATAATTTGTATATTGATTTTTTGAATCCTAGATTATGAAAACTCATACCTTGATTTTGCTGCTTTATATCTAGATTGTTACACAAATTCTATAATACAAGATCATTTGATAGAAACTTCCAAAATTCGTATTTAGACTAGTGAGTATGAAATTTCCTGTTTGAAACATTTTCGTTTAACTAGAAAAATACGAAAAGCTATCTTGAAATACCTTCAGATATATTTAGAATTGGACTGCTCAGAACAAATTTCGAATCAATAGCGTTTTTAAATAAGCAATTTGGATTTCAAAAACATTAACAACTACATGTGAGTTTCTCAAACGTAAGCG
>CAKNXH010000012.1:2600-12707 GCA_932178445.1 Andricus quercusramuli | reverse complement strand
TTAAACTCTCGCATGTGTGTAGTCATTTTACCTTGAGAAACTCAGATAATTTATGTTCAAAGTGACGGTTTCTCGCCTTGAGAAACTGCGAGACTTTAATATCTTAGGAGAAGTGAATGTGATACACTGTCTGAAAATATTTGATAATATGCAGCGGCGTAGCAAAAAGGGGTATCTGAAAAATAAAATTACATTATGTTACTAACGCGCCACAGTGGTTCAGGAATGTATTTTCGCCATCAAATTTCGCTGCTGGTCGCAATTCTCAAATGATTTTTTTAACATATGAAATCATGGGTTAAAGGCGTCAAGCTGGTCCTTCTGAGATATTCAAGTTTACATTTAATAAATTAATCAAATAAATAAAATTGCGTTTCCTCAATAGAAAATACTTGTGTTAAGCAGAAAGACAAAGCATTTTGTACGGCTTGTTATATTCTGATCGTCCTAATTATTTTCTCCTTATCGCTACAGAGATAACATATTGATAAATACATAGAAGCTATAATCATTGACGCAATTCTAAATTATTAAGTATATATGTTAGTTCCTCAAAAACAAACGATATTTGATTGAATATTTTTAAAAAATTATATTAATATTTTAATTAAAAAAAAATAAAAATCTGGTGACGTAATTGCGCGCGTTTGAATAACCTGCTAGAAGAAATCAACCCCTAAACTTTAGAGATTGATTGGAGTTGGGTTTCATCTGCAATAAAGGGACCTTTTGTCACAGAAAAATTATTACAATTGAATCATTATAAACCTATGATAATTTTCTTCGAAAAATATTTTTGTGACGAAATTCAACTGAACTTTTTTATCTATTCCGGCAAAATACTGGCTGGGGCATTGACGAATGATCGAAACCTGGCGAATCATAATATATAGAGTTTTTATTATCATCTGTAATCACAAGCACTCGTAATATTTAAAGACGGCTTTGAATCGAGAACATTTCAAATTATTTTGACATTCTTTTAACTGATTTAATGACGTTGATGATTGTGTCTTACATGCTGCACTCTGAAATAACTGGAGATGGGGCGAAGGCGGCCTACTGGACATTCCCCCCTTTCATCCGGGGTCAATGGGGTGATCGTTCCACTTTGCATGTTTATTTTCACCCGCACTTTAGCACCAGTGCCATGAATATATGAATATATTCCAGCAAGACTGTTTCTACTCTCCAATATTGCAAACACGTCACCAGTAAATGTTGATAATACAATGTGTTCTTGCTTTGGCATCGGCACATATTTATTCGCTCCTTCGTATAATGAAATTCCTCTATCTGCAGGAAAAGTGTATTTTCGAAGTTCGAATCCCCGGTTCGGATTTTTAATGGAAGTAAGCAGAATAAACTCAAGTTGTTCCAGTCCATATCCATTTCCGTCAGAAGAGGGAAGCCTGGTAGGTGGAGCCATGCATCTGGCAACAGGAGACCTGAAACTTGCACGAGGAGAAACCTCGTCGGGAGAAGAACTGAGGCATTAAATAAGCATAAAATTTTCTCAATTCGCATAAGGTTTCCTATTATATTTTTTGATTGAAATGAATTGATGGAGGTTTTATTTTAAAACTTTTCAATTTATTATTTAAAATAAGTTTAAGTAGTGAAATGTCAATCAGCTCTCCGACAACAATGTTATAACATTCTTTAGATATACTAGTATCATTAATCGCACGTTTGGAACAACTTTAATAAGAGTTTATCAATCCTTCAAAATTTAAAAATATTTTCATCTTCTTTGAAATTTTAGACATTCTTGAATATCTCTTAAGATGACTCAAATTATTACTAAAGATGTCTTGAAATTTTTCGGATATGTTTTTGATAATTTTGGAAATCTTTCGTGAAATTTCAAGATCTTTTGAAATATTTTCGTACAATCAATTTTTCTGAATAAGTAATAAATTCTGATGCTTTATTGCAAAATCCGGAAAAATCTACATTTTGTTCAAAATTCCATGGAATATTTGCAATTTTCAAAAAATTCAAGGTTAGTTAAGAAGTCTCAAAGATGAATAAAAAGAAAAGAAATCCTTAAAAGATTCATTAGGTTCAGTGGATTTCAAGGAAATTGCAAAAAATGCAGAGTAACTTGAATGGAATTCGAAATAATGGTATAAAGTTCATAAATCCTTGTGTCATCGGCTTGAATTTATCAAAAGAAGAGACTGAAGTGATATTCTTATTTAAGAAAGCTACTGTACTGACTTAAAAAGTAATTTACCTATCACTGCGATTTACATGCCCTACTACAAAATTAATAAAAAATGTGACGTAACGATAATTACGTTATTTTGAAATGCAACTTACCCATCATTGTGGTTTACGTGCTCTACTTTATAATCCCTTGAGATGGGGCGAAGGTGGCCTACTCGAATTTCCTCGATTTCATCTGGGGTCAATGGGGTAACCGTACCGCTTTCTATGTTTATTTTTGCCCGCGTTTTACGTTTCTTATCAGGATTATGTTTATATATGCCAGAAAGTGTATTAGTACTCGTCAATATTGCAAACACGTCACGATCCGATGTTGATAGTACAATTTGTTCTTCGGGTGGTACGGGCGTGAAGGAATCATATCCTTCGAGTATTTTAATTCGTTTATCCGCAGGGAAAGTGTACCTTCGAAGTTCGAAGAGCCGTTTCGGATTTTTTTTGGAAATAAGCCGAATAAATTGAAGCTGGTCCAATGTATATCCAAACACGTCAGAAAAAGGAACCCCTGTGGGTGGAACTATATTGCTGTGAGAAGGAGACCTCGACCTTGCACGAAGAGAACTGGCAGGAGAAACAGGCCTGGTAGAAGAGTTTTGTCGGTCAGAAGAAGATGGCCCGCCGCGAGAAATGCCAGAAAAAGAAGCCTCATCATGAAAACCATCAAATTGTGAACTTAGTTCTGCAAGAAGAAACAGAAGATTACATTTTCTTTTTAATGATAAATGTTTTGGTATCGCTAATAATAATCTTCAATAGTAGAGAGCTAATACGTTCCGTTATCAGCATAAAGTAGTTTTTTAGTGATGCTCTTATTTTTTTTATTATAATGTTTCTTTGCCACATCAGACATGCTTCAAATCCTATTTGGTGAAGATATCCGACATTGTAAATCATAGGATTTAATAAATTCTTATCTTAATAGGTAGGAGTTAATTAAAGTCCTGAGTGGGTAACATTTTCTGGAATTCAAATGAGAAGTTTTCAATAAAAAGCTATATGATTTCTCTTCGGATGAAGTTGCACAAAGCTCCTAAGATTCTAGAACACTGGATTTGATACCAGTGCCTTGGTAATAATATTTTGTAGAATTTTGATGCAAAACTATCTCCTTTCGCTTAGCTGGGAATCAAACCATAGAAATTCAGATTGGCAGTCTGGTGCTTTTCCATCAATCTGCTTGAGAGATTAAGAGAAGAAACTTTTTTCAGAAATACACTCATTATTTTTCTAGTTGGTACAAATCAAATTTCAAAACAAATTTAGTCTGGATAGGCTTTACAAATTTCGGTCATTCTCTAATGATAATGAATATTTCTCGAAAAATTTGATTTGTACTACCCAGCAAAATAATGCTTATATTTATGAAAAAAGTTTCTTCTCTCGATCTCTCTAGTAGCTTAATGGGAAAACACCCTACCGGTAATTGGAAGTTCTGTGGTTCGATTCCCAGCGAAGCTGTCTTTTTCAGAAACAAATGAATTAGGATTACTGATTGAACAGATTCTTTTACTTCAGTTCTCTAAACTCTACCTCTCCAACATATTTTTTTAAACTTGTATGTATGTAAGTTTAATATCCGTGAAAGACTGTGCTTTTGTGTCTGATATTTTTACCAGAAACGAAGCCCTTTTCGGGAAACAAGAGAGATTAGGAAACTTACCTCACAATTGTTTCCGAAGAACAGCAAATGCAACTAAATTATTCATTTTATAGAAAAGGTTTGAAAAAAAATAGTTAGATGAGTGGATAGGTCTTTCTGCAGCTTAAATTACTATTCTGAATAATTAAATTTGCAGAATAAATTTGTATTCATTTCGAAAAAACTCAAACAGAGTTTGAAAAATAATAAAAATTATGGCAGAATGCTCATTGCGATGCAAATATTTTCATTGTTGGAAAGCTTGAAAACGTTTTCAAGATTATTTTAGCACAGTATTATACTCACCAATAGAACTAAGTATCGCTGCCAAGATTAACACCACAGTATAAACGAACTTCATATTTGGCAATTAGAGGAAAAACTGACTTGCACGTTAATGAATAAAGTGTTTCGTCATATTTTATATATGTTATCTTAATCCTTATGTAATTAATAATATGCATCGAACCTTTTCTGCTAAGATATTCATGTTTGTATTCCATATATCAGTTCAAGAAGTAAATTATGTTTCCTGAGGAGAGTCAACTTTGGGAAAATTAAAGCGCAGTATTACTATCTTCTTCATTTTTTTATTATTATCTCTAGGATTATGGAATTTAAATAAATACATAGAAGCTTTAGTCATTGTCTCAAATAATATTTCAATTCTAGGAATTATAATCAATTGCATTAACATCGTGCCACAGTGGTTCAGGAATGTATTTTCGTGGACAAAAGTTGTTGGTCGCAATTCTTAGCTGATTTTTATTTAGCTAGTTAGTGTAAAATTTCTTGTTCGAAAAATTTTCCTTCAACTGGAAGAATACCAGAAGCTATCCTGAAATATCTTCAGATATATTTAGAATTGGACTGCTAAGAATAAATTTCAAATTAATAGCGTTTTTAAATAAGCAATTTTGATTTCAAAAACATTAACAATTAGACAATTTCTAGATGTTTAAAATTAAATGGTTTTCAAATGATCAATTACATATGTAAGTTTCTTGAACATAGTTAAATCCTCAACCAAAAATATTTTACTTTTAAACCAAAGAGTTGCAGTTTCAATAAAAAATGTAATTTCTACCAAAAAGATGAATTTTCAAACTTAAAAGAAAAATTTTCTATCAAGCAAGATTTTTCCGTGTAGGATGGAAAAAGTTTGGTATGCGAATTATAGTTAGAATCGAATTTTTTTTCTGTATAAATAAGAATTAAAAATTGCTATTCATTGTGTTTCTTAATTTGCTTCAAAGTCACATAAATATAATTTTCCGAGAACAGTTCAAATTCCATAAGAAGCTTCAAAACTTTCTTTCAAAATCTTCAAAAATTTAGATTTAGTTTCGATTTTTTTAAATCTCTTGAAGTTTGAATTAATTTTAGATATTTTCAAAACTTGTAAGACTTTGAAATATTTTTTGAAATAACTTCCAAGCTTTATTCAATTCTGAAAAAATAAAAAATATATATAATAAATAAAAAATATAAAACTGTACAGAAGAGGATTGGGGATGGAAAGGGAAGAAAGGATGCGTTAAAGAATGCATTTAGGCGATGAAATTGGCGACCAATGCTTCTTATGAAACCATTTCTTATTGTTTAAATAATGAAAAATTGTTCGAATAATTTTATTTGACTGAAAATGCATAAATCGTGGCTGAGTATCGCCGTCGATTTCCAGACGCTCAAGAAGAAACATCGTCGATGGAGTAATATGTATTCAGGGCTTATTCATGATAATTATTTTACTCAAACTATTTTTTCAAAACATAGGTTTAGAGTTGAATTATTATTCAAAAGGATGAATCATCAACCCAGAAAAATGCGTAACTATCCAAGAAAGAAAAATCAAACCAAATACATAAATATTCAATCAACGAAATGAGAATCATCTGTCAGCAGCTAAATCTGATAAAAAAAACTTTTCAACTATCAAGTTTAGAAACCCACATAACCCATAGGGCGCTTTCAGCTTTTCGCATTTCGCATAGAAAAAGGGGAGCAAAAACTAATTTATAGAAAAACCTAAATTTTCTCTCAAACAGAAACAAGGTGTAAAAAAAGTTAAAAAGTAGTGTTCCATCATCAAAAAAGTGATAATTCCAAACGAAAGTGTCCCGGAAATGGGATAAATCCACATATACGGTCAATTTGAAGCTAGAATTTAAAATTTGTGCCAATTTTGAACTCGATATTATTAAAGATGTATGAGCACATAAACGTTGAAATTACAATGGGAGCATTTTGTGGTTGTTACGGAACTAATGAAGGACAGAGCATTCCTTTTGGATAAAAAAAATGGTTTTGGTTTTTGTGGAAAATTGGCACAGATGTAGCCTCGGGAAGCTACGACCACGATCGTTCGTCGAACGATGGATCGCGACGCAACCGGAGGAAATATGTCATCCGACTCGTCACTTCCCACAAGACCAGAAGACGATCGAGTCAAGAATCATTGCACAAGTAATCAAAAAATGAAAGACGACACTGAATTTAACTCAACAAGGCTCAGACACCTGAATAGACTAGAAGGAGCACACTTGAATTTTAGTCGTTGCAACCACCGAGAGTAGCTGCACTCGCCGACACCTTGATAGGAACTCAAAAGCCAGGAAAAAGGGTACAAGACCTCAACAAAGGAGCTTCACGCCACTACCTGAGTCCCCGCTTTAACGAAATGGAAAGGGCCTGAAACTCAAAGGACAGAGAGAGACCTTCAAGGAGAAGGAGCATTGGGCGAAAACCATTTGATGACCAATGAAACCTTGAAGGTCACTTAAACAAGAATAACAACATCAAATAAATTATTAACAGTGGAGGTTGTCCTTTGCTTCCTCCCTGAGGAAAAAAAATTGTCATAAAAAAATTATTTTAATTAAATCACCATAAACCTACAATAATTACCTCAGAAAAATATTATTGTGACGAAATGCAACAGATCTTTCTTTATCTCTTTTAGCAAAAGATTGGCTGGGGCATTGACAAAAAAGCGAAGCCTTGGGAACTATAATGTATAGAGTTTTGATTATTATTTCTAATCACAAGCGTCTCGTAATGACGTGGATGATTCTGTTTAACATGCTGTACTCTGAAAAAATCCGAGATGGGCCGAACGTGGCTTGCTGGAACTTCCCTTGTTTCATTCTGGTCAAGTGGGTGATCGCTCCATTCTGCATGTTTATTTTCACCCGAAGTTTAGTGCGAGTGCGACGAAAATATCCATATATTCCAGCAAGATAGTTACTACTCTCCAATATTGCAAAGACTTCACCAACAAATGTTGATAATACAATGTGTTCCTGCTTTGGCATCGGCGTAAATTGATTCATTCCTTCGCGTAACAAAAGTTCTCTATCTGCAGGAAAAGTGTATTTTCGAAGTTCGAAACCCCGGTTCGGATTTCTAATGGAAGTAAGCAGAATAAACTCAAGTTGATCAAGTCTATATCCATTTTCGTTAGAAGAGGGAAGCCTGGTAGGTGGAGCCATGCATCTGGCAAGAGGAGACCTAAGCCCTGCACGAAGAGAAGCCTCGTCAGGAGAAGACCTGAGCCATTAAATAAGCATAACTGTTTCTTCATTTTTTTATTCAAAATTTCAGAAATTTTAGAATATCTCTTGAGATAACTCAAATTATTTCTAAAAATGTCTTGGAATCTTTCGGATTTGCTTCTGATAATTCTGGAAATCTTTCGTAAAGTTTCAAGATCTTTTAAAATATTTCCGTAAAATTAATTTTTTCGAATAAGTAATGACCTTTGATATCCTAAGGACCATTAAGATTATTTTTTCACCATCTCGAAACTTTTCAAAATTTCAAAAAGACTTTTAAATTTTATATTTTCAAATTTTTTAATATTTTCAAAATTTTCAATGAACTTCTCAATATAATTTAAATTAATAGTAACTTTTCCTAAAACTTTCAAAACCTTCCGTAAAATTAAATGGAAATCGGAAAATATTCCAGATTCTTCTTTGCCAATTTTAGAAATCTTTTGGATTATTTTCAAATGTTTTTAAGTAAAGTCTCGAATTATAAATGGATTTGAAATTCTCCCACAAATGTTAATAACAAATTTTTATTCTTTTGATACCTCGCAGAATTCTCAAAAAACTTCTAGGTTTTTGGTTCCAATCCTTAAAAAATTTACATTTTCAAAAATTTGTTCCAAAAAATTTTAAGTGTAAAATTGTTTAAAATTGTTTTTGGAAAATTTTAAAATTTTAAAATGTTCAAGTAAAATTCTCCTTAAAAATTTGAGAAAAAATTGCTAATTTCATTTCAAAATCTTGAAAAATCTACATATTGTTCCAAATTCCATAGAATATTTTCAAATTTCAAAGAATTCAAGGTTAGTTTCAAAGTTTCAAAGATGAATTGGGAAAAATAGAAAATGCGTATCAAATTCGTTAAGTCCAGTGGATTTCAAGAACATTGCAAAGAATTCAGGAGAGAGACTGAAAAATTCATAAAAAATTTGACGTAACAATGAATAGTTTACTTTCAAAAGTAACTTACCCATCATTGTGGTTTACATGCTCTACTCTATAATGACTTGAGATGCGGCAAAGGGAGCCTACTGGAATATCCTTTATTTCATATGGTGTCAACGAAGTAACCATGCCGCTTCCTATGTGTATTTTTAACCGTCCTTTATGTTTCGTGTGAGGATTATATTTACATATTCCAGCAAGTTTATTACTACTCATCAATATTGCAAAGACATCACCATCGGATATTGACAGAACAATTTGTTCTTGGGTTGGCTCGGGTATATAATTAGCACGTCCTTCGAGTTCCGATTCGGATTGTTTTTCGAAATAATCCGAATAAATTGAAGCTGGTCAAGTATATATCCAAGCACGTCAGAGAAATCAGCCCCGGTAGGTGGAGCTATATTTCTGGCAGGAGGAGACCTGAAACTTGCAAGAAGAGAACTGGCAGAGGAAACAGGCCTGGCAGGAGAATATTGTCTGCCAGAAGAAGAAGATGGGCTACCGCGAAAAACACCAGGAATAGGAGCTCCATTAGACAAACAATCAAACTGTGAGCTTAATTCTCCAATAAGAAACAGACGATTACGTTTTGTTTTAAGAACACATGTTTTGTATCACTAATAATGATCTACAAGATTACCGAGCTAATACGTTCTGTTAGCAGCATAACATTGTTTTGCAGTGATGCTTTTATTTTTTGTCATAGTATTTCTTAGCCACATCAGACATTCTTCAAATGCTATTCGATAAAAATATCCGACATTGTAAATCATAGGATTTAATGAATTCTTGTCTTTATAGGTTTCCGTTGATTTGCAGTAAAAAACTGTTGATAGCAAGGTTTATCGAATTTGTTAGGTCTTCCCGCAACTCAAATTACTATTCTGAATAATTTACTGTAAATTACGTAAAACTTGTAGAAGTTTTGTTCGACCTACTCTGGCATAGCTTGCCTTTCATTTTCAATTAGTATTACTTTTTGAACAAGCTTAAATGAAGTTTGAAAATTAATAGTAATTAGGATAGAAAACAATTGAAATACAATAATTTGCTTGAAATTAAACCATTTCGAATTATGGGTGAGTGTGTGTAAACAATAAATTCTTTCAGTTTATAGACGCAATTTGATTTGTAATAGAAAGCTTCTATGTATTAACAATGTGAGAGTTAGTTTGCAAAGGTCGATGCCAAATATTCGAAATTGTAATTTGGTAACCTTTTTAAGTTCTGCTATCAATCAAATAAAATTTTGTCTTCTACAGATCGAAGGTAGAGAAAAACCTGAAACATTTGTTAACTTCAATAATGAACTTTAAATATTTATTTACTCAAAGAATTATTAGAAAAACAAATTAACGCACAAAACGAATTTCGTGTTTTCAGCAATCTATAGGTTTATTGATTCCTATAATTTGTATATTGATTTTTTGAATCCTAGATTATGAAAACTCATACCTTGATTTTGCTGCTTTATATCTAGATTGTTACACAAATTCTATAATACAAGATCATTTGATAGAAACTTCCAAAATTCGTATTTAGACTAGTGAGTATGAAATTTCCTGTTTGAAACATTTTCGTTTAACTAGAAAAATACGAAAAGCTATCTTGAAATACCTTCAGATATATTTAGAATTGGACTGCTCAGAACAAATTTCGAATCAATAGCGTTTTTAAATAAGCAATTTGGATTTCAAAAACATTAACAACTACATGTGAGTTTCTCAAACGTAAGCG